>JAOQMS010000006.1:27396660-27407957 GCA_027563885.1 Erythroxylum longipes
TATTCTAAGAGTTGAGCTGAGACTTTAAAAGGGGAGTTTGAGAAGATAATCCGATAATGGTCAAGGTGTTCTCTTTGAGAGATAACTTATGTATTAAGATATTCTGCATGCGAGTTGGACTCCGAACCCGGGGTCTGACAGTTGCAAAATTGTTCTTTTTGTTAGAAATGGTTTTTTTCAAGAACTTGGTGTAAGCAAGCATCTCAGCAAGTGCTTTAACGAAAGGGATATTGATATGGATCTTTTTAAAAAGGTCAAGGAATTTCTAAAATTTGGAATCATCATGCTTCTTCTTTACCTTTTGAAGGTATGGTATGGGTGGCACAAAGGAAAATTCTAAACTTGGTGAAGACTCCTTTGGTTCGGATTCTTTAGGCTCTTTTTCTTCATCCAAATTCACCATTTTAGCATCCTTGGTTTCATCTATCTTAGCTTCCGTCTCCTTAGGAACCACCCCTTCTACCATCTTACCACTCCTCAAATGAATTCCCATACAATCCTGTTTTGGATTCACTTAAGTATTGTTAGGCAGCTTTCCCTTTCCTCTTTTACTTATCTCTTTTGTCACTTAACTGATTTGCACCTCTAAATTTCTGATTGCAGCTTGGTTGGACTAAATGTTTTGCTCCATTCTGTTCATGGCTTGAGAGCAAGCTTGAGTACTTTAATCCATCTTGTTCATAAGCTAAGCAAACATATCTTTAAGTCTATCCACTTTTTTCTCCAAAGGGGAAGAGAATTGCTGTTGTGCAGAAGATAAAGGCTATGAATATTGTTGTTTTGGTGGCGCTTGGAAGTGGTCCCATTGGTTTTGCAGCCTCTTGATTTTTCCATAAAAAATTGGGATTAAACTTTCAACCTTTATTGTAGGTGTTCTAAAAAAGGATCAAATCTCTGACCTTGTCTACCAACATAGTTCACCTCTTCCTCTGGCATTGTTGCTTCAATATTCATATAACCAGCTGCTGTATACCCAAATCTACCACAAACAGTGCAAGGATCCCTACTATACTTGTTGTCGTTCATCAACATATTCAACTTCTTATTTATATCAACAACTTGGTAAGCCATGTCAGATATGGATCCCACTTCATTAAGAGTAGCAGCTTTGCTCCTAGTCACCTTACAATGTGAATTCTCCACAACTTTTTTGAAAATATTTCATAACTCTTAGGAACTCAGGTTACTAATATTCCCACCAGCATTTAAATCTACCAAAATCTAATTGTGATCAGTGAGACCATAGTAGAAAAACTGAGTCAAATAGTATATATCAAATCCATGATGAGGACATTGGTTAAAGAGATCATTAAATCGCTCCCATGCTTCATGAAATTTTTCTCTTTCTTTCTACGAGAACCAATGTATCATCTTCCTTAGTTCGAGAGTTTTGTGAGCTGGCTACCACTTCATCATGAAAGTCTCCATTACTTTGTCCCAAGTATCAATGGAATCTACCTCCAAGCTCAACAATCAGTTTCTTGCTAATCCTTTCATGCAATAAGGAAAACAACTTAGCCTTAACTCTTCTTCGGACAATCCATACAATGGAAGAGTCTGAACTATTGCATAAAAATCTCTCATAAAGGCTAGAGCATCTTCACTCAACATTCCATTAAATTGTGGCAACATAGATAGATGAATCTACTTTAGCTCATAATTCCTTGCTGCCGCAATCAATCGAATGTAAGAAGGGTTGCCAACAATAAATGGCATCTGATAATCTCTAATTCTTCTTACCACATGATTAACAACCACTAGTTCAACCTAATTTCCTTCATTGAGTTGATCGTTCCCCAACAACCACTAGTTCAACCTGATTTCCTTCATTGAGTTGATCGTTCCCCATATCTTGTTCCCCATGTAGAATTGGATTTTGATTATTATTTTCCATCTCTCTTCTTCTTTGGGCATTGTTCCTTCTACAAGTGTGTTCAATTTCAGGATTTAACTCAAATAGCTAATCGTTGTTCAAATTTCTTGAATATCTTAACTGCATGCAGTTCCTGAAATAAAACAAAGAGAAAGGGTTTGAAGGTAATTAAT
The DNA here is from genome assembly GCA_027563885.1 of Erythroxylum longipes. NCBI lineage: Eukaryota > Viridiplantae > Streptophyta > Magnoliopsida > Malpighiales > Erythroxylaceae > Erythroxylum > Erythroxylum longipes. The sequence goes on from JAOQMS010000006.1 coordinate 27,398,707, forward strand.
GGAAGAAAACTTAAGGTAAAATAAAAAAAAACTAGAATTAATAGTAGAAAATATATATTAGTCCCCGGCAACGATGCCAAAAACTTAGTCGACAAAATCTGCAAGTGCATAGAATCGTTTCTAGTACCTACAAATCAAGTATTCCAAGGTCGTATCCCACAAGGACTAAGATACTCACTACTTAATTAATCATAATTACTTGAACCAAAATAATGAGAAATTTAAAAGATGATGGGATTAGAGCAAACAATAAATTGTAAAATTTGTAAATAAACAAACAGGGTAAATTTGATGATTTAAACTTAGGGCTTCGGGGTCCACCAATTTAAGAGATTGATCGATGAATTATGGAATTGATTGAATGACAGGTTATAATAATAATTGCACAAATTCACTTATATTTTCTCTCAAGACATATAGGAATACTCAACTAGTTGATTACTATCTCTCAATGCAAAACCTAACTAGTCAAATTCATTAAGAACAAGTAACTATAAGTTATCACACTAGTTCAAGATGTCTCTATCTCTAAATCTAATGTGTTTATCTTCCTAATGCATAAATCAGACTTCACCTCTCAATCCATCATATGATTCCTAAGATTGCATCTATGGTGATCAAGCATAGAAACAATAATGAAACTCAAAAAAGATAAATATAACCTAAGAACTTTCATTCAACACTAATTAATCTATAAAACATAAATCAATCCCCAAAATAGGCTATATCCCTAACCCTAAATGGGTTTTAGTTCCAATACATGATAAAAAATCCAAATACATAAAGACAATCAACATCCAAGATATGGTAGAGAGAGAGGATAAAAAAAGCTTGCTACCAATCTTGATTCAATCCTATTTCTTTCTCTTCTTTGGCTCTTATGTGTGCTGCCTTGTTTTCCATGCCAGAACCCCCTTTTGGTCTTAAAAATGAATATTTATAGTGTCTTGGGGTCAAAGAAACCTAGTTTTTGCCAAACAGGAAAATAAGGATTGTAATAGTGCTGACAATGTCTGTTAAAAGGACTTAATGTCTGCTAGGTAGACCTTCTCTGGTCTTCTAGCTTTCCATCTGCGCTCATGTCCGTTTGAAGGGACACTATGTCTGCTGGTCGGACATACACTGGACATCTACAGAAACATGCAATTTTGTCCCTTTAGACGACAAAATCTCTTCTTAAAGTCTGTACAAAAGTTGTAGAATTCGAAGTCCTCTTTGAAAGCCTACTTGAATGACCTTAATCCGAAATCTATAGCAAAAGTTACGTCTCTTGCCCCAAAATCTATCCATTTGCACCTATTAAGTAATAAAGTTAAAATGTGTGAGAATTAACCAAGTAAAGTACAAAATTCACATAGAGATAAGTCAAATTAGTTTCAATTCATCCCAAAATCATATATAAATAATTTGACTTGAATTTGACTTATCAAGATGGCCCGAAACTTTGTAGGATCGAGCCAAGTTCTTGACTTGGGCTCTCTAGATGACATATGCGTAGTGTGAGAGCTTTACTGTGATGAAATTTGAGATATTGATTGATGTGGTATTGTTTTGGTTGAAGCCGAAGGAAGACATTTCTTATTAACGAGAGAAAGACATTATGTCTCCTGTTAACAAGGCTCTGATACCAAGAAGAAAATAAGAATTAGTTGAGCACAAAGTAAAGAAGGCTTTATTGATATTGTTTCAACTTGACAAGAAGCAGCACGCACGGCTACTCTTATAACAGTTATAAGAGATGGAAATCCTAATCTTGGCCAAAACCTTCTTTGTGGGTGGGAAGAGTTTCGGCCCTATTGGCTGCGATAACTCCACATGGGCTTAAATTCAAGACATATGCTTCTTTGTGAGAGCGATTCTCGTCCATCTTAGAATACGCTGAATGTAGTTTATCATGACCAACATACTCTTAACTCTTTGATGTATCCACTTGAGTACCATTCTTTTCGTTCCGTTCTTCCTTATCACTCCACTCTAAGGGAGCTTGCTTTATCAAGGACAGCTCTGTCGGATCTCATTAGCTGCTGTCTCGAGACAGGTTTGACATTCTTGGCTTTTGACGTCACCAGTGCATAGTGCAAGTCGGTGAACTTGGGCCACTGAACTTGAAGCAGAACCTGTAGGAGGAGCTTTGGAAGATAGGGAACTAATAACCTGGTTAACGGCTGTTTCCATACCAGGATCGAAGGTATGGCGAGAGCAATGGTCCTTGACCAATTGAATTCCAAGAGTAGGACGAAGAAGAAAAGCAAATAAAAACAAATAAAACATGTTCGTAAATTTCATGAAATTATACATTGTAACAATGTTGGCGGAGAACAGGATGATTAACCGATGGCTCTAAGCATAGTATTGGGCGCAGTTTATATAACTGACGATATATATACATTGGAGATGCCGGTAGTTGACACTTCGGCCGATCGATAATTCCTTTATGGGTCAACGATGATTTGGTATAGTAGGAAACATACAGATGATGGCATCTACGTTAGAGTTAATGGCAACATTATAGAGTACAATATCAATTACAGGAATGTTCGTTGTTTTCCCCGACTATTACCTTAAAACTTTATTTAGTAGCAGAAAGATTCTTAATGTATATAATGGTTGAACATAAATGACTTCTAGCTAAATACATCTTGACTCTCTCTCATGGCACATCTAGTGGCGTCTTTATCTTCTGCTCCTTTTAGTTGAAAATGTTTTTGTACAGTTCACATACTCGGTGGCAATTGATAATCAGAACAAACAAATCATACAGAACACTATCCGATCAAGTTCTTCGAAGAATGATCACTGTTATGGTAATTACTTGTTAAAAAATCGTCTTACTGAAGAGGAAATTGGTGTTAATAGCTCTCAATATCACGAAGGTTTTTGCAAAGATCATGGTTTTGTCATATCCGCAAAAGACACCTAATTATCCTGAATGACAAATGTAACGCTTTCTAGATAGAGTTACGCAAGATACCAATCAATCAGGAATAACGCGTTATAGAATTATAGTCATTACCACTTTCACTTTCAGCTGTAAAAGAAAAATCACAAGGTTCGCTTGGAAAAATTACACGTTGAGTCATCAGAAGTTATTAATTTTCTTTCTTCCACTAAACTGCAAGACCTAATAATTAAAAATGGATGTAATTGGTATTAGCTATGCAATCATCAATTTTTATTATTCCAATAAAAAGAAAAATGATGAATTCGCTAAAGTATTGTTGTTATGCTATTGTTAGCCTTGATCCAATCCAATTTTTTAATCTCTCTAAATTCTATTATTTTATAAAGCGTTTTAAATTGTGAATGGTAACTATAATTACATTACAGTTATTACAATTGTATTTACATTCGCATTGTAAGCTTGAATCATCAAAAATTATAATGTTCTTCTTTTTCTTACTAAATCACTTTTAGTAATTAGAAATTAATTTAATTAATATTTGACTATAGAATCATAATTTTTATTATTCTAATTCAATTTAAAATTAATGAATTGAATTTAAATTGATTGAATTTTAAATTAAATTAATTTTTTAAAATAAAAGTTTTAAATTTTAAATCAAATTTTGTTTAAACTTTACGTCTAATCTAATCTGACATTAAATTATATATAATCAAATAAAATCTTGACTCGTGTTTATCTTTCGCACGTCTCATTTTCTTCTCTAATGACAGCTGTTAGCCTTGTCTGGAACTAAACAAACTTTAGTTAATCCATCAAGCCACGTAGCCACATACTATATCTTGTCCTTTTCTCTATTTCACAGCCTCCACCCTTGTTTTCAATGGAAGAAAAAGAGACTGCCACATTCTTCTAAAAAGTGTCTTTTTCTGTTTCTTTGTCGACCTAACCAATGTGTACGTATGAATTACTTTTTTCTAATAAAAATAAGCAGATATTTTAAGTGGTCTTTTAGGTGAAAACATTTGAGTCGGGGTTAGAAGTTTGATTAAATTAGACTGTCATAGTTATTTATTAATATAGTGGGAGTTCTTCTACTAATTTTGAAAAATCTCCTCGATAATTTTTGAAGAGAAAATTCTGATTCGCACCCAAAAGTGTACAAGAGACACGGAATATATTATAAAGCAAATAACCTACTAATAAACTCTAGGGTATTCGACCCATGAACTATCTAGATAAACCCAAACTAAATGTACACCAAAATATAATACAAAAATATACAAGTCTTAATACCCCCAAGTTGGTGTATAGACATCGTAAATGCCTAACTTGCTCCGAAGAAGGTGAAACTAAGAGTGACTAAGAGCCTTAGTGAATAAATTTGTAGGTTGGACCTTAGTTTGGATATAGCTAGTGCAAATTGTGCCCAGCTGAACGTGCTCTTGGATAAAGTGACAGTCAATCTCAATTTATTTCATGCGCTCATGAAACATTGGATTAGCTGCAATAAAAATGGCCGATAAACTATCACAAAATAAAACCATCGGGCTTGGATGATCAACTCCTAAAGATGTTGATAAAGCTTTAAGCCATAGGAGCTCACTCATAGTAGCAACCATAACCAGATACTCAACCTCAGTCGAAGAACGTGAAATGGTAAACTGCTTCTTGGTATTCCAAGAGATCGGGGATTGACCAAGTGTGACGAAATAGCCCGTGACAGACCGTCTAGTGATAAGGTAACTTGCCCAATTAGAATCGTAGAAAGTAGTATTCCCTTACCAGGATTACCCTTAAGATATGGAACAACGTGTAACATTGCATCTAAGTGCTCCTCGAGTGGTGCCTAGGCAAATGGAGACAAAACATGCACCACATATGAAATCTCCGATCTAGTAACCGTGAGATAAATCAACTTACTAACAAGTCGATGATACCCACTATCATCCTTAAGAAGTGGGCCCTTGGCTAAACCCAACAGGTGGTTTTACTCTAAAAGTGCCTCAGCTGGCTTACACCTAAGAATCTCGTCTCCAACAAAATATCCAACGCATACTTGCGTTGGCATAAAACAATCCTTCCGGTGATCTTGCAACCTCAACACGTAGAAAACACTTCAAATTGTCGAGGTCCTTAATGTTAAAACATCGATTAAGATATGTGCAGAACAAGCTCCAAAATCACTACCCATCAAAATGATGTCATCCACGTAATTGAGCATTCCCAAAAAAATAGCACCCCGATGATATGTAAATAAGGAATAATCTGCTTTAGACTTAATAAATCCATACCTCTGTAGGGAATCACAAAGCTTAATGAAGCAATTTCTGGAGGTTTGTTTGAGATCATATAGAGACTTTTGAAGTCTACAAATTTGCCCATTTCGACCGTGATCAAACCCTTAAGATATCTTCATATAAACTTCCTCATCAAGTTCACCATGAAGAAAAGCGTTGTTAACATCCATCTGATGAATCTCCCATCCTCGCGCAACCACAAAGGAGAGAAATGTTCGAACTGAGACCAATTTTGCAACCGAAGCGAACATGTCATGAAAGTCTAAGCCTTCAATTTGCATGAACCCCTTTGTCATGTATCGCTCGATTGTACCATCTAACTTGTGTTTGACCTTGTATACCTACTTACAATCGATAGGCCTCTTCCCAGGTGGTAAAGCCTCAATTGTCTATGTGCGGTTGGCCTCAAGTACCTCAGTCTCACGTGCGATGGCCTCACGTCATCGGACATCCTTCATGGTCTTGGCATAATTGTGAGGTTCTATGGCTGAATCAATAGCTCCCAAGAACGCACAGTGACTACGAAAAAATTTGTCAAACCTTACAAAATCACTTAATGGATAAGGCATACCTGAAACACAGTCATGAAGTGGCAACTTGTGGGGGAGGTCAAAATTATATCATAAAAATCACGGCGATGTCCGTGTTGTCTCTGAATAGTATATGGCCCATTTTTTACATCCAGCTGGGCTCTCGGTAACTCGAACACCTTTCCCAGAAAGCATCCCAACCCGATTCCTAGGTGAGTTCAAGGCTGTATTTCCAAGAGCCATAGTTGTTGAAAAAATAACGTATTCGTTATACATGGATGGGCAAACGAGTTTGGCGATGTGGTCGTGAAGAACTTTCTTCAACTCACTCTTCAATATTCGTAGAATTTGTGTTTTCCACCCTCAGAGAAACGCCCCCTCTAGTAGAAGGACTTTACCCCCTCTCTCTTCCATGCTTCTAGACTCCTCCTCATCTCCCTTAATCCCAACTTCCCCACTTTCCCAAAAATCAACAACACCCTCAACACTAGGTGACACATTAGTAGTGAGAGCATCAATATCTGCAAAAGGGAATGCAATATCATGAAACGTTACATCTCTTAAAGAAAAGAAAGAGTTTCTATCAAGAACGTAAAGTTTCCATGCTTTCTTTGTGTGGAGGTATCCGACAAACACACAACGGCAACTTCTAGATGCAAACTTATCATGGTCCTTATGATGTGCGTAATGCAAATAACCAAAAACACGTATATGATCAAATAAAGGACGAGTGCCAAAAATAATTTCAAAGGGAGACTTGCCCTTTAAGAGCATCGTAGGTGTCCGATTTATAAGATAAACCACTGCGAGAACACACTCTCCCCAAAACTTTATGGACAAGTGCGCTTGAAAACATAAGGCCCGGGTGACCTACAAAATATTTCCATGTTTGTGTTTTACCCTTCCATTTTGTCGTGGAGTGTTGAAGCAACTCGTTTCGAGTATAATACCCCTCGTAGCATACAACTCCTTCATCAACCCCGAAGTGAAATCAAGCCCATTGTCACTACGTATTCTTTTAACTTTCTTATTAACTGTGTTTCAACGAGCACGCAGAAATCCATAAGATATTTAGCACCTTCACTTTTTTCACGCAATAAATATACCTAAATATATCTACTCCTATCATCCACAAGAGTTAGAAAATAATGCGCACTACGACTAGAAGCAATCCGATATGCACTCCACAAATCACAATTTATTAAGTCAAAACATTCAGCAGTAGTGTTGGAACTTAAATGAAACGTAGAGCGAGTCTACTTTGTTCAAAAACAAGATTCACGAACGAAATTATTCGAAAATCTCAATCTACTAACTGCTAGAATGAAAGATAGATGTCGACTCGATTAGTGCCCAAGGTGACGGTGCCACAATACTGAGGTATCCACTTGCTCCATCTTCAACCTGACGTGCTCCCTTGGTGATTGGAAAAAGTAGACCCCCTATAAGCTTACCGACTCCAACTGATGTCTTCAAGATACGGTCCTATATCAGACAAAGTTGATCAGTAAAGATAATTTGATATTTTAACTAAGTAATCATTTGACGTATTGAGATCAAGTTACAAGTTAAGGAAGGAACATATAACACATTAGATAAAACGATTTTCTCGTTCAATACAACTCGACCCTTTTTGGTTGCAATCATTCTTGTCCCATTAGGCAACAAAATTGCAATCAACATTGCTTCGCCAACCTCCTTCATGAGCTCAAGTGTTCCTGTCATATGGTTCGATGCACCATTATCAAAAATCCACAAAAATTCACTATGCATCTTACCGAAAAGTTTGTCACTGTTTTTGCATTCCAAGAGAACAAATAACTTTTGAATTTGGTCACCGAAAAGATGTGGCACTCCCGAATTACCTTCAGAGTGTTCGCCTGCTGTGTGAAAGGCTGAAGCTCTACCTCGGTCCTTGTTTCTGGCCCATTGGTTGCTCCCAACCCACTAGTCCAGTTTTGGCCTCACAGACCAGTCCTCTCCTTGTTGTTGGTTTCCAGACCCTAACTAAGAGGATTGTTAGGCAGGGCCTCGATTTTGCTGATTTATGTCAAGTCGGACTAAGTGGTTGAGCTCACGTCCACGAAGTTCGGTCCACTAATCAGGATACCCCACCACTTCAAAACAATTCGAAGCTATGTGTCTTAGTCGATTGCAAATGTAGCACTTCCTTTCGCCTCCCTTTGCTCCCTGTCCTCCAGAATTGTTCGAGCCAGAATTTGATTTCGTTCCGATTTGAGCCGCCAAAGCCACCACCTCAACTCCATCGTCTTGCTCGTGTGCCACTTGGGGTTGACGTTCTTGTTTCACAACCAATGCGTAAGCTTTATTCACAGATGGGAGGGGATCCATATTTAGAATTTGTGAACGAACAATGCCAAAAGATAAGTTTTCCAACTCAAACAATTAATGTAGTTTCTCCTCCTCTCTCTCTCCAGCGAGTTCCTTAGAGGCATCGCACGTGCATCCTCTATACGTACACTCGGGGCCTTCATGTAACTTTCCAATTCATCCCACTTAGCCTTAAAAATTGTGTAGTATTCAGCTACATGCATTCCTTGCTGCCGGAGAGACAAAATTTCTCCTTTTCAATTGGTGAATTCTTGGTGTGTTTCTAACCCAAAAACGCTCTTTCAAATTATCCCAAAGAATCCTCATAGTGGGCGCATGTGCTACACTCCGTCGAATCTTCACCTCTAGTGTATTTATTATCCAAGATCGTAAAATGGAGTCACATGATTCCCAATTTGCCAATTTGGTCGTTACTGCTGCCAGTTCCTCCATCAATCCATGGCTAAATTCTCGCTTTGTGAGTAAAAAAATTTTCAATCCGTGATTTATGGCTGAAAAAAGGGGGGAGGGCTGGAAATGGGGCAATCCGGCAGGGTTAATGGCGGGGTTGGTATCACCCCGCCATCTATGGTGGCAGGGTGGACCATAGATGCGGGGTGGACAGCATAGTGTCCACCCCGCCATTTGGTGGACACCATGCTGTCCACGGTTAAATTCTCGGTCTATGATAAAAAAATAATTCAGTCCGTAAAATAGGGAAAAAAAGTTGGGTTAGATGGATGTAAGACACCCCGCCTAGGACACCCCGCCGTCGGATTTGGCGAGGTGTAAACCAACCCGCCATCTCCGATGATGGGGTGGAACACGTGGACGGACGTGTAACCCAACTCGCCATGGGCATCGACGGGGTGTAAAACGTGGTCATTCCGCCATGCAGCCTTTTCTGCCCCCTGCAGTGAGAGCCAGCAATAATGCTGGTTCTCTTCCACCCCGCCATTCACAATAGGGGGGTGGAACCTCTACTGCTATATAACAAATTAAAACTTGTACTTTAAATTATAGATGTTCTAAACCCTAAATAAAACTTAACCCTAAAATAAAAAAATTTAATGCTAATAAAAATTGACAACCCTAAACAAAACTAAGGCATTTAATTTAGTTATAAATTTTAATTCATTTTAATTGTCCCAAATGTAATTTTAATAAAAATATAACGAATATAATAAT
>JAOQMS010000006.1:27408057-27427170 GCA_027563885.1 Erythroxylum longipes
GAAGAATTAAATAAATAAAATTTATAAATAATATTGAATAGTTATTAAACAAATAAGATTTATAAAAAATTTTATTTTAAAAAAATTATTAAATTAAAATTATTTTTAAAAATGAAAAAAATAAAATAAAAAACATCGCGGAATGCCTTTTGCGACATTTCTAAAACATCGCAAAATAAACGTCGCAGAATGCTTTTCGTGACGTTTTTAAAAACGTCGCGGAATGTGAAATTCCGCGACGTTTCTAAAAAACGTCGCAAAATGTGACTTTCTATGACGTTTCTAAAAACTTCGCAGAAAGTCCAATCTTTCTGTGACGTTTTCAAAAATGTCGCGGAATGTCAGTATTTTCTGTGACGTTTTTTCAAAAACGTCGCAGAAACCTTTTGTCTACATATTTCGCGACATTTTTTGTAACGTTTTTTAAAACGTCGCAAATGGTATTCTGCGACGTTTTTTGAGATTCTGTGACGTTTTTTAAACGACATGAATGATGTTGTTTTCTTGTAGTGAGTAATGGCCATAGTCTGATACTTAACCTCAACCAAAGAATGTGAAACGGTGAGCTGCTTCCTGGTCTTTGAAGAGATCGGGGACTTACTAAGTGTGACGAAATAGCCTGTGATAGACCGTTGTGTGATAGGGCAACTTGCCCAATCAGAATCGTAGAAAGCTCAAAGTCACATATCAGAATCAGTGCAAAGTAGTATCCACTGACCAGGATTACCCTTAAGATATCGAAAGTGCTCCTCGCGTGGTATCTGGGCAAATTGCAACAAAACAAGCACCACATATGAAATATCTGATCTTGTAATCGTGAGATAAATCAACCTATCAACAAGTTAATGATACCCACTATCATCATCAAAAAGTGGACCCTCGGCTAAACCCAACCAGTGGTTTTGCTCTAAGGGTGTCTCAATTGGCTTACACCTAAGGAGGCCCGTCTCCAACAAAATATCTAACACATACTTGGGTTAGCATAGAAACAATCCTTTTTGTGATCTCTCAACCTCAATACCTAAAAAATACTTCAAATTGCCTAGGTCTTTGATGTTAAAACATCGATTAAGATATGTCTTAAAGGTAGAACAAGCTTCAAAATCACTACCTATTAAAATGAAGTCATCCACGTAAACGAGCAGTCCAAAAAAAATAGCACCCAGATGATATGTATATAAGGAATAATCCACTTTAGACTAAACAATCAATATGTCTGTAGGGCATCATAAAGCTTAATGAACCAATTTGTGGAAGCTTGTTTGAGACCATATAGAGACTTCTAAAGCCTACAAACTTGCCCATCTTGACCGCGATCAAACCCTTAAGGCATATTCATTGTAGACCTCCTCATCAAGATCACCATGAAGAAAAGCATTGTTCATATCCATTCGATGAAGTTCCCATCCTCATGCAACCGCAACAGAGAGAAATACTTGAACTGAGACCAATTTCGCAACCGGTGCGAACGTCTTATGAAAGCCTAAGCATTTAATCTGCACAAACTCTTTGCTACCAACCTTGTCTTGTATCGCTCGACCGTACCATCTAACTTGTGTTTGACCTTGTATACCTATTTGCAATTGATAGACCTCTTCCCAGGTGGTAAAGCCTTAATCATCCATGTGAGGTTGGCCTCAAATGCGTCAATCTCACGTGCCATAGCCTCACGCCATCGAACATCCTTCATAGCCTCGGCATAATTATGAGGTTCTATGGCCGAATCAATAGCTCCCAAGAATGCCTGGTGACTACAAAATTTTTTGTCAAACCTTACAAAATCACTTAATGGATAAGGTGTACCTAAAACGTGGTCATAAAGTGGCAGCTTGTGGGGGGAGTTCAAAATCATATCACAAAAATCAGGACGATGCCTGTGTCATCTCTAAATAGTATATGACCCATACTTACATCCAGATGGGCTCTCAGTAGCTCCAGCACCTTTCCCAGAAAGTAGCCTAACCCGATTCCTAGCTGATTTAAGGTTGTATTTTTAGGGGCCAAAGTTGCTGAAAAAATAACATATTCATTATACCTGGATGGCAAACGAGTTTGACAATGTGGTCGTGAAGAACTTTCTTCAACTCGCTCTTCAATATTCGTAGAATTCGTGTTTTTTACCCTTGGAGAAACGCTCCCTCTCATAGAAGGACTCGAACCCCCCTTTCTTCCGTGCTCCTCCTCATCTCCCTCAATCCCGACTTCCCCACTTTCACAAAAATCAAAAACACCCTCAACACTAGGTGACACATTAGTAGTGAGAACACTAATATCAGTAAAAGGGAATACATTCTTATGAAACATTACATCTCTTCAATAAAAGAAAGTGTGTTTATCAAGATCGTAAAGTTTCCATGTTTTCTTCGTGTGAAGGTATCCGACAAACACACAACTGCAAATTCTAGATACAAACTTATCATGCTCCTTATGATGCGCATAACATAAACAACCAAAAACATGTATATGATCATACAAGGGATGAGTACCAAAAAGAATTTCAAAAGGGAGACTTGCCTTTCAAGAGCACCGTGGGTGCTTGATTTATAAGATAAATTGTTGTGAGAAAAGACTCGTTACGGGCAAGTGCGCTTTAAAACACAAGGCCTGGGCGACCTCCAAAATATTTCTATGCTTGCGTTCTACCCTCCCATTTTGTTGTGGGGTGTTGATGCAACTCGTTTCGTGTATAATACCCCTCGTAGCATAAAACTCCTTCATCAACCCCGAAGTGAACTTAAGCCCATTGTCAATATGTATTCTTTTAACTTTCTTATTAAACTGTGTTTCAACAAGCACGCAGAAATCCATAAGATATTTAGCACCTTTACTTTTTTAACACAATAAATATACCCAATTAGATCTACTTCTGTCATCCACATGAGTTAAAAAATAATGTGCACCATAATTAGAAGCAATCTGATATGCACTCCATAACTCACTATGTATTAAGTCAAAACATTTAGCAATAGTGTTAGAACTTACAGGAAACATAAAACGAGTCTGCTTTGTTTAAAAAACAAGAGTCACATACGAAATTATTTGGAAAACTCAATCTACTAACTTCTGGAATGAAAGATGGATGTCGACTTAATTGGTGCCCACGGCGACAATGCAACACTACTGAGGTATCCACTTGCTCCATCTTCAATGGGGTGTGCTCCTTTGGTGATTGGAAAAAGTAAACCCCCCATAAGCTTACCGACTCTAATCGGCATCTTCAAAATATGATCCTGTATCACACAGAGTTTATTAGTAAAGGTCATTTGACATTTTCACTCAGTAATCATTTGACATATCTAGATCAAGTTACAAGTTAAGGAAGGAACGTATAACACATTAGATAACATGACTTTCTTGTTCAGTATGACTCGACCCTTCTTGGTCACAATCGTTCTTGCCCCATTAGGCAATAAAATTGAAACTGACATTGTTTCTCTAACCTTCTCCATGAGCTGAAATGTTCCTATCATATGGTTCGATGCACCACTATCAAGAATCCATAAAAATTCATTATACATCTTACCGGAAATTTTGACATTGTTTTCGCATTCCAAGAGAACAAGTAACTTTTGCATTTGATCACCGAAAAGATATGCGCTCCCGAGCCACCTTTAGATTGACCCACTAGTTCAGCTCTGGGCTTGCAAACCAGCCTGCTCTTTGGTATTGTTTCCATACCTTGACCGAGAGGATTGTTGGGCTTGGCCTCAGTTCTACTGAGTCGGGTAGGGCTAGACTGTGTGGTTGAGCTCACGTCCACGAGGTGCGATCCACCAATCAAGATACCCCACTACTTCGAAACAATTCAAAGCTATATGCCTCGGTCAATTGCAAACGTAGCACTTCCTTTCGCCTTAATTACCCTTTGCTCCTTGTCCTCCAGAATTGTTCAAACGAGAATTTAATTTCATTTCGATTTGAGCCGCCAAAGCCACCACCTCGACTCCACCATCTTTCTCGCATGCCACTTGGGATTGACGTTCTTATTTACTAAAGCATAAGTTTTATTCACGGATGGGAGGGGATCCAGGTTTAGAATATGCGAATGAACAATTCCAAAAGATGAGTTCCAACCTAAACAAAAATTGATGTAGTTTCTCCTCTTCTCTCTCTCTCTAACGAGTTCCTTGGAGGCATTGTACGTGCATCCTTTACACATACAACTCGGGACCTTCGTGTAACTTCACAAGTCATCCCACTTAGCCTTGAGAATTGTGTAGTATTTAGCTACACTCATCCCTTACTACCAAAGAGACGAAATTTCTCCTTTCAATTGGTGAATTCTTAGTGCATTTTCGACTGAAAAATGTTCCTTCAAATCATCCTAAAGAATCGTCGCAGTGGGCGCATACACTACACTCCGTCGAATCTTTTCCTCTTGCGTATTCATTATCCAAGATCGTAACATGGAGTCACATGATTCCCAATTTGTCGATTAGGTCGTTCCCGCTGTTAGTTCCTCTATAAATCTATTAACAAACCCTGCCTTGTTCTTGGCTTGTAAGGTGATCAAGAACGCCTTCTCCCACATACCGTAGTTATCATCGTTTAATAAAATTACCTAGACTGTCCGATAGCGATAAGAAAAATGGAGAGGAAAAATCAATTGTCCTCTTCCCCTTTTCGGTTTCTGCCTCTCTCGCCATTGTTACTGTACGTCACATGGGGCGAGATGTTCAGAGAAAAAAGCAATTCAGCCAACCTAATGAAAAATATCGTTCAATAATTTTGGACAGAAAATTCTAATTCACACTAAATATTTTACAAGAGACAAATAATATATTATAAAGCAAATAACATACTAACAAACCTTACTCTATGGGTATTCGACCCACGAACCATCTAAATAAGCCCAAACATAATGTACACCAAAATATAATACAAATAAATACAAGTCCCAATAATAATGTGTGTAATGAAGCACTAAATGTTATTTGACCATGGTTATTGATAAATTAATACGAGAGAGTAGTCATCTATCATTTTAAGCAATATATCAGTTATCGAAAATAATTCTGTAAGCCAAAGATTGATATGGAACAATAATAATGTAAACATGTTAATGGGGAAAAAATCATCAACAGGGTTTTAAAGGTTATTATGTACTTTTTAAAATAATTAAGAATTCATCTTTCAATTCTAATGGTATTAAAATCTTCATTAATGCATCAAATTATGGATTTATGTCTTGATTAGTTATATATTTGTCACATAATACATTAAAAATATTTTATCTTATGCATATATCTACGAAGAAGAAAAGAACTCAAGAAGTAGTTAATGAGATTTAGTTAATTGGGCATATGTACATTTGAAGGAATCAAAACTGGCTTATTTACAATTGAATAATTATGATGGTGGTTACATCAAATTAGGTTTATAATATACACATATGTGTCTATATATATATATATGAAAATTTTAACTGGTAAAATTTTACTCAAATAGCTTCTTTCTAAACCTAGCCTAATTTAATTTGATAAGTCTTAGAATCTTTCAAAAGTTTGAAATCTATAAAAACATATTTTTAGATAAGATTGTATGTCGTAGATACAGTCTAGGTCATACTTGTCCTAGGCCCTGTGTAGCAATCAGCGAATTGTATTAGCGATTAACTAACAGCGGATTAATATAACTGATTTGACCAGCGGATAACTAATCGTGGTTTTCTGATGTGTGTAGGTTCTACTTAATAACCTCGATAATCTGCACGCATACGGGTCATTCGCGTAATACCTAAGGTGTCGATCCCACGAGGTAAGAATTTAATTCAATCACGCAATTCGATTCCAAAAATTAATTACGAAAATATTAACAAAGTAGCAGTTGCAACACACACTCAAGAATCAACCTAAAGCCCTGTTTGCTTGAGGGGTTAGTAATTGAATGAGATGAAACGTAATACACTTCTATCTTTTTGTTGGGGGTTTCATAACGGAATGGAACGGAATGAGATGGAAGCGGAGGGCTTTATGTTACGTTCCATTACATCATAAACAATGAAAATAAGAAACCTCTGATTCGGAGGGTTTAGAATGGAACGTAAACTAACAAATACATACTATTTAATATACCCTCAATAATTTTTCTTAATACCAATAGTTTCTTCTAACCGTAACCCCTTATTTCCCAGACTCATTTATTACGGTCCACAAAAATTGTATATAATTATATTATTTCTCCTTACCCTAATAATAATATTTTTATATTATTAATAATAAATTGTATATAATTAATAATAAAATAAAATTTTAATAATATTTTTATTAATAAAAATAGAAAATATATAAAAATTATTCTTTAATTGTTTGTATGTATTTCTTTATAAATAAAAATATAAATAAATTATTTTAAAATATAAATCACATATAATAGAATAAAATAAATTTTATTAAATAATTAATAATAATTTTATGTAATTAATAATAAAATATTACAACTTTAATTAAATTTTATTATTTTAAAATAGAAAATATAAAAAAAATTATTTGTCACGATTGTGACCTAAACCGTGACTTTTTTATTGGACATGATTTCTGTTTCAAAATCATAGCGTTAAACCTCCTGTAACATTTTAATATCAGGGGTATAATATTTATTTATTATACACTACATTCTATTTCATTAATCTTCCAAATAATATTTCATTACATTACATTACAAACCCTTCTATCCCTTTAAAATAACTTTTCATTATATTATATTCCATTCCATTATAAACCGTTCCGTTATGTTTTATTCTATTTCATTTTATTTCATTAATTAACATACAACCAAACAGACCCTAAAGTAAATGGATCTAAGTTTGAGTTAATTAAAGATGCCAAAAAAAATGCTTAGTTTAGCCTGACCTGACTCTGTCCAATATGAAATTAACAAGGTTTAGCCCAAGTTGGTTAGACTTTGGGAAACCTTTATTTTTTTAAATTTCGAGATTCCAACTCAAATTGTGTTGACTTAGCTTAGCTTGAATTTCAAAATTTTTATTAAAAAAATGTTATTTTGTATTTTAAAAACAACAAAATAAATTTAATCAGGCTTGAAGGCTCATACTCGATTGGACTTCAGGAGAACTTACGCTTGAAAATAGAATTTTAGGTTAGGCTCAGGAGTTGGGCAGTCCTAGCCTAACCTAACTCATTGTCATGCTCAAATTTAAGGATGATAATGGATCGGGTTGAGCTCAAGCTTAAGTAGATTTTGTTGGGCCCAAACCTAACCCAAGGTAACTAAGTCCAACCTGACTTAATTTTTTATATTCATTTAATTAAAAATGAAAAAATTACTTCATTTTTTCACAAAATGACATCATTTTTTTATAAATGTCAGATCTCGAGCAAACCAATTTTTTTGAAAAAATTAGGATTAAGTATAAGTCAACTTGAGCTAGCCTTTGACCTCAGGTAGGGTCAAACATCGGCCTAAATGTCATCCTTACTTATAGTTTACCCAATTTCATATCAAACTAAATTTGAAGGGTTGACCCTAAAGATCCGAACTTTATTCTCAAAACGATATTATTTTGATATAATTGACTAACTATTTTGATACCATTTAAGTAAGTTTTGGTTGGACTTAGACCGAATTAGATTGCCATCCCTCTAAGTGAGTAAATAAAATTTATATCTTATAATTTAGTTAATTTTAAAAAATATAATTTGAAATTACTTTAACATTATGATATTAAAATTTTCATAAATATGATTTTTATTAAAATTTTGTGATAAAGAAGATAATACATAACTTATTGAAAATTTGTTTAAAATTGCACGAGACAAACTGAGAATCAAATTAAAAGAAGAATTCATAAAACATATAAGAATCAACTTCTTTAATGTTTTTTTCTTAATTTTAATTAGGGATATTAATGAATCATATGTCATAACTCACTTCAAAAGAATGATAAGAGTTTGGTCAATTTTAAGTGTCCAATTTCAAATTCAAAATTTAATTAATAGTTTGAGGTTGTTTGTTGAATTAAAAATTTCAAGTCGAGCTTGTGTTTAAGCTTTTTGGTCCAACTTTGCTTAAAGATCGAAATATTTAAGTGAAATAATATCGTTTTGAGTATAACATTATTATTTATAATTTTTAAAATATTTTTTTACCGAATCGCTTATGTTCGATAGGACTTTTTAAGCTCGAATTTGACTTAACCTATTGTCATCTTTGCTTTTAACATATTAAGAGGAAGGAAAATCTTAAAAATCACAAAGTAGGTGGTTTTATATTAGTAACAATAGAAGTAACAAAGGAGGAAAAAGAGTAAGCAACTCCATCAACTTGAGATATGTGCACTTTGGTGGAGGAATATGTTGTTTGTTCATTAGGTAGGTAGACTATATGTTGCTTTTGTTAGGTACATGCTCCAATGATTGAGAAAAACATACTAACCACTCAAAAAGCTTACATAATAACCCCACATCCATGCTTTTGTTTTCCCCAATTATAACTAGCAACTGTCCATAATTACATTAACAATCTAATAAAACACAAAAAATTGTTTTAGTAGCCTCAATCACCATTATTTTAAGTCATAAATATTTGAGATTATATGACATACTAACAACAACAACAACGATACGGAGAGTTTTAATAATACGCAACCTTACCCTTATAGAAGAGAAAGGTTATCCCGATAAAAATTATACAAAATAATACCAAATTACAAATCTAGAGAAATAAATGAACTCTAAAATGTTGGTTATAATTTAGTAAGGGTTCCACTAATTGAATTTTCAATTCTTAATTATCCAGTAATTTAAGTGCATGTATAGTTTGAAAATTATCACTTGCTCAAATCTTAAGATTGCTTATGCTTACTTCAATTTTATTCAATATTAATATTAATTTAGAAAAATCTCCATTAAACTTGAATTCATTAATTATAAAAATATATTATTCTTTAAAAGGAGCAATTACATATTGATTAATTTGCTGATTTTACAAATTAGCAAATAACTCTTATAATTTATATAAGTAGGTTAATCTATAATAATCACGATGGCTAGTAAATTAATGATTCCTTGTTTTCAATATTTTAAAAGTCAGACTAGAAATTAAATCTATAAGATAAGAGAGTTAAAGTTTAAAAAGTTCAACCGGTATCAAACTATCATAAAATTAGTTAAAGATTAAATAAAAATAAATAATTTAAAAATAATTGAAGAAGATTACGCTTATCCATCATAAAATTTAAAGTTTAATTAAAACAGAGACCGTTAAATGAAAATTAATTGGTTTATTTTAGTTAATAAAAACTTATTAATTGATTAATAAACTGATCAATTTTTAATAATTAATATTATTAAACTAAATCGATTCGAAAAATTGGTTGGTTCAAAATGTTTATGTTCTATTATAGTGTTATAAAAATAATAATGATAAAAAATATAAAATTAAAAACATCAAAAATTCAAATAACAACGGCTAACTTTTAACGGTCACAGAATCAAAGCTGGAGGTCGGCAGATTTTTTTTATACATATGTGTATAAATTCAAAGGGAATAATCACCAAAAGAAAAAGGAAATAAAAATAGGAAAATAGTTTCAATTGCGGACTCCACGTCCGACAAGATAAAGTACCTCACCAACCCTTGAAGTTTTGCTATTTGCCCATGTTCTATTCCTCAAATTACAGTTTTGCCATCGTCATCGTACCCTCTCATCCATTTCACCTTCATTCATTTTTTTTAAAAAATCTCTCTTTACCCATTTTGTGATTTTATTTTTTCATATTAATTTTGACTAGATATGTCAAAAAGGACCCAACCCGAACCCGATTTTAGCCTAGGTTAAATGGGTCACGGGTGAAACATAGGTCGACTATGGTCAATCCGACCCGACTCATGACCCGACCGTTACTTCTAAAACGATGTCATTTTAAATTTTTTCTTTAAAAAAAATGGTAGGCCAAGTTCGTCAGGCCATCGGCCGGGTCATGGGTTGACCCATCGCCACCCGCTACCCGTGAGCTACAAGCTCTGATGACCCCTGCCTTTGGCCCGACTCAACCCATTAACATATGCAATTTTCACTTAGGTCTCGGCTCTTTAATTGTTTAATTAAAAACATATGAAAGATTAAGGTAGTTGTTATCAATAAATTCACAATCATTATTTTTCGCATATGTAAGAAATTAATAAATAATCTGATTTATATAGTAATTTATAAATTATATATTATAGGGAAATTAATAATTAAAATTAATTGAAATATTTTTAAGTCTTAATGTATTTTTATTTTCAATTAAATCTTAAAAATGAATTAAATTGTAATTTTTCTCATCAAAATTAAAAATTTTTGAATTAGAAAAGAGATTGCTTTAAGCATCTCTATTTATATCAAATAAAGTATACCAAATTTTGAATTAACTGAATCTTGAATTAAAATCAAATTTAAAATAGCCACTCGATCTAATTTAACTAATTTTTAAAACCACATTAAAACAAACATTATTTTAAATTGAGATGGGGTTGAAATTATTCAATCCAAACTAAAAAAAGGAATGGCCAAGCTCATGACCGAGACCATAGGCGGTCTGTCTTGATTATTGTCATCCTACTCTTATTACAAGTAGAGATGTCAATGAACCGAATCGAACCAATCCAAACCAAAAAAAGGGATGGCCAAGTTCAGGACCGAGACCATAGGCAGTCTGCCCTGATTATTGTTATCCTACTTTGATTGCAAGTAGGAACGTTAATAAGTAGGGTCCGCCCGTTCTTTGTTTTTTTAAATAAAAAACTTTCAAAATGATTTTTTTTTAAAGTAACGGTTGGGTCACGGGCCAAGCCGAGATGACCCGCAGCTCTCTCATGGATGACCTGTAACTGACCGGCCCGACCATGGTCTATTAGTGGCTCGCCCGTGACCCGACCACCTCGGGTCAAAAACAGACCAGAGTCTGGCCAATTTTGACATTTCCAATTGTAGGCAGCGGTATGTAATAAAACCAAAGCCGAGGGCTTGTTTCGTCAATTACTTTCTGATAGTTTTTCTTTTTTAAAAAATCAAAACCAATAATGGAACAGACGCGATTGACAGTTGTAAGGCAACGTAGGCCCAGTCAGCATTAGTGGAACGTTAAATAGCGCAAATACATAACATGCATTTTCACGCGTGTGCTTCATGTGTGAGTTAAACGGAGAGCATTGATTGGTTGTTGTTTATCACGCGCCAAAAGAATGCGTGGAAGCTCCATCCACCCAACGTTTAAATCCTGAGAACTTAGGATTCCGACACGTCGTTCAAAATTCAAAATTATTATGAAATTAATATTTCTTAAATTTGTAATAAAAAGTTAAAATTTTTTCATTTTTTTCTAATAAAATAAGAAACATCTCTCTCCTCATAATCAGCTAATCAATCATTCCAAGAAGAGATCGCTTTTCAGTGAGCTTGTGTGTGTTGCATTATAATCTCTTGCATTATTGCAATTACGTTACAGTCTTGTTTCTTCTTCCATTTCTGTGGAGAAGAAGAAGAAGAAGAAGAGAAAGATAAGGTCTTTTTCTCATCTGTGTCATCTTATTTCTTGTGATTTTTTTTGTTTTTATTTTGGTGGGGTTTTATTTAGCAGTCGATTGATGCATTGAGAAGTAATGTGGTTGTAACAATGTTCTGTTGACTCGATTCTCTTTTCTATCTGTTTTGATTATTGGTGGTGTTTGTTTGATGCCTGACTATGGGTGAGTTTTGTTGTTTTCTTGGACAAAAATGGAAGTTTTAGGTTCTTGAGTTTTGGGAACTTTATGGGTTTTGCTTTCGCCAGAATTTGGTATAAAGGGTTTTTCATTGTTTTGTATTCTGTATCCGAAATTATGGTTCTTTTCATAGCTTCATGATCAATGGCAGTGTGGTTGCTTTGTTGAGTTTATGCGTTTAGAGATTCTGTCTTTGTTAATCTTCTTCATGTTTTTGTTGGTGGATAAGTGCCAGTTAGCTGGATATTTATTATATTAGGTCCAAAGAATAGTTTTTGTTTCTAATATTCGAAAAAAAAGAATAATTTTTATTCCCTTTTGTTTTGATAGTCTCTTTTTTTTCATTTTAAAAAAAAAATTTCTTGTGGTTCTCTGTTGGACAATGGTTTCAAGACTTTTGGGATTGCCTTAGAACCCGTATCAGCGAGTTGTTATAGTTGCTGGATACTTGGATCTGATTTTCAGACCTGTTTTTCTCTTCATAGTTAATGTTTGAAACAATGTATGATACAAACTTCGTTCTGTTCGGTTACCAACTTGATAAAGAAGTACTTCCTAATTGCCCCAATATGGTGGAAGAGTTTGTAAGAAGTTGGACTACTTGGTAGAATTAGCGTATGAAAGGTGGAATCTTGATGATTTGGTATTGAGGGAAACTAGATAAGAAAGTGTTAGAACTTTTGACTTTTTTTACTATTAGATGGCGATATGTAAATTTAGAACGGTTCAAATTCTAGCTTAGAAAAACCTGAAAACTTATTTACACCAGCATGCAGTTTGCACTTCCTTGAATTTAGTTCGAGTATATAATTGTAAATCTCTTTTGCTTATTCTTTCTTTTGGTACTTTAGTGTAGAAGAATGTGTATTCCTACTGCTTATCATCTCATATTTTGATCAAACAATCAAAATAGTTACATAAGTTTGTGAATGTTGCTGTTAGAGCGTTTCCTATGTGTATCAGTATTTGTTGTTACTGGCATTCCCCAAAATTTAACTGCTTATAAATTTTATGTAGATATTGAGCCGCAGAAGCTGCATGTCATTCATGACTGCTGGAACTCCTTTATAGAGTGAATACCACTAAAATGCATATTTAATAGACAAATATTTTGAAATACTGTTTGGAGTTCTATCAAAAGTTGGCAGAAATTGAGCTTCGAGTGATAATGCGTTAGGCTTTAAAATGTATAACAGTTTTATGAAGGGAAAGATTGGTCCAGAAAATAAATGGTGGGAACACTGAAATGTAATTCTTTGACGTAAGTTAAGAGCACATTTCACTCTGAAAGGGTTGGGTGGATTTTCTGTTATTACCATGTAGTTGCATCAGGAGTGATTTTTCTCTTTCATGTCTTCCTCTAACATCAACTCATAAATTGTACTTGGATTTGCTTGTTTCAAAACTCTCCAGGAATAGTATTTTGCTTATTTTAGGTTTTCACTTGGACTTGGTAGCAGAAGTGCATTAATCACTAACTTCACATTTGTGCTGTGGGAGCTAAGTCAAGCCAAAATGTAGAGATGAATGTTAGCTTGTGTGAATATTACTAGCTTTTGTGTGGTGTTTCTACATCTGAAGTTAAGGATTTAGATGTAGCAAAGTAACCTCCTGTTGTGATTGCTTTGACTTCCTTCAAGAACCTAATCATAATTTGTGTTTAGAGGCATCAAACTTGTTGGCCTTTTATACTTTCCCTGTCTATCTTTTCAGAATGGTCTTTTTCTGGATATTGTAGATATACTGAATCATGGTACCCTTTGACTTGGATTGATATTTTGAAACGTCCGAATTCTGATTATTTGTTTCAATTCTGATCTGCTCTATTTTTTTTTCAACTTATTGCATGCTACATTTAATTTTTTGAAATAATCAATTGCACAGATGCTGCAATCAGTATATTTATTAAGTGGTTTCTGATATCTTTTAGTGGCCATTTTCTTAGGGGCTTTATTGATTCATTCCTCTCCAGCAGCAAGGTTAGAGAAGATTGTGACAGATCACCAATAAGTTCTGATTTCTCAACAATAAAAGCAGCAACGTTTTTGTGCGAAGTCCTTCTTTTTGTGGATATGGTAATCCATCTTCACTTGTGTGATTCCCTCTCTCTCCTTTGTCTCTGCATCTATCTTAATTTATTCAGTTGAAGTTAAATGCCTTGTCAAGGTGATCAAGGATTGAGAAATTAGCTGTTGATAATTGTTAGCCAAGAAATGCTATGGTATATTAAGATCTTGCTAAGAAATAAAATGACCATAATCCCATGTCCATTATGTGATGTGATTGGAAAGTCACGTTTTTCTGTCTAATTTGAATAAATTTTGCATTGCAGAAGTGCTTTTAGGAATTCAAACTGTGACCAACATGACAACGAAAAGCTCAGATAGATAGATATTGGAAGCATTTAAGATTTAGGATGAGCATTTTGCATTTCAAGGCTGAAGAACATCACTCAATGCTTAACATTATGCATATGACCATATGAACTTCCAACTGCTCACTGTTTGATCATACATCTTACAACTTTTCACAATGTTTGTCCTTTAAGGCAACAAATGAAAATCTTCCACCCAACGTAGTAAAGCAGCTTGCAAAGGAATTGAAGAATCTTGATGAGTCCCCACCTGAAGGCATTAAAGTTGGAGTGAATGATGATGACTTTTCAACGATATATGCTGATATTGAAGGCCCAGGCAGGACATCCTTTCATTCTATTATATATGAAACTTTTCTAGATTTTTATCTTTAAGATTTCCCGTCACATAAGATTCCTGGACTTGCAGCTGGTACTCCATATGAAAGTGGTTTGTTCCGCATGAAGCTGTTGCTGTCTCGTGACTTCCCTCATTCACCCCCTAAAGGTTTGTGGATGCTGGATGGATACCAGTATTAATTGCTTCCACTTTGAAATTTTTGTCATCTATTTGTCATACGCTTGGTTCAAATGCAGAGTCATAAAGAGTTGTGGTGGGCTACTCTAAATCATGCATTGTTCATTTTGATGATGGCTTAAATATTTAAGTTTCATTATAATTTACTTACAAGTTATTGAATCCTTGGCATTATCTATTCAGGGTATTTCATGACTAAGATTTTCCATCCAAACATTGCAACCAATGGTGAGATATGTGTCAATACATTAAAAAAGGATTGGAATCCAAGTCTTGGGCTAAGACATGTCCTCATTGTAAGCTCCTTTTACATTTTTATTATTTTGTAAAGGATTGGAATCCAAGTCTTGGGCTAAGACATGTCCTCATTGTAAGCTCCTTTTACATTTTTATTATTTTGTAAGGGACAGAAGCTGCTTCTTGATTTGCTGATTTGATGAAATTTAAGCTATTTTGGCATTTGTTTAGTAGTAATTTGTGCTGGCATTGAACTTGGTTATGACAGGTAGTCAGGTGCTTACTGATTGAACCATTTCCGGAATCAGCCTTGAATGAACAGGCTGGCAAGATGCTGCTTGAAAATTATGATGAATATGCCCGGCATGCCAGGTAAAGCCAAATATACATAATTTCAATTTTGCTTTATGTTGAAGTGAATGGATTAGTGGAACCTTACACATGATGTAGATGACAATACTTAAGAGAACTACCTAAAAAAACCAATAATTGCATTTGGGTGTTGATACTATATTGCAATTTTTGTTGTCATGCCAACAGTTCTAGGATAGGTAACGGCACTTGTAAGAATCAAGTTCTGCAGAAGGTACTTTGAACCCTTTTCAGGCCTTAGGTACCCTTCAATTTTATTTGGCAAGAGTTATAAACTGGACTGAAAATGGTTCAAAGTACCTTCTCTTTCTCTTCTGTGTGCGTCTGATCCTAGTAGAAGTTAGAAAAGAGGAGCTTTACAGAGATTATAGAATTTTGTCCTAACTTATTCCTGTAAGCATGAAAAACTGTACTTCTAACTCTTTATAATGCTTCGAAACTCACCTGCAGGTTATACACTGGAATCCATGCTAAGCCAAAACCAAAGTTCAAGTCGGGAGCTATCTCGGAGTCGACAACGGCTCTCAATGTTGAGCACAGTAATGCTTCGGTTCCATGTAGTGACCAGAAGAGTGCAGTGGTGCCATTATCATCCCCATTGGCCCCATGTACAGCAGCCACTAAGGGAGGTAACAGTCAGGACCAAGCAACTGCAGTAGCACCAATGTCTGAGCTAGGGGTTACTGGATCAGTACCAATACTTCCGGTGACTAGTACCCAGAAGAAGGAAGGTGGGCCAGCTAAACAAATGATGGTGGACAAGAAGAAAATGGATGCAAGGAAAAAGAGCTTAAAGAGATTATAATTCACCAAGTGGCATGAATCTGTGGCAAGTATCTGTTTATTGATTGGATAAATGGGGATATGTTGTGCTAGGAATATTACCATGGTGACAACTGAACTTAATCAATGATCATTTATTCTAATCTCCTATTCTTCTTCTGTTGGTCCCATTTGGTTTTGAGAAGCTTGCTTGTGAAAGTTTTCCCTGTGAAAATTCTTCCCCTTCTGCAGGAACTTTTAACATATACAGTAAAAGTTTAGTCAGCAGATTTTTTTTATAAATATCTTAGCTTCTCAAGCTTTGCTTCTTTTCCCGTGTTGAGCAAATTTGCCAATCAATTTCCTGTATTGGATGTGTTTGATCTTGTTGTGCACAGCGAGAAAGAACTTCCAATTTTCCAACTTTAGATACTCTTTATTTGATGCCACGTAGAGAAAGATAGCCTCTTGTTATTGATCATATTAGGCTACTGTTTGATAATGAAATTTACACTTGTCACCGATGAGCTGTTAACGGATTTAAGTCTTGATATGCAAATCAACTTTCACTTTCAATCAAGCTTTGTTCAGAATATGTGAAATTCGTTGCATTGGTAAGACTTTTTCTGGAGATTAGCCTCGATACCATTCAAAGCTTGATAACATATCTAACAAAGACATTTTCAAGTTTCACAAGACACAATCAAGGTAATACAGAAGATTCCCACCACCGTCAGAACAGATACTATCACCATACCACCCACCAGCTACTACCATTTAAAAGTTTGGTTTAAAAACATGGAAAGGAAAAATGTTAAAAGGCAACTAGAGCCATAACGTTAATCAACACCATTCTCCTTTTAATATTTGTTTCTAAATTTTTGATAGAGATGGAGGGAATCACTTGGCCATCATAACTTTCACAAATTCCTCATAGTTTATCTGACCATCTCCATCAACGTCAGCCTCCCTTATCATTTCATCGACTTCTTCATCCGTGAGCTTCTCGCCAAGGTTTGTCATAACATGGCGAAGCTCAGCAGCAGAGATGAAACCATTCTGATCCTTGTCAAAAACCCTGAATGCCTCTTTCAGCTCCTCCTCGGAGTCGGTATCCTTCATCTTCCTGGCCATGAGGTTGAGGAATTCAGGGAAATCGATTGTTCCATTACCATCAGCATCCACCTCGTTAATCATGTCTTGCAGCTCTGCCTCGGTGGGGTTCTGGCCAAGTGATCTCATCACAGTTCCAAGCTCTTTGGTGGTGATACAACCTGCATCTCAAACAAGCTTATTTAAGCTTCTTGAAGAGTTAACCACATGCAGATCATCGAAACAGAGTAGAAACTGTTGTCCAGCAGCAATTAAAGAAATAAACGAAGCTAATCCGTATAACATAATCCTACTCCTAAAGTAGAAACAATCATGGATTTTGCCGAACTACCTTATTCGATCTAGATTGCTCACTAACACTCCTCATCAAATTTAGCATCCAAGCAACAACAGAACATATCAAAAAATCTCTATATATCCACATATGCAACCTAAACAACCACATACGTTGAATATCAATAGAAATCCTAGAAAAAGACCGCATCTGCGTCAGAAAACACACGAACAGGAAACAGATAATCCATACAACATCATATAGACATTGTGATTAATAACATCATTATCAACGCAATGCCCGGAGAGGAAAGCAATTGATTTGTTGAGTAAGAATCAAAAAGGATCCAAGTTTGTATCATCAACTGCTTGCGGTGATGCATAACACGAGATGGTACTCAAAGTACAAAAACTTTACACGCAAAAGAGCACGATTCATATGCATCAAATGCTGCCCACTCATAGAACTTAAGATCTCAACAAACCTTTATGCTTTATATACTATTTGACACCATACTTATATCCCTCACACACACGAACATATATATGCAGGAAAAATAAAATTTGACTACAAAACAAGAAAGTACAAACTACCATCGAATCGCCTGCATAACCCAAAACGCAAATTGGGAAAACCTCAATAAAACTTAGAGCTGCAAGGTACCCTCTTCACAAAATTCTAGCTTCTACATAAACATGACCAAAATGCTAAAAATCAAGTCATTTGACTAATAAAGACCAGATCTTTTTCTCCTTTTTCTTCTAACAAGACAAAAGGAGTAGAACCAACCTCGTAAATACCTTAAAAATAATTAGAAGCCAGAGAAAAACCCAAAAGCCAGATCTAGCAGTGGTATACAGTATCATAAGGAACATACACAGATACATACGCGTATGCCTGTGTGTTTATGTACATAATATATATATACAAACATATATACATATGTATAGAGAGACAGAGAGAAAGAGAGAGAGAGAAAATGAAAGAAGGGAACGAACCATCGCCATCCTTATCGAATAAGCTAAAAGCTTCCTTGAACTCGGAGATCTGGTCATCGGTGAGTTGATCGGCCATTTTTGTTTCTTCTTTGAATTCTACAGTCGCTGGTTTGTTTCTCTGTACATTCAATCAATCAAAAACAGATCTTTGGTTTCTCTCAAGCTATAAAACAACTAAGAAAATGAAACCAAAAAATACAAAGGCAAACGAGAAAACAAACTCGAGGAGCGACAGAAGCACGAAAATAGTAAATAAGGAGGAAGAGCAAGAAATGGTTATTAAGTATAATAGAGTAAGCGCGAACGAGATGATGTCGTCATCCTAATCCAACGGTCTCAATTTATTCCCGTCATCAATTGCCCCAATTTATAAACGGACCGTATTGTATTACTTCTATTTTTTTTGTTATTTTTAATTTTAATTTTCAATTTTTTATTTCTGTTTTTTTTTAAAATAAAAACAAAAAACTATTTGGTTGTTAATATTAATCTAGTAATATTTTTATCATTAATAACAACTACATATTAGATAAAACTTAAAAATCAATTATTTTTAATTAAATAAATTTATTTAACCTCTTATATAATATTTATTAATAAATTATTAATAAAGTTATATTCTTTTAATAAAATAAATAATTTAAAATTTAAAATTTATTATAAATTAATATTAATTTGAAATATGTTTTGATTATTAAACCAAATTTTATTTCAATATTTATATATTTTAAATTTAATTATATTTACTAATAATTACTAT
>JAOQMS010000006.1:27427270-27440526 GCA_027563885.1 Erythroxylum longipes
ATTGTATTTATAAGGTATGTTATGTTTGATCAAATGCCAATGAATAAGTTCATTTGGAGCAAAATAGAGTAAAGACATATGTTGTACTTCATCTTTTGCATAAAATTTTGTAATCTAAAATGGTTTGTTTTAAAACTGTTAAGTCCTAGATGTGGGTAAATAGGCATGCCTAGAAGGGTCTGCAGCTGCTCCTGTGACACTTCGGTGGCTCCTGTTACGGACACTTCGGTGTCTCCTGTTACTGACACTTCAGTGTCTCCTGTTATTGAGACATAAGCCTCTCCTGTTCTGTGATACTGATCATGGTATCTCCTGTATTAGTCCCGTTACCCACTTCTGTATAAAGGATTAACAGACTAACTTGTTTTGTATTCTGTTATATGCTCAGTGTTGATATAAATAAGCTTTGATCTAAAACATTTGAGCTCTATTCTGAAATAAGCAAATTCTGTTTATTACAGATAAGTTTTGTTCTTATATGTTAAAATTATAATTTTAAAATTGGTGACTTTTGCGCTAAAGTAAATGTGTGACTTGTTCTGATATGTTCTGTTTTGTTCTAAGATTCATGATATTTTGGTTCGGTTTGAAAATGGATAAGTAAACACTGCTTATTATCTAATGTGATTTTGAATACGTGAATGTTTGGATGACTGTTTGAAACGGTTGTCAACCTATATCCTATTTAATTTTTTCCCCACTAAGCTTTATGCTTAGCACGGTGGTTTTATCCCGTGTAGGTTCAGATAGGAAGGTATGAAGACTGGGACAATAACAACCGCAGTGGCCATGAAGATTGTGTTTTTTTCTAGAAATGTCCAGTTTTTATTAGTTGTTCTTCGATGTAATGAGATATGTTGTATTTTGTGCTTTGCTTAATGGCTTGTAAAAACCTTAATACAGTTTGGAATTGGATTAAGGCTTGTATGAAATAAGTATAATGTGTATGTTATGTTCTTAGTATGACCTAAGCAATGATGAATGAAATGTATGCTCCTTAAGTTTCTAGAAATGCTTTAGTATATTTGGATTACTTTGGTTCTGTTTTGTGTAGCACCTACATTTCCTCCCAAGGGGTATGTAGGTGTTACGCCAAGTTATGAATAGAAGTGGCATGATTTCTATTACTTGATCAAATTACTCTTCCAATCTCTTCTGGTTCTCTTCTATGTATGTTAGCTTGTCCATGATTTTTTTCCAATTTGGAATCCCATGAACTGGACTATCTTGCTAAAATTCCAATAGGTCTTGATATCCCATGTGAGTACTTGCATTGTTAGACCAATAGAAATCTGGGTGGTTCTGCCACCCCGGAGTGTACATGTTCTAATAGGGGTCGCTACTTCCCCAACCATACTTTGCCTTATTGTAGTTCGCAAAAGTTCCTTGCTCCCTATAATATCTATCTTCCATCATTGTTCTTTCCATTTCTTGTTGGCATCCAGCTCTTCAGATGTCTCATTCTAACTCTGAGATGTCTTCCTATGTCTCTACTTTACGCCCCAAACTTCTTTTTCTATTTTTTTAAAAAACAAAAGATAGTTCAAAAAACTTTAGACTAAATAACTAAACTAATCACCTCCCCAGCAACGATGTACAAAACTTGATCGTGGTTTTCCGATGTGTGTAAGATTTAAATAATAACCTCGATATTCCGCAAGCATATGGTTTGCTCGCGTAGTACCTACGGTGTCGATCCCACGAGGAGCGATAATCTAATCCTAGAATCTACAACCAAACAATTTGTAGTAATTTAAAATATAACAAAACTAAGGCAAGAATTTAATTCAATCACGTAACTCAATTCTATGAATCAATTACGAAAATATTAACAAAGTAGCAGTTGCAACACATACTCAAGAATCAACCTAAAAGAACTATCAATTGAGAGAAAGGGAAATTTTTACCTATCTTTAATGCTAACTTAATCGATTACGAATTATTGGATTATTGATCTTAGAAAATCCTAGGGTTGATTACTCTCTGTTGAGTTATAATCATTAACCCTAAATTATAAACCCTAATCAGATTATCGAAAATTGCAATTTCTTAATTAACAATCTATCCAAAACCCTAATTAGATCTGAAGTTATCCAATAAACTATCGGGAACCTATGCAAGATCTCTGTTCACACAATTATCGATTTGACTAATTTCTTGATCTTACTTAATCACCTAACTTTCGTTAGCCCAATTTAATAATTTTTCATTCGATTCACCCTCTCAGTGTATTACCAAATTATGCAATCACATAAATCAATCACAATAATTCCAATAAACATAAAACAATAAGATTTTATTAAATCAAAGATGAAAAAACCCAAAGGTGAGTATAGAACATTTCAACATTCACAATCCTATCATCAAACTACTATTTCCAATTATATACAATAACAAAAATAGAAAATAACAGCGAATACGATTCTAAACGGAGATAGGAGGTAGCAACTTTGGAAACTTCTAATATGGGAAGTACGTCGATGTCGGCTTCTTCTCCACTTCTCTCTTCCTTCTTCTTTATCTCAATTTCTCAACAATTCCCTCTAGGGTTTCTCTCCAAAAGTGGCTGATGCAAAAGCTTCTTCTTTATGTTCTTCTTGTTTGATTTATGTTCTTTTGTGTTTAGGGTTGAACTAGGGTTTTTTGGGGTCCGAAAGGTCCAAAAAATCCCTCAAAAGGCGAAGTTTGGGAGTAGTTGCACGTCTGCCCGATGTAGGCCACGACCTTGGCCTACATCTAAGCCTTCTGTCACGATTGTACACTATGAGGTCACGATCGTGGGCATTTGTTTCAGCCTGAATGTCTTTCGAAACTCCTTCGTTCTTCGATATTAATCCTGAAACACTAGCAAACACATCAAAGTACCTCCAAAACATAATATTTAAGCTCAAAGCTTGTACTAACCCATAAAACGCTTAAAACACAAATAATTAACAAACTACCACAATTATAACCTAAACACATACTAAATGATCGAATTAATAGCTAAACACATATCAAACTATGCCCTAAAACATAATGCAATTTACACTTATCAATAACATCACCTGTTTATTTAAATATGTTTGATAAAATTAGCTATTTAGTATTAGTTGTTTATATGTAAAATGACTTTTGAGGGTATGACATGAAAAAAAGAATTTATAAGGACATAAGTATTAGCTATTTATATCTTATTATTTATTTGAATATTCTTATAAAATTTTAAATAGAGCAAAAGAAATCAACAACATTATTTTCTTTAATATCTTCCATCGAGCCTTAAAAACACCAAAAGCCCTCTTAATACAACTTTTCAATGATGAATGAGCTCGATTAAAAACTTCTAGAGATCCTCTTAGATTTGCACCATAAAAGGCTAACTAAAGAACTTGAGAGATCATTAAAATGCCACTAAAAATAAGCTTAAGAAGGTCGGATCACACTAGGAGTTTTTCCTCAAATGCAATACCAACAAACTTAATATGAAATTAGGTTTGTAAAAACGATATCGATTTAATTTCTAATTTAAGGAAATATAATTTTTTGTTATTTTAATTTTAATTTTTTAAATTTTAAAAATTGAAACTATATGTTTTAATTTGTTAAATTAAAATAAAATTATTGTGAAAAAATTTATATTAATCTCTTAAAATTTAAACATAGATAAAATAATTAATTTAAATTTGACTTATTAATTTTAGATTAAATTAAATTGAATTGAATTAAACACAATATATAAGTGATAATAATATCATATAATAAATATTGATATAAAAAGGGACCTAAATATTAAATCTATACAAAAGTAATTAATGTAATATAATTAAAGATAATATATTTTAAATATTTAATATTTTGAAAATTTTGATTTAATATTAAATATTTAAAATTTTAATTTAATGACTAACTTTTTAAATTTTGTATAAATTAAGTCAAATTTATATTTGTATCTTTATCTCTACCTCTATCTATCTTTATCTTTATCTTTATTTGTAATTTGTAATAACTTTTAGATATAATAGGTTTTTAGTCCCTTAATTTCTCATCTGCTAGAGGACAACGCTCCTCACAGTAGCGTTTTCAAAATCAACAGATTGGGTTCAATCCACCAACGCAATCAGCTAATTACTAAACATAATTATCAACAGTTTGACATAGTCAAACAGCTAAAACCTTTCAATTCGCCAAAAAATGGCTAATAAGTCATTTACCAAACAAGGCCATAAATCTTACTGTTTCTCGTCGGGCATAACCTGGGATATAGTCATATCTTAAGTCATGGATCTTTTTACTTCTTTATGTGCTTAGACATGGCCTGTAGCATAGCCGTATTTTATACCATGTCTTTTATGAAAAAATCTTAATCTTACCAACACACTCGTGTTTTCAACTTCTTCCTTCACCTCTGATTTCTAGAAAGAAACACATCATAAGACTTGTCTATGTCTTAAGACCATGTTGACCCAAAGATTTTTGGAAAATGTTTGATTCCTTCCTGAAGATCTAAGATTGCATGTCCATGTATTTAAGCCATATACAAAAATCTCCATCTTGGTTAATAAACTCTAAATAGATTAAGTTGTAGCCTTTTTTAAATCCTTGAGACATTAATCAAGTCCAAGCAATACTTGAACTTCTCTATAGTAACCGTCTTTTTCAACATATTAGTTAAATTCTCTGAAGTGTGAATTTGTTTCCTAAAAAGATTAACTAGATCTGATCAAATCCTTAACCCTCACTCTATGTGCTTAGTCCTTTCATCATACACTTGACTCTTTGTCAAATAAATGTACTTTGATTATTATAGTGTATTTGAAATCTACCTCGATTGATGACCACTTCTTTTATCACTCTTATAAGTTATAATACTTTTTTAGTAGTCTTAACCGTTGCCCTATACTCTGCTTTTGTTGTAGATACTACAACTATAGACTATAATATTTATTTTTTTAACAAATAATCCCTCTTGTAAAAGTAAAGACATACCATATAGTTGATCTTATTTTATCCACATATCCTATATAGTTTGTATTCATATATCCCATAGTCAAAGGATCACTTTGTTAATTGTTATATACAATCCCATGATTTGATGTAACTTGTAAGTATATGAATATTCATTTGGCTGCTTATCAATGTTGTCTTACAGGTTTTGACATACACTTACTAACCTCACTAAGAGCCAAATATGGCTTGGTATTAAACCATTGTATACATTAAACAACACCAACATACCTTACTTTAGACATCACATCGACGTTTGCATCTATTTTCAAGCACTGATCTAGCAAAAGAATGAAGTGATTTGTCAATAAAGTGCTCATAGATTTTGTCTTGCTTATTTAAAATCTTTCTAATACCTTCTCAATGTAGCTAAATTAAGATAACCATAAATTTCTAAAACTTTTACCCCTCTAAATCTCCATTCCTAGTATTTCTTAGTAGCATCAAAATCCTTCATCTCAAAATACCTTTTTAAAAAGGTATTTTTATTCCTTCATATCATCCACACATGATAGAAAAATAAACAATATATCATCAAGGCTCTTAACATTTACATATAAATCATACTTAGATGTCTTTAGCTAAATCGGATGATATAGGAGTCAAAGCTTTTATAGTATTTTTTATACTATTCTCCCAGAGACTACTTCAATATGTAAAGTGACTTCTTCAATTTATACATTAGATGCTTCTTCCTAAGTTGACTACATCCTTTGGGTTGCTCTATGTATATTTACTCCTCCAAGTAACTATGAAGAAAAGTTATATTCACATCTATATGCCCTAAATGCATATCCAAGCTAGCTACTAATTCTATTAAAATTATAATGGAAGTGTAACAAACCACTAAGACAAATATTTATTACAATCAATCTACTTTCATTGTATATTCCCTTTTTACATTAGACTAGCTTTAAATTTTCCCCTTCTTTTCTCGCTATTGTTGGGTGTTGGCTTTCTTTTGTATACCCACTTACACCTTATAGACCTCTTCCTTTTGGGAAGTTGTATAAGATTTCATATCCGATTCTTATGTAAAGACTTCATCTCATCCACCATAAATCCTGTCTATCTATCCTTTTCCTTATTGTTTATAACCTCTTAAAAGTTAATGAGATTTATATTACTTATGAAAAGTTCAAAGGATACCATTTCTTTCTAACTATACCTATTTGATGGCCTAATGGTATGTCTCATTTTATCTGTGGATATACTCTTCTCTTGATATTGAATAATTTTTCAAACAAAAAATTTAAACCTCCTTCAAGTATGCTTCTGGCTAACGTAGTTATTTGTACCTTTTTTGCACTGCCCTTTATTAATCCTAGCACATCCTCTCCATAAGTTTGGTTCAACATATATTGCTCATCAAACACAACATCCCTACTTAGCACCATCTTTTTTTATGTTGGGTCCCAAAAATTTTATCCATTTACACCTTTAAGAGCTAATGAAGATACACTTTTTTAGCTTCAAATCAAGCTTAGACCTCTTATTATTGGAAGTTTTCATATAAATAAGAGAACTAAATGTTTTCAATCTAAAAAATCTGCCTTTCTTTTTTTCCACACATCCTTTACTACTTTATCATCTAGTGATGTCTGAGGTGATCTATTAATGAGATAACATGCCATACTCACTACTTCCACCCTACATTCATCCTCAAACACAACTTTTAGTTATGAATCTATTTATGCTCTCAAAAGTATGCCATTATATTGTGGTGTTTTTCAAATTATATGTTATCTCTAAATCTCATACTTCTCACATAATTTCTAAAATTATGAGTTTGTGTACACAATGTTGTTGTTTAATCTTACATACGTAATATTTCTACTTCTTTACTTTTTTACCTTATTCTTCTATTCCTTGAACTTTCTAAAGACCTTAGAATTATACTTCATAAAGTATACCCAACCTTTCTTTGAAAAATCATCTATCGATGTCATAAAATATTAAAGCCTATTAATTGATAACTCTATAGTATGATCTTATACACCAATATTTAAATAACCTAAATACCTTTAGATTGCTTCCCCATCTTAAATGTCACCTTGTCTTACTTATAAAGCATGTAAAATTTACAAAAATATAACTTAAAGTGTCTGACTCCCTTTAGCTGGCTCCTCTTATAAAGTTTTATATTTTCTTACTCATTAAGATGACCTAATCATATGAGTCATAACGTAGTACTATCATTATGTGACTCTACTGCATAACTTTTCCACCTACAACTTTGCTACCTATTAAAATATAAAGTTTACCCACCAATCTTGGCCCTCTTATAACATTCAATGCACCTTATACCACCTTAATATTATCTCTATCATTTTTAAAACCATTCATACGAAAGATTTTTAAGGAATTCAGGTTCTTCCTTAAATTTGGTATATATGAAACATCACGTAGTATCCTAATAACATCATCAAACATATTTATCCTAACATATCCTATTCTAACAATTTTATAAGCTTTCTTATTCCTCAATCGGAGAATTTCAAATTTGCATGACATGTATGACATAATCTAATCCTTGTTTAATATCATATAATGTGAGTATTATGTATCCAATATCTATAAATCCCAAAGTTGATTGGATGAAACATATATCATATCTCTATCACTATAATTTCAATCCTAGCTATGCAGTATATTTATAAACATTAACGAATCATCAACCTTTGTCTCATCACTATGTCTCTTCTAGTTTAAATAGTCCCTTTTAATATGTTTAATTTGCTAATACTTATAACACTAAAATTGTCTTTCTACTATTATATTTATATCTAGAACTCCTTTTAGTAGCCATCATTATTATGCTTCCTCCTATAGTTTTGATAATTCCTCACATGTAACCCTTCGCTTTGAAAGCTTTTACAAGTATTGAGTCTTTATTGATTGTAATTCAATAACACAGGGATGATATCTTCTACACCAATTATTTTCTTATTAAATGTGAGCATGGTCACTAGATGTTCATAATATATAGGTAAAGAGCAAAGCAAAATCATTGCTTTGTTCTTGTATATAATAGTCACATTGAGTCTTTATAGTTCATTGACTATTTGGTAGAGTACATTGATATCTTATTATATATCTATTCCTTTATACATCTTTATCTTGTATATTATCTACTTCAAATACTACTTAATATGAGAGACACTTTATCATACATCAACTCTCCATATTATTTTATATCTCCATATAATATACAATATCTATGATATGTATTGAACCAAGGAAGGTTTCAATTGATATTTTGATGACAACAAAATATAATTATTAATAATGTGTTTATTATTTTTATTAAAAGAAATATTAGGATAAAATGAAGTCATAAACTCAAGAAGATAGTGTATAAAGTTAAACAAGAGAAGCTAAAACAAGAACAAAAGAGGATTAACTCAAGAAGATAGTGTATAAAGTTAAACAAGAGAAGCTAAAACAAGAACAAAAGAGGATTAAGGCTAATCAAGGTCACTTAAAATTTTATATTATTATTTGTATGCTTACTTTGTTAATTTGATGATAAAAAATGCTCACCATTCATTATAATTTCATCTTACGTAATTGCATGAGTGTTTACATTCATCAAGAGGCTTTAAAGCTTTTGATTTTAATACAAAACCCTCTTAATATTTCAAACAATCTTTAGGGAACATTTGGAAAAGTGTTTTAACCGTATTTGGATTAAACAAATTAGCTTTGAAAATTTGAAGTTATTAAAATCATATTTTTAGGCTAAGGTTAGCGATCATTTAATATAGTTTAAAGTTGTTAAATTTAAAGTATTGAGAGTTTGCAGAAACATTAGTTAATGCACTAGTTGACAAGTTTTCTTATTGGTAAACCAATATAGGTTACTAGTCAACCAGTGTCCAACAGCTAGTGAATCTGGTGTTGAAAATGCATATTGGTCGACTAGTGCTTCCAATATAGTCACTGTAACAACTATTTATTGGCTCCAATGGCTATTTTGGGTCTCAGAACCACTATAAATAGGTGTTTTCTCATTGGTTTTAGCATCAAGAAGGTTTGTATACGCACATTTTAAAGTGTTTTTCAATCATTTGAGCATCATTGTACATTTGTGTTAGTAATTCATTTTGGAGTTATCAAGTGAATAAATGAGATGCTTTTGAGTTGTAATACTTTTCTGGGGGTTTTGAATATTATACTTGGGGTGATTCAAGTGGTATTGAGGTTCCTCTTCCCCTTGTAAGAAGATTGTAAGAAAGATTCCTCTTTACTAAGAAAGACTGTATAAAGGTTATTCTTTGAAAAAAGAATTATAGTGGAATTTCAAGAAGAGTCTTAGGAATGGATCTCTCCTCATATACAAAATAAGGCTCCAAGAGACACAAGAAGAAAAGACGCTTCCAAAGGAAAAGAATTTAGCATTTAAAGCCTTAAAATAATATTCAAACAAAAAGGAAGAGATATCAACAAGTGAAAACGAAGGAGAAGACATTGGCTTACTTACTAGAAAATTCAAATTCTTAAAGAAGAAATTCTCCTAAAGAAAATAATTTAAGGAAGATAAAGTGATTTAAAACATAAGTCCTCTAACATTATTTGCTTTGAATATAAAAAAACCCAGTTATATAAAGACATAATATCCTTAACTTAATGATAAGGAGAAGTATGAGAGAAATCGTAAGAAAGAGAACAAGGACAAGAAAAAAGAACTTAAAGCATCAACATAGGATGATATAAGTGAATCTGAAAGCAAGCATTCGAAAGAAGAGATAACTCATGTATGCTTTACTGATATGGACAATGATGAGGTAACATACCCTAATTTAACATATGATGAATTAGTAAAAAGTTTATAAATTATGAGTGTTGAGCAAGTTTTAGTTATATAAAACTCTCAATGTTCCGTAAATGTACGGATCGTAAAGCATAGTAGTTGAGGTGTCAACCCACGAGGAATTAGCTAAACTAATTGAATCCTAACTTTGTCTAAGGTTATAAAAAAATGTAATTAAAATGAAAATAAAACTAAATAGAAAATTAAACAATTGAGTATGGATTGATTGAAATTGGAATTCCAAAATTAACATAAGTAAATCAAAATAAAGCACTAAACACTTAACAAATGAGATATTGCAACAATATAAGATCAAACAATTATGAGAAGATGAGATTCATTCTATCGTCATTTTACTATCTTAATCACTTTTGATCTAATCAATATCGATCCTAGATTTCCAAAGGGTTGATTATTCTTTCGCAAGAGCTGAATCTGAAATTTTGATTTTGCAATTTCTTAATTAACAAAAACAACTTACCTCTCCGATTAGTTCTTAAGCAATCTAATAAAAAATCAGGTCCTCACACAAGATCTCTCTTTATATAATTACCAATTTGATATTTATGTGATCTATTTGGTTGTTATTCTCATTACCTAACCTAATCATGTTACTATCAATTCGATCTCTCAATTTATTATCGAAGTATGCAAAAACCATAAACATCACAATACCCAAACATTCCATTAACATCAAAAACAAATAAGTCACAAAATAATGTGAGAATTAATCCCAAAATGAAGGTAGAACATCATTAGCAACAAATTCAACATCCTTAAACCCAAAACATACATCAAGATGAAATGAATAACAAGAGAAAATAGAAAATAACTTGAGATGGCTGGGTTGGAGTGGTTGGACAGTAACTGGATGAAGCTCCTCTTCTCTACTCTCCATCTTCTCTCTTCCTTGTGTTCTTTCTCGAGATGGAAAATAGAGGCTTCTTTAATTAGGCATTTTATGTTCTTATAGAGTTCTTTAGCGATTTAGGATAAAAACTAGGTTTTACGCAAGCTCCAAAAGTTAAAACAGAAGGAGATCCCCACATCTGGTGAGTGCCTATCACGATCGTTACCCTATGAAAATTAGCTTCTATCACAATCGTGATCCTATGTCATGATCATGACCTAGCGTGATCCTCTTTTGTCACGATCGTGACCCTAAGGGAGACCTTCTGTCATAACCGTGATAGGCGTATCACGATCGTGACTTTGTTCCTTTAGTCTAAGCTTTCTCTAACTTCCTTCAATCTTCTTCATATGAGTTCATACGTTAACAAACACACCAAAACATCTCAAGAACACAAAATTAAAGTCCAATATCATATTATAAACCATAAAATATTCAAAAAAAATAAACACATAATCACATTAACATAATTCTAAACCTAAACATGCACAAATCATCTAATCAATACCTAAAAACACACGAAAATACCTATCAAAATGTAATGTAAACTACAAATATCAACATCCTCACACTTAAACCTTTGCTTATGCGTAAGCAAAAACAAAACAAATACAAATTCAAACACACCAAATAATAACATATACATTCATGCATATGCAATAATGATACAATGGAATCTAACTTCATGAAACTAATTTAGCCTCAAACACAATCCTTTAAGTTGTTCCAACTTATTAACTTATGCAATTTGTGGGAAAGCATTTATGATTAATGTTCCCCAATTACTCAACTAGTTCACGTTTTATTAATTAGCTTGGTTGGAATGTCTTTCTAGCATTTTGACTTGAAGGTAAAAATTTGTGATGAATGTCCCTAGTTACTCAGCTATATCACATTCTCAACTAGCTACTAGCTTTATTCATAACCGCCAGCAAAATAGTTATTTGCTAAAGATATACACTTTCTTTTTCATATTTTATATGGTCTATAATAAGATAATTTTATACTATATTTTACACCCTCAATTGCTTACGTTTTGATTACTCTTTGATGGACTTTACCTCGGTAAACCACCTAAATTTGATTTATGTTCACTTTTATAGTGAAAGGCGATTTTTGCTTAGAAACACGCATAGTTCAGTTTTTTAAGATATCTTCTACGTTTCAGTTCCGATTGGGGAGATTTAGAATCTTAAACAAAGCTAGAAGGATGGACTACAATTCATTTGAAGAAGTCAAAGCCCAGTTCGGTCGTTTGATAAGTCGAAATCAACAAAGAATTTGTAATTGACT
The DNA here is from genome assembly GCA_027563885.1 of Erythroxylum longipes. Taxonomy (NCBI): domain Eukaryota; kingdom Viridiplantae; phylum Streptophyta; class Magnoliopsida; order Malpighiales; family Erythroxylaceae; genus Erythroxylum; species Erythroxylum longipes. The sequence continues at coordinate 27,439,273 of JAOQMS010000006.1, forward strand.
ACTGACTCTAATATCTGCTGACCAGGTCATGGTGATTAGGCCATATCTTGAGTTGTACATGCCCAATTGAGGTGATTCAAGATCCTATAGAAAGAGGACATCCAGACCTACAATTTTTATAAAGATACTAGTTCAAAAGGAGTTAGATATTATACCCAAAAAGCACACCGAAGCTCTGGCACGAATCAGTTTCCTAAATTGACTTTATTTCCTAATTGTTTTGGAATTCTTAAATTGCGGGGCATGATGAGGATTAAAGGGGGACATTGTTGCACGTGAAAAGAACTCTGCGAAAAAGGTCTCTTAGGGTTTTATAACGTGAGAAAATGAAAAAGAAAAAAAAAAGAGGGAGGAGAGTTCCGGCCGACATAATAGGAGGCTTTTAAATTGGAGATTGTAGGCTACGCATTCGTTCTTTACAAAGGAGTAATTTTAGGGTTTGGTTTGTTGCTTTTATTTAAGTTTGGATTCTAAATTTGATTGAAAGAATTCTCTAATTTTTTGAACATTTTTAGATTTATTATTAATATTATGAACTAATTTTATTTACTAGGATTCTATGCGGAAGCCTAATTGATTGTGTGTATGTGATTTATGGTGGTTTGAATTGATTTACTTGCTAGCTTGGTTGTTTATTTCATTTTGTGTTTAATGCTTTTAATTTTCTGGGTAACAGTTAATTGATTTGAAAGGATTAGGTGATTCTTGAAGAAGATAATTTAGTCTTAGGTTCAATTGGATGAAATAACATGCATGCTGAGGATAGAAATGTACCTGAATGTATATGCAATCGTGAGTGGATGCCTTTTTTTAATGAGTCTCAATTTAGTAGTTCAAATAGAAATATAATGTTTTATTATATTAGGATATAGGTAATAGGTTGCAACAGCAAGTATCACATACATTAGAGCATTCAGTTGACAATCATTACAGTTCATTAGTGCTAAACCAATAATGCAATAGGCCTATTAGAGATTAATTTTGACAGCTATGATTTGCATTGCATAATTGATTAAGTGGAACCATTAGAATCCTAGGCTTTTCTATTTAGTTAATTTCATATCTTTATTAATGATTTCACATTCTATAGCTAGTTTACTTTTAGCTTAATTAATTTCCTAAATTACTCCTTTCGGTTACCTAAATAGAGTCGTAGCGTAGTAGTTTAGTAGTTAGTGTGTAACATCCCCTCATCTATGGGAAGGGTAAATTGGTAATTTGGAACGGGTTAGGAATGTTTAATAGTGTATTGAT
>JAOQMS010000006.1:27441309-27458196 GCA_027563885.1 Erythroxylum longipes
AAGCTAAATGGTTTCAATTGCATCATAAATGTTGCATTTATTTGCTCTTGGTTGAATTGTGAAATTATTATATGTTTTCTACATGAATTGTGTTGATGATTTATGAAAAGCTTTTGAAAATGTTTCATTTTGAAAAGATGCAAGTTTATGAAATCATGTTTTCGAAATACTTCATGCCTATGAAAAGCAAGTTTTTAATAATTGCCATTTTTGGCAACAAGTTTACAAGTCATGAAATATGTGTTACATGGATTTGTGGTGGTCCCCTAAGTTCCGTCACGTGCACGTTGACCAAGTAAAGGCTTCTCCTGCCTGCCCCCTAGTGGCATGGAGCTCCTTCATGGCCTCCCATAAGTTCACAGCTACGCAAGACCATTAAGTGGAATTGCGATAGTACGTTCTATTCACAACTACATAGGACCCTTATGGGAAATGTGTAGTACGTGCTATTTTGGATCCACCCAAACCATTCTGATATGCTTATATGCTCATGATATGTTTGACAAGATGGATGCATACATGATTTGTACTATTAAGAATTGTTTGACAAATTGAGAATGTCATGAAATAAGTGTTTTCATGATTTTTAAATGCGTGATTACTATGGTTATGAAAAGGTTCAATGAAAATGAGTTTAAAAAAAAAGGTTTTTTCTTGTTTCTCAATTATAAACTTGCTACCCACGAGCTTTAAGCGCACCCCTTCCCAATTTCGCCCCATCTTCAGGTGAGGAGCAAGAGACCGAGTAGTCAAGGGTTACGGTATCACTCCGAGTTTGCATACTTTTGAATTTTAAGTTAGGTTTTGGAAATTTAAGGGTTTAATTCCATTTCAAGTATCTTTTGTATTTTGGATTATGAAGCAAATGTTGTATTGTGGCTTGAAATGCCATTAAGCCTTTGTAAAACTTTTATTTTTGTTATTAATGAAATATATGTTTGGTTTGGCTATTTGGTTTTGGCTATGATTTTCTTGTTTTCGCAAAGTATTCGATTTTGGAAATGAGCTTAAGATCTTGAGAGTTTGTTTGTGGTTAGGTTATTATCCAATTTTTGTTTCTGGTTTGTATAAATGAATGTAGTTAAAAGATTTTAAATTTGCATTTTAGTAAGACAAGTAGTTTGGGTTATGGGTTCTGTCACAAGGGTTTTCGCCGCGGCGAAGCAAAGAGTTCACCACGGCGTACTTAACCTGAGGCTCTTTATTTTTGTTGGCGTAGTGAGTTTGTCGCGGCGAGACCAAATGGTTGCTACGATGAAAATAAAATTTCGGGTTTACCGCGGCGAAGTTGAATATGTCCGCTGCACGTAAAATTCCTGAAGGGTTCAGGGGATTGTCCCGCATAAGTTCGCCGCGGCGAAGCACTCCTTTGCTTCTGAATGATTTTTCTTTCAAATTTCCAAATTCTTACCCCTCCTCCACGCTCAAGCTCCACGATCCCAGGTTCGATGTTGGGCTCTGGAAACAGGGTCCAACATGTTGTGGTATCAGAGAGACTAGGTTTAGGCTCTGGTGAAGAAAATGAGATCGAGTGATCAAGAGTCAAGGCATCGATTTGAGCCCTGCATGTTTTGTATTTTAAGCTAGATTTTGTAATCATGAGGTTTTAGTCGCATTTCAAGGATTATTATTTTAAGTATCTTATGTATTTTGGGATTTTTTTTGAGACATTGATGTATGGTGGTTCGAAATGTCATTACATCTTTATAAGAAGTCTTATCTTTTGATGTTAATGAATTATGAATTATGTATAGATGAATTTGAGTGGACATATGAATTTGCGTATGGATAAGATTGAGTTGAAATTAGGTATACTTGAAAAAGCTATCGATTACCGATGATGAATTTTGAACATAAATTGTTGTCACTCATAAGTGAGATGTCATGGGAGAAAGATAGGAATTATGAATAATGAGAACTAGTCGTAAGAAATAAATTAAATTTAAGAGATTAGAGAGTATGAGGAGATAATACTGAATTGTTATGAAATGATGATGCATTATAGGGAGTGAATTTAGGGCAACATAAATTGAAAGCAAGGAAAGAGTGATGTAGAAACCATTGGAAATTTTAGGTTTAGGGGTTGAGTTTCCAGTGGTTGAGTTTCCGGCAAAACCACAAGGGGGTCACCGCGGCGAAAATAGCATTGTAGATTCGTCGCCGCAAACCCGCCATACCTCCGAAGGATTATTTTTTGGTTAGCTTCCACTATGCCCAAACTTGAAGTATCATAATCTCATGGCCTCAGAGTAAGAAGATGAACCGATAATGATTAAGGTGTGTTTATTGGATTAAGCTCACGTTTTATGACGTCTGAGTTGGATCCGAAAACGGGGTCCAACAAAGTATTTCTTCATGATAACTTTTTACTATTTTCAAAGATCAATATGATTTATTTATCAAAACACCACTTTTTATTTTCTTTAATGTTAACCTAGTCTTTTGACGTGAAGGCAAATAACTTGTCATGAATGTCCCATGGTTACTCAACTAGGCCACATTTTGTTCATTAGCTTGGTTGGAATAAGACGAAACTTTTGTTGTGAATGCCCCCAGTTACTCGGCTATATCACATTCTCAACTGGCTACTAGCTCCATTTATAACCCAATATTTGTTTCAAAAGGGCCAACAGAATAGTTATTCATCTAATAGACATACATATTTTTTTTCATTTCCCATAGCCTACCTCATTTCTTTTAATCAATCATCCTCATGAAAGACTTGTAATGATACTAGCACATTCAATTGACTTATAATTATAAATATATGTAACAAATTTCCTAAGATGAATAAACTGATGTCATATCCTAATTATCATGCATGTTTAACCAAAGAAACTTAAAATATAAAATGCACAAGCCAATATTTCTTTACAAATTCAATGACTATGTTCAAAGCTAAAATACTTCCATCAAGTTATTACCATAGACACATTCACACAATTCACACATATGCAACATATGTTCACACCATGTCAACCTAATCAAAAACTAACAATATGGTATGCAAAATTCACACTCATGACATGTCAATGCAAAATCATCCCCACACTTTGACAACACATTGTCCTCAATATGAGGAAAAAAACAACAAATAAAAATAAAAATGAAAAGAAAAAGAAAAAGAAAGGCTATGAGCTCAAAACTAAGAGATTGAAGTGCTAACGATGTTGGTGATGGAATATAGAGATACTTTTGGCCATTAAATTCCATCAATTGTTTCCCTACAAAATAAAAATATAAATAACTAAAAAATTCATAAAATAAAATAAAAATAAAACTTATCCTAATTCTTAGGTTGCCTCCTAAGTAGCGCTTAGTTAACATCATTAGCTTAACGTGCTACTCCTTCCACACTTAACCTGGATCAATTATGAGTGGCTTGCTTCCACCCGTGTTGCTTAATTTCAGTTTAGTATCCTATAAATAAGCTACATATTGCAAGATAATCAAAAAGACAAAATTAATCAAATCAAGAAAACTAAGTTCAATACTGCCCTTTTAAGTAACAAATTGTCAATAAAATAGGGAATAATAAAACTCCTAAATTGTCTATTAAATTCAACAGTTTGACTTCTAAGAAGGTGAACTGTTCTTTTTCTTTCTCAATCACTTTTGAATCCTCTTCTTCTTCCGCTTCGCGAACAGAGACATCTATATCTTCTTCAACCTTTATCTCCGCTGCCATCTGTTTGTCATTCTTTTCTTCATTAGCTTCTTGAATAGAGACTTCCTTATATGATTCAAACCTAATCTTTGTTCTTATCTGTTCTTCTTCCTCTCGCTCCTTTAAAGATTTGACTTCGTCAATTCTCCTCAATGAGTTAACCTCCTTCGGATTTTTCAATACCTTATTCATGTTGAATTCCACTTATTCATCTCTAATCCAAAGGATGAGATTGTCCTTATTTACATCTACCAAATCTTTTCTAGTGTTCAAAAATTGTATACTAAGAACTGGTGGATAATTTTGATCCTCTTTAAAGTCTAGCACGACAAAATCTATAGTAGTTATAAACTTATCCCCTTTTATAGGCACATCCTCCACTAAGCCTAATGATTTCTTTATCGATTAGTCCACCAAATGAATATGCATATATGTTGGCTTCACATCTTTTAGCCCAATTTCCTAAGAATCGACAAAGGAATAAGGTTTATATTTGTGCCTAAATCGCATAAACATTTCAAAATCTCTAAATTATCAACTACACAGGGTATCATAAAGTTCCTTGGATCTTTCAAATTTAAGGCCATGTGGTTGGTAATTAAGGAGCTAAAAATTTTCATCATGGCTATCATCTAGTCACTTCCCAAGTCCAATGTCAAATAATATGTCTGTAAGGAACTTCATGTACTCGGGCATGCATTTCAACACTTCCATAAAAAACAAGTAAATTTGCCATTTCTTTATCTTTTCCACAAACTTTGCGAATGGTTTATCCAATTCATTCTTCTGAAGTCTTTATGGAAATGGTATTTTTGGTGAGTAAGGTGGAGTAGGAGTATAGGGAGGGTCCTCATTCTTTTCTTCATCCTTTCTCTTTTTCTCTTGGTCTTCTATAGGGTGGGTCTCATCTTATCTTTTCACTACTTCTTCTAGCTCTTTCTCACTCCTAAATGTGATAGCCTTACATTACTTTCTTGGATTTGCTTCTATATTGCTTAGAAACTTTTCCATCCTTCTCTTACATAATTCATTGGAAAATTATCCCATTTGAACCTTTAGGTTGTGAATAGAAGAGGCATAATCTTCCATTATTTGCTTAAACTTCCCTTCCAATCTCTTCTGGTCCTCAGCCATGCTTATGAGCTTGTCCATGATCTTGTCCAATTTTGAATCCTATAAACTAGACTCATCTTATTAAAATCCTAGTAGGTATTGATTTCCCATTTGAGTCCTTGCTTTGTTAGACTAAAATAATTTTAAATGGTTTCGCCACCCCAGATTGCACATGTTCAAATAAGGATGATTACTTCCTCAACCAGATTGTGCTTCATTGAAGTTGAATTGTTTCACTTTGTTGATTTCCACTAGGAAGCAATCAGCTGTGATATGAGTCTCTCGTCCATATAGGTCATATCCTTATTAAATTACTTTGAATGCAAAGAAAGAGGTGACTGTCAGGTTGTTCATTTCTTTAGTAAGGTTATCGACTTTAGCTTGCAATGTTGTCACTGAATCTACCGTAATCATTTCTTTTGGATCAGGGGAGGTTAACTGTTGTCTACTTTGTTTCGATGTACCAAAATAGCTATTTTTTGAAATCTCTCAAAACAAACCATGTGTCACTTGGACTAGTGGTCATGAAGTTCCTTAATGATAGGCATTAAACCATGGATTCATGAAGTCTATAAGGGTTCTGCACTCTCTATGATGTATTTCATCCACCATTTTTCTTCCTATTTCTTCTTGGCATTTAACTTATTGGGTTCCTTATTATTGCCTTATAATGTCAAATTGATATGTCTTTTGCTTTATGCCCAACCTTTCTTCTCTTTCTCCTTTTTTTAACTTCATATGATTGGGTATCACAATCACAAGAAAGGATAATAATTTCTTAAAACAAAGGGATTTAAAAAGTCCTAAACTAATTCCCTGAAAACACTGCCAAAAAATTGTTGAGCAAGTTTTAATTTTATAAAACCCTAAATATTCCATAAGAGAATAGGTTGTAAGCATAGCATATGAGGTGTCGATCCCACAAGGAACTAGTGAATTAATTGAATCCTAAATTGTCTAAGGCCTAAAATTGTAACTAAAATGAATATAAAAATGATCAAAAAATTAAACAATTGAATATGAATAGAAAATTGAAAATTGAAATTCTAAATTAATGTAAGGAAATCAAAATTAAACATAACCAATTGACAAATAGAAAATCACTCAAGGAAGATTAATCAATTATGATAAAGAGGGATTTATCCTATCATTTAATGCTAACTTGATTACTTTTGATTTAATTCGTTATCAATCTTAGAATTTTGAAGGATGAATTATTCTCTTTCGAGTTTTAATCTTTATCTCTAAATCATAAGCCCTAATTAAATTGAATTAAGGAATTTGTAATCTATCAATTAGCAAACAACCCACACATCCAATTAGATCTTGAACACTTTGATAGACAATCAGGTCCACTCTCGATTTATTACCGAAGCATACAAATATGATAAACAATCACAATGCCGAACATATTAATATCAAAAGCAATCAAATTAACATTGATTCTAGAACAAATCCCTAAAAGAGTTTAGAAAAACCTTAAACCCAAATTATTCATCATCATATCCATCTTATACATCAAATGAAAAACTAACAAGATTAAATGAAGATGTTCACTTGGAGTGGACTCGGAGTGGTAGCAGCAGTAACAGTAGCTCATTCTTCCTCTCTCCTCTTCTCTCTCTTCCTTGGTTTTTAACAAATGTAGCAAATGGAGTCTCCCATAGATTAGCTCATTCTTTTTTTTCTTTTATAGTCCTAGGGCTTTTTAGGGTAAAGACTAGGTTTTATCCAGGTCTAAATGTCTGAAATAACCCTCAAAAAATGAGTTTGAAAGCAGTCCCTGTGTATGTTGTCACACCTGCCACAATCATGGCACTTGAAATTGAGTTTCTGTCGTGATCATGACCTGGTCTGCTTTGGCTTCTGACACAATCATGACCTGCTTCCATACGTCTAATAATTCTCTTTTCTTTAATTTCTTATTTCCATCCACTCAAACACACATCACACACCTCTTGAAACATAAAATTAAGATGCAAATCATACTCAAAACCACACAAACACTTACAATATAAACAAACACTAATAATAACATAATTGTAAGCATATATACATGATAATCATTTAAGAAATACTTAAAAGCAAACTTAAACGTCTATTAAAACATAGTATAATTTACACCTTTATCAATCATATAAATCAAATCATGCACTAATATTCTGAATATAGTAGAACAAGAATAAAATGCATAATTGAGTCGTAATAAATTAATTAATATAATTGCATTGAATCAAAGATCATCATATTTAGACATTAAATATTTATTTACTCATGGAAAACGAAATCAATAACAAACATGCAGAAAAAATAATTGAAAACAAAGAAATCATAATACTAATCTCCCTTTCTATTTTGTTGAATCTTCTTGTAAGTATGGATATCACGTTGTTATCTAATGGATCTCTTGACATTTATTCAATTTTTCTTCATCCTTTGATCAAAATTGTCACCTCTGGATATTACTCAAGACCTAAAAACTTTTTAAAACTCAGGTCCCTTTCTTTTGCCTCCATTCACGTCCTTTTATAGTAAAAACTAGGGTACTTGTGGTGATTTACACTACTATGTAACTGATCATGTAGCTCAAAAAAACCTAAAATTGTGAATTACACGTTCGCAGAGACTTACACAAGCATACACATAGTAGCGTGTCTCCAAGTTGATTCAAATCTTCATTTTGTGTCATAATTTCATCCGAAGTCTTTTCCTTTTGGCCCAAGAAGGCAATTATCACCTATAAATACACTTAAAGCGAATTAAGTACCAAAAATACTATGAAACTATTAAATATCAAGAAAAAATACGTTAAATATGGGTAATTATATTCAAATAAGCATTTATCAAACATCCCCACACTTACGCTTTTGCTTGTCCTCAAGCAAATCATAATCTAAATTATCAATCTTATAAACATCTATCCCGTTTTAACTTCAGCCTGTCCCTCCATACTCTAAATCATAATATCATATCAATCAAATTAAAATATAACTAGAAACAAGTTATCCTAAAACTAACTTCATAAGTCAATATCGATAATAATTATGTTAATATTCTTTTCGAAATCAAAAGCTTATCTTTACACCCTCACCATGAGTTCAATCAATGTACTTAAGTTTTTAGGGTGAGAAGTATAACATCTCTTAAATCAATACATAGCAGAACTCTTAACCATTAGCTTGCAATTTTATCATATCTTTGCCACTTGTATGTAAACTAGAAACAAAAATCAAAAGGTCTTTAAAAGGGTTTAATTGAGCTTAGGTAAGGTATGATTGGGATAATAAAAGTGTGATAAATTTGAAGGAAATTTACAAAGGAAACTTTACAGGAAACTGATTACTTCACAATATATAGGTCCTTGCATTATAAATCCATTGGTACTATACATTTTTCTATACTCACAACACATATTCCTTTTTTAGCATTCATAATATACCATAATTAAAGAAATATTAGACCATTCAAAATTTTAAGTTTCAAAAAACAAGTAATGTAAATAACCTTCGGCATTCAAATTAATAAAAAGGCTTCAAGAAAAATATAATAAAGGTTAATAATTGGGTTATACTCAATAAAAAAGGCTAAGGATCAAAATTGGTTAATCCTAAGGGATAAAATATGGTAGGGTATTTATCAAAGAAATAAGCTTAAACAATTGTTGAATCTAAATGCTTTTATCATTTCACTGTATCTATTTAACAATTATGATTTTGATATGTATAATAAAAGCAAGTTCTAGAATCATTCAACTAAGCATGATAACACACATGAAAGAAAAAAAGAGCTTAAAAGTTTATATACTTTTGCTCTCAGGCTCAAAAGCTCACACAAAATAATATAGGTATTCTCTGTTTTGTAAGCTACATTAGCCAAAAAGTCTACCTAACGACACAATTTTTCCAATTGTTTAATTCCCTTTCAGCTTTATTAATGATAGTTGTGCATTAGTCTATGTTTTTCTAAGTAATTGGAATGTGTTTCTTAGATAATAGTTAATTATTATTGTTGTTTATGATTCATTTTGTATGTTTTCATTTAGTTTGAATTTCATTGTTGTTCTTTTATGTTTGATGTAATTTAGCGTAAGAATTGATTATTTTTATGGAGGAAGGAAGATTAAGCAACTTGGAGATTGAGCTAAAGATCAAAGAGGAGAAAAGAAGAGGACACAGTCTATTGCAAGATCCCATAATCGTGGGAATCATGTCAATTACCGCGATCGTGGGAACTATAATCCAAGACATTATGCAAGACTCAGTTAAACTTAGGGTTTCTAGACTATAAAACAGAATTAAGCCTCCATGGACGAGGGGAGGACGAAACCCCTCTGTAGAAAAGTGCTTCTTTGAGTGAAGAACACAAGTTTTGAGTCTTGAGGAAGGTGAAGGTTCAAGGACTATCATCAAGATTGGGAAAATAGCACATCAACATCAAAAATTCCAGATTTTGGCATAGAAGAGAAGGAGTTTCTTTATTCAATTTTCTGCCAATTGTTTCTCTTCTAATCTTTTTAGAATAGAATATTTGAGGGTTAGTGATGTTATGGAGACTATGATTGGTTGATTTGTTTTTAGGGATTGCTTTTGAACTATTTTTGTTAAACCCTTATTTTATTGAATTGAATGAAAGTTGTATTTGATGATTGTTGATTTTATTTCTATCTTGCAATAAATCGAGAGAGTGAATAAGGTTATTTATGTAGGATTGTACAACGAAAGTTGGAAACCTATAGATGTACAATCATCACATTGATTAGTTAGTTAGAAGAGAGATCTCGACTAATTCAATTGATCACCCATAGGATAGGTTAATAACTAGTTAAATTGATAGAGTGATTGGGTAGGTTGAGAGATCATTCAATTGACTTCATTTAATTTGATTAGAGGCAATTAATTACACCTTAAGAGAGGGTAGTTAATACATTCGAAAATCTTAGGTGAGACACAATTCAGTTAATGAAATAGGAGGGAGACAAAATAGAGAGAAAGTGATCTCTAGTCATTAGATTCTTGAATTCCAATTTTCTGCACTTTGGTATTGTCTATTGCTTTTTGTTAGTCTTTCAGTTTTAATTTAATTTTCCAGATTATTTTCATTAAAATAATTCCGTTTCTTAGATAAAGTTTTATTTGAATTAAGTAGTGTCTAGGCATCAATCCTTGTGAGATCGATATCCGCTTTCTAACTACAAGTCACAATCCGTAACTTGCGATTTTTTAGCGTAAAATGAGTATATTGTTTTGTATAAATTACACTCAACAATTAGCCTTTTGTGTTAACCACATTACAAACCTTTAACTTAATAAAATTTCTTCTTAGCCTTAAATCTAGTAGAGCATTGTTGATTATTGATGTTTGTAATTACACAAAAGAATAAGTGTGGGGGTGCTCTTATATGTAGGTTGTTTATAGTTGATAGAATATGATCTTTATTTCCTATTAATGAGTTCCATTACTGATTTAGTTTCTTTCAATCTTTGTCTTGGTTCTTATTTTTCTTTAGAAAATATAATAACATAACAAAAGAACATAAGTTACAAGTAGGAAATTCATTTTCTTTATAAGTAATTCATATTAATCTTACCTCTTAAAGTTGTAAGGAACAGTTGACTTGATTGTGATGTAAATAAGGGGGAAGTTGTTATAAAGGGTCTCTCATTATAGCTATAATGGATTTTTTAATCCTTATTCTTATGGGTGATTTCTTATAAAGGCTAAGTCTAAGCTATGAAACAGAGTTTTTGCGTTCAACATAGTTGGTGGTACCTAAATTTGATCGGATGATAATTTTTGCATTCAATGCTTTATTGAATGTTCTTCTTCCTTCACTAGTTTTGATGGTTTTTGAACTATATAACCTAAATATTTCTTACTTTAACCTTTTTCCCCATGACAACTTTGAAAGTCCTATTCATGTTAGTATATGAATCTTTAATGTTTGAGAACTGAAAAGATATGTAAGTCGTGGACAGTCATGATCATGGAAGGTGTTTGAGTGTACCTATAAATTGATATCTTTTAAAACATAACTTATTAAAGTTTACCCTTATATTGTTTAGTTTTTGAAGGGAATGGTTATAGATTAATCAGGAGTAAAACACTGAATGCTCAATTATTGGTTTGGCTTTGCAAGTTATTCCTCTTTTCTTATGACTGTCTATCCTTAAGAAATATGCTTAACTGCAAAGTGCTTAATTACGCTAAGTTGATTATTTATTTATTTCCTAATGCTTAGTGATTAACTTCTATTGTGCATTTAAAATACATATTTTGGTTTATAGTTTGGTTTAGGTCTATTTTTGGCCTATCTATAATGCTTTCCACCATCGCCTTCACTATTTGGTGACCTTGGCTATGTGCACATACATACATATAGTTAGATTTAGTAAGTTTTAATTATTTAGTGTTTAACTAACTTTTATTTTTTAACTTTTTGAATTGATAATAATGAAAAGTCAAATGCAATTTGGAATTTATTATTTATGAGCCTTCACTAATGTTAAGTATTATGTAGATTTTGAGTATAGTAAAGAGTTTCATGATAGAGAATTTTCAATTTAATTATTATTTAGGGAGTTTTTATGTATCCTTTTGTTACTCTTTTTATTCATCTTTCTCATGATATACAAAGGAAAGAGTCAAAATTGTAGTCATTGGGCTAAGTATTCTTACTACTCTTGTTAAACTACATAAACAATCTTTCCATTCTAGAAGTTGAATGGCCTCGAGCTATTAGAAAGTTATATAAATTAAATCATATTGAAGAGGTCATTAATTTTAGAACTTATAATAGACAAAGCTTCCACTTAGCATATGACTAACATTGTTTCGAAGATGGATTGCACACCACACTTAGGGATTGCTTGCATTGAATGTAGACAATTCAAAAGAAGGATGTAAATAGAGAACACAAATTTGGAATACAAAGAAAACTCAAGAGCTAATTACAAATAAAGAAGACATGTGTGGAATGCAAATTAGGGGTCATGAATTTATGATTAGGGAATGGAATTAGATAATAGTATTTGGGAGATTTCACAAATGTTGTCATTTAGGAAACAAGAAGGGTTCTTTCTATAGGCCCCTCTTACTAGCTAAGGTGCACATCTAGTTAGGGGCCCATAAAAATATAATAAAAATGTCAAACTGAATTTTCCTAATGGAGAGTTGACAGGTCTATTAATTAGAGTCCAAACTAAACATTTTTAAAACGTTAAGATCCTTTTCGGACATTTCAAATTAGTTTCGTTCAAATTGAATTTTATTAAAACTATTAGAGAACTAATTGACCTCTTTCCCTCGGTAAATTTCTGTGACCCTATCTCAAGCATTCCTTACACCTCTCATTATTTATTCCTTGAATTAATCATATATATGATTTCTCAATCATTATATATGAAGTCCAATATTAAATCATTTACATTTACTACTCCAATTCAACATGATAAGCAAATATGAATAATTCTCAAGAAAACTATAATCATGCATTAAATTAAGGAATTTATTTAAAATAATAGATTACAAAGTTCATCCCACCTAGGCCTATATCCTATTTTAGTTCATTATTAAATGAAAAGTCATAAAAATAAGAAAATAAGAAATAATATAGCATTCTCATAGATCTTGAATCTTGATATCGTTGATGAATCTTATTGGAATTTTTATTATTCTCTGAGGTTGCTTTCTTCTTATTGTGTTCTTAACTCTCCTCTAATCATTCTCTCATCCTTTGGCTATCCTTGCATCCACTTCTAATTTGTCTCTAGTCCTCTTAGATAGCTCTCTTTTACTTTTTCATTATGTCTCCCTCTTAAGCATAAAACCTTAAAAATTTTAAGCAACACAAGTCAAACACAAGACCATGTTGGACCTTATGCTGGACCTCGTTTCCGGAGCCCAACTATCCGAAAGCCATAAAACTTAAGTTCGTGTATTACCCTGTAGGGTTATTTCCATGAACTCTCATTAGCCTTAATCAGTTCATCTTCATTCTTATAACATCCCAAAGGTTTCCTATTATACAGATCAATATATGCTTAAAAGCCAAAGTATGCTCATAACTAAGTCATACTCCTCCAATCGATTCCCTTACTTTCTTTCCATTAATCCTTTTCTAATCAACACCAAAGGTTACAAATTTTTTTAGGGATAGAAAAATGGGTTAGGAATCTATTTTTTCAATAATCACTTCATTTGGAGGTCGGACGATGAAGTTATGGCTAAAAGAGTCAACCAAGATTATGTCCTTAATCAAATTGTACCTATCTTGGGACAATTGGCATAACTTTCACTAAAGATAGCGGATTGAGGTTGTTTTAGGACGGTTTCGAAAAGGAATTTGAGATCTACAAAGACCTTGAAGAAATATTTTTCCATCTGGAGGGAAAAACCACTTTGTTTGATGATTCGTCTGGCACTTTGTCTGGTGCTTCGTCTGATGCTTCTTCTGGTGCTTCATCTGGCACTTTGTCTAATGGCCATATCTTTTGCATCTAAAGTCCAAAAATTCCAAACTTTATATTGTTATAAAGATAAGAAAAAGATATACAACTTTTATGAAGACATTTAAGAAATATTTTGCCATATAGAGGGTCAAAATTTCTTCATCTGATGCTTCATCTAGCACTTCGTATGGTGCTTCGTCTGATGCTTCTTCTGGTGCTTCATCCGGCACTTTGTCTAATGGCCATATCTTTTGCGTCCGAAGTCCAAAAATTCCAAAATTTATATTGTTGAAAAACTAAGAAAAATATATATGACTTTTTTAAAGACCTTGAAGAAATATTTTGCCATATAGAGGGTCAAAGACCTTGAAGAAATATTTTGCCATATACAAAATCGCTTCGTCTGACGCTGTATTTGGTACTTCGTTTGGTGCTTCTTTTGGTGCTTCATCTGGTACTTCGTCTAATTGCCATATATTTTGCGTCCAAAGTCTAAAAATTCCAAACTTTATATCATTGGAAATCTAATAAAAATATCTACAAATTTTGTGGAGACCTTGAAGAAAGATTTTGCCATATAGAAGGTCAAAATCGCTTCGTTTGACTCTTCATCTAGCACTTCGTCTGGTGCTTTATCTGATGCTTCTTCTGGTGCTTCGTCTGGCACTTCGTCTAATGGTCATATCCTTTGCGTCTGAGGTCTAAAATTCCAAACTTTATATCATTGGAAAGCTAAGAAAAATATCTACAACTTTCATGAGACATCTCTATCTAAAACAACCTAGATCAATACAGATTTGCCCTAGAATTCAGAACACAAAATTTTACCCTTATGAATGCCTAAAAAAATGCAATTTACAAACCTTGAGAGTGATGAGCAAAAACACAATCATATTTCATTATCATCAAAAGATAAGAGTTTTATAGAGCTTTGGTGGGCATTTCAAGCCACAATACATCATAGTCTAAAAATACATAATTTACTCAAAGTAGAAATGCTCAAAATGAAACTAAAGCCTTGTTTTACAAAAACCGACTTAAAATACAAAATAAGCATAACTCGGAGTAATGCCCTTATGCTTGATCACTCAATCTCTTGCTCATCACCTGAAGATGGGACGAAATGGGGAGGGGGGTGAGCATAAAGCTCATGGGTAATAAGTTTATAACCAGTAACAAGCAAAACCATTGAAATTTTCACTATGCATAATGAAACACATATTTCCAAATTCTTAATTTTTCACACTTTATAAGCAACCCAAATCATATGTTCAATAAACTTGTCAACACATAAGCACATCAAAATGGTTTGGGAGATCCATAAACAGAACGATCTAACACATTCCCATGAAATGGTCCTGTGTAGTCGTGAATAGAATGAACTAACACAATCCCACATAGGGGTTTTACGTAGTCGTAAACATGAGGGAGTCCCTGAGGGAGCTCCATGCCACTTGCAGGCAGGGTGGAGAAGCCTTTAGTCAAAGTGCACTTGACATATAGAATGGACCATACCAAATCCATATAACATGTATTTCATAACTTGTAAACTTGTTGCCCAAAATGGCACTTTTTTTGAAAAGTGATTTCATAAACATAGTAATTTATTTATTTTAAAAAAAGATTCATTTTCGCATTTTTTTCAGAAATCACCCACACAATATTTACATACCAAAACACATAGCACTTTCTTAAAACATTCAAAGAGCAATAAATGTTAATATATAATACAATTGAAAAACGTTTACTTTTTTGATTTGAAAGAAACATTAATAGCTTATGATTCAACTATAAAAATGTATCCCACCTTGAATTCCTTACTTAACAATTGTTCAAAGATGCCTCTCTTCTAGCTCCTCTTGCCTCTCCTCTCCTCTCCTCTTGATTTCCTTCAATATTAGCAAAAATTCCAATTCAATAGGACTTCCAATTGAGAACTCAAAAATTATCTATATACACTGAAATTGATCCGAGAATACTTAAACCCATGCATTTCTCAAGCTTCATGAGCCAAAGTCTTTCCAAAAATCCAAAATTTTAAACATAAACTTACCTTGAATCTTCACCAATTATTGAGTTTCTTAGCTCAAATGGAAGCTCTAATCTTCCTCTCTTTTTTTCCCTTTCTTGTACAACTTCAAAATCACTCTTTAAACCAAGAAAATTGGAAAACCTAGTTAACTTTCTCTTCTTTTCTTCTTCTACCATGATTTTCTCTCCTTCTTCTCTTCAATTTCGTTTTTCTTCTTCTTCAATTACAAGACAACACTTCTTTTCCCCTTTTTATCCTTAATGAGCCCAAAAAGCCCATTTTATCCTTCCTTATAAGCTTATGCTCTTTTAACCTTAAGTGACCTTCCAAAAATACCCTTCAACCTTCTTATTACTTAATACAACTAAACCATACAATAAAATCCTACTAACATTAACATGATAATTAACTCCAAGAATAAATCTATTATGACCTCATAATTTATTTAAATCATGCTTAACAACTCCATTCATTCTAAGGCCAAAATTCAAATTCCATAAAATATCACGCTTAACTCAACAAAAATATTTCGAGGGCCAACACATTGTGTTGCTATCACTCCGTCTCTAAAATTTTTCTATAAAAATCACTTCTAATAGGAGGTATGAACATAGTATCTTATAATACCCATATTAAAGAATATAAGTAAAAAAAATTAGTACTATATTGGCAAACACTCAAGGAAATAGAATAAACAAGTGTTGAACAAAATAGTAATATAAGTCCCTGTTAGTATATTTTTTGGTTATGTAGCAAACTCTTTCAGGGTCATATTAGACTATACAGATGGAATATGGTATTATGTCAGTGCCACATTTTGAGTCCTTAGCCTAGAATTGTGCTTAAAGTTGCTCCATCTTAACTTAAATCTTCTCGAATATATTCCTTCTCTATTGAAGGACTAAAACAAGACCTAAAACAAAAATAAGTCATTTTAAGTACCAAATTATATTTAAAAACATCAAAACACAAGCATCATGCTTTAAAAATGATACTAAAAATACAGTCCTTTTAAAAATTATCAATTAATATGTTATTAATAAAAACAATAACAAAGTGATCTAGAAATGGCTTAAAGATCTTATTTATAATAATAATAAACGTTAGAAGTGAAATAGTCAATACAAAAGACAATAATAAACTTCATAATGTCCATATTAAGATCTAAACATTACCTTGAGCATGTCTTGTTGCCTAACCCATAACTAGTGATAACTTAACCTTAAATAAACTTTAGAAAAACAAACAACTCACTATAATTGGTCAAATAAGTTATTATAAATGGAAAGGGATTTTTTTTCTTTATAGTCACCTTATTGAGTTTCAAGTAGTTGATGCATAACTTCAAAGATTAATTTTTGTTCTTTTTAAAATAATTGGTGCCCTAATGTCTGACAGAAGACATTGTAATTGTGACTTTAGCTTCATTAAATCAACAAGCTATTACCTTATAAGGATAAACGAAATTTTTCTTCAATTCCATAACCAAATAAATAAATATATTTCCCTCTCTGCATGCAAACTTAAAAAATCCTTTGGAAAAATATCTAGAAATTGTTGGATCGGAAAAAGAAAGCATGCTATATTTGGAGAAACGGTAGATTTCAAAACTTTTAAGAAATCATTTT
>JAOQMS010000006.1:27491777-27517199 GCA_027563885.1 Erythroxylum longipes
AAATTCTAATCTATTTTCATGCTAGAGAATTTAATAAAATAAATAAAATAAAATAAAAAATATAAAAATCCTAAAAGTAAGATCCAACAATAAACCCCTAGGATGATGTATAGGCTGGAAATCTGTGATGCAGCTCCCGTGAGGCTTATCGGTGAAATATTCCACGAGTCTAGGTATCACAACGAAAACTTGTTTTCTTGATTCACAGGTGTAAACAATGCCATGTACCATAATTTTGAAACTAATTGTAGGTGATTAATTAAATTGGTTAATACTTAGGGGATGTGTAAAGTTTAGATGTTCTGTAAATTTTGAGGTGCCATGAAGGATGCCAACAATGAAATCACTGATTTAAATTAACAATTTAAATTCATTTGCGAACACATGTTATTCGTAATCCTCCACGTCCAGTACAGCAACATCTAGTAGACGGTCCACCACCAATGAAGTGCAAGAGCTTCGAGACACAGTGCAAACATTGGTGACTCAGTTGCAACAGTCGATGCAGTACATCGCTTAGCTCTGTCAAGAGATGGATGAGTTGAATGGTAAGGGTAGCACCTCATCGCATCAACTAGAGGATCCACCGTCTCCAGATCAATAGTGTACTTTTGTTCATTTAATTTGTATTACAAATACTTATTATGTAATAAAAATTTCTATTTAAGCAAATTTAATGTATACTATAAATACAACTATTAAAATTATGCATTAACCATAATTTAAATATACTGACGTTATACATTATATATTTTTTTTAAAAATTTGTTGTTCATTTATCGACGGAAACAATATCCGTCGATAAAGTGATCTCCGTTTACTGACGGTCTATTCACAAATCCGTCGGTAATCACAGAGAGATAACCAATTCCCTTGCAATTTTTACCAACGGAATAACATATCTGTTGGTAACCTCTTAGCAAATTTACCGACAGAATATTTCATATGGTGGGTAAATATTTTAGAGTTCAAGTTTAGAATCTGGTTTCTTGAAAAAAGAATAACCGTATTAAATTGGAGCTGTGGAAACTGAGATTCTTAGAATCTAAAACGTGATGTAGAGCTAAGTGCCCTTTTCAATTAGGCATTGAAGTAAATAAAAAATAAAAAAACATAAATGTTACGACGAGTTTGGCTGGGCCAATAGAATCGGTTTGTAATCTTGAAGACTAAGTTTTGTGTTTGCGATAGAGAGAGAGACAGAGATGCAGATTACGCTGCTTTTCAGTTTTTACACGATGGCAGTGTACGATATAATAATGAAAGATGAAGAAAAAAGCAAATCTGCATGCCGCGGACTCGAGGTTTAATTATAATTGTAGATCGAAGGAACTGGGGTGGATGATTGCTTTAGGATTCTCAAACACATGCAAGTAATATATATAAATTCACCTTTGCAATCATCTTTCTCCACTCTATAAACCATATCTAAAGCTAACCAATTACTTTTAGTTATTGTCTTTTTGCATTACATTTAAGTAAAACGTAGAAACTGAACTTAACATCTCTTAAGCATTTGCCATTCAAATCACTAAACCTACGAGCATAAAGATCTTCCTTAATCTCTCTCCCAAACCCTTCAAATGTTTAAGTTATTGAAACATTTGGCACTATTTTTCTTGTACAAGCATAGGACTGACACGCTAAGCTTCCATATTAATAAATACAAATCTCGTAAATGAAGGGGAAAAAAACAAGGGTTCAGGTATGATGAGGTGTTGAAATTATGGTAGAGCTTTTGAGACGGGTCCTCATTGCTTTCCTGTAGCCAACCAAACAAGAGGCCTGAATTTTTATTTTTATGCATGTGTGTGTGTCACATTTAATCTCCGCCACCCAATTCGCTTACTTTTCAATCATAAATGATTTTATCGAACGGCGGATATTATGGTCACTGTATTATCATAAATGGGAAAAAGAGGAGATCTTCAAATGGGCCAATGGTGTGGGGTCCACACAACCCAAAGAGCCGTCCGTCGCATATACTAATTTATTGTACTACGTGTCACGCAATGATGGTATGCACCATCACCGCCGCCTGCACTCGCATACACATATTAAAATTTGCTGTCCCAGAGCAGACTCCAGAGTACGGCATAGAATGACACGGGACGGGACGGGACGGGACTCGGGAGGAAAGAAAACAACCAAACTTAGTGAAATTTTACCTATAATATTACGTAACCTTATTGTTGCAGGGAAACAAACAAGTCTCATAAAATAAAACATATCTAGATTTTCAAAATATATTTCTAAAGAACAATATTATAGGTAATAGTTTTATTTAGTTTATATATTCGTTTGGATTGTACTTTGTTAGGCATCTACTTAAGATGTTATATGGCAAGTGCAAAACTTTTATTTATGGTCCCGATACGTACAGTACAGAGGCGCAATTCTAACACTGAAGCCAGAGAAATAACGTTATATAAGCATCAATAAGTTGTGCGTTAATTTTACATGTAACAGTTCAATTTTCTTTAGTTAGAAAAACCTATCATAGACATATATGTTATTTCTCATAGTCGTACATTTACCAAAATATGTTAAGAAAAACGGTTACATAATTTTATTTATTATGTAAATTTATAACTTTATTGTGATATTAAAATTTTAAAATAAATATTTGATCTTAAACTGTTTTAATAAAAATATCATATTATTTTGTGATAATAATTGTCACATTCTTATTGTTTTGTAAGATTGTCCAGAATATATCAATATTAATTCACTGTTAAAAGTTAAAACAATATGATGAAAATTTAGCAAAATATAAAGTATTTTTAAGAAATTTATAAAATAAAATATTTTAAAATGAATAAATTTATCTAATAAATTACTCTGCAAACAAATAGTGAATTTGTTTCGTTATAAAATATCTTCAAAAACGTCGGACAGATTTATATTACAAAATATAGAAAATTTAGGAGCATTAATAGATATTTTTTCAAACATGTCTTAATTAGTAGGTGTAATATTTCCTATTGAAAGCGTAAAATAACTTTAGCTTTCCCTGTTTATTATTTTCATAAAATGAATTACCTTTTCCCGTTTAATTAAGTGTTTTAACTCAAACCCCGTAGGAGAATATAAAGGTACAGTTCTCGTCGTCGAATTAATTAGGTTCATTAGTTAGTACTAATAACTGTAACCAAATAATGCATCCTAGCAATTTAAACCTCACAGGATCCGAAGAAACCGTGTTAAGCTGGTTTTCAGTTGACATATCTGCATTATTGGTATCTTCAGAAGAAGGATTCGTTGTGGCTTGGTAGACAAGTGATTGGACATTAACCCAAGACATATAAACAGTAAATAACAAAAAGTAACTGCCGGATACGAAGACAACTAACTGGTATTATGGTAAGTTGATGTCTAATGATCAATATTTATGAATAACATATTCCTTATGACAAGTTGGACACTTACTACACAAATCATTGACTCAGACCAACTCCCGGCTGTATGATACCTGCATTTTAGATGAAGAAGATACCACCTAGTTCTACAGTATACATGTATTACATTAAATACCACTTTTTATTTATCGTTTTGTTCGCTAAAACGTACGACACGACTTATATAGAGCAATCGTATTTTAGCACGCGAACCAACCTTTCAAAACTTTTTCTGCTCATCCAAACATGTTTGAATGTGACAAAATAGGAAGCTTAGAGCATATCACTCGAAAATAGACAAAGGAAAAAAGTTTCAAGCCAAATTGGTCAAGTTTTAATTTGATCCGTATCTAATTTACAGGTTCTCTTTTCGTCTTTTAGATTTTGATTACATATTTATTACTCGGTATCACGATATTCGCATATTAATTGATGGGTCGGAGCTAGTCCGTCCGACAATCACTCTAAAGCCAACTTCTTTTACAGATGAATGATGTTAATTTTTGTAATAAATTTAGTAATTATCTATATCCTAATTTAATTTTTATTTTTGACACCACTAACATTTATTAGTACTTGTTATGTGTACATATATAAATCTTGCTAGTTTTATACAGGAAGTGTGATACATAGATATAATCCTTGTTTTGATTTACTTGGGGAATTGTGATAAGAATTATAATAAATTCAATATGCTGAAGAATGAAAATAAATATAATTTTTATTCTTTATTATATTGCAAGTATTGCCCCAAAAGAGATATAAAAATATTGTTCATCTAATCATAATATATTACCAAACATCTTTTTTCATTCTTTACCCATTTCTTTATTCTTGTACCAACTAACTAATCACCCCAAGTTATCCATGATTCGGTTGTCCAAAGAAAATTAATGAAGGTTATGATAAGGTTTTTAGGAAAAAATTGTAAGTGCAATTATATATTTGTATGTTTATTTATATTTGAAGACTGTTATCATTATTCTAAATGTTGTACTATAAAAGTAGTCATGTGTTCACATATCTAAACATAAAATTTCTTTTCTATATTGCATCCACTGAAATAATTTTGACTATGGTCTAGTAATGCATATATATGTTAACTTCCTCTTTCTCAACTGTAATTTGACTCTGATTTCAAATTTCAGCATGAAAAAGAACTTGTTTTGAATATTTTACTCAGCATACGAATAAAGCACACCAAAAAAAGAAGATAACAGTTCATAGAAGAACTTGTTTATATTTACGAACATCACTTTTTTTTTATTAGTTACGTTATTGGGATTTGTTATACCAAAATTATTGTACATGTAACGTGGATATATTTTTAGTAATATAGATGAATTGCTCTTGATTCATTTCTAGTTGAGCTTAGCAAAGCAGGTTAAAAAGTAATTGAACAATATTAAACCCAAGTTGATTTTTTTTTTTTAAAATAAAAATATTAGAACAGATTGAAAACATTCATCTTGTTTTAAAATTTACAGGAAAATTAAATATATAGATTGTGGCCACTGTTATTTAAGCGTCTTATCATGGCCACTGTTATTTAAGCGTCTTATCATGGCCACATTCACGCCAATAATCCAACTAAAACATTGAAACTTATGTGTGTATATATATATATATATTGTTGTGCTAATTTGGTGATGAATGATTTAATAAGCTAAAAATGAATACTTTTATCTTTTATTAAGTAATTTCCAGGTTTTCAATTATATAATCATAACATGTGCATATATTGAATCCACGTAAGATTATTAGTCGAAATTAAATATAAGTAAAGCAACGAATAGATGTAAACATACTTGCGAGAGTTAAAAGAGGTGGTTGACGTATAATTAGGGATATGGTTTGTACTTATGCATGCAGAAGCTTGCCCTTTCTCTATGTTTCTATGGTTTTTATATATATTTTTACAGAGATAGCTAAATTATGAGTCTTTTGTTTCCTTGTGGGCATGTTTTCTTTTTATGGCCCATATTTCTGGGGGTGGGATCAAGTGGCCATCAAACTGATTAGCTTTCTCTCTCTCTCTCTCTCTCTCTCCCCTCCCCTTTTGAAGATGTTTATTTAACCGAGTCCACAAACAATACCTGATGAAGATGATGAGTGTTACAAGAAAGAAAGAAAGCTGCTGACAGAAAAAGCTCATCTTTTTAAAGCCTAAAGAAAGCTGATATAACCGAAAGGAGCGAAAAGAGAAGACCTTTTTCTTCTCTATTTCATGCTCCAGTCTTCTACACACAGCTCTTCCCCTATCTATCTATCTATCTATCTATTCCAACTAGTTTCAACTTTCCAAATAGTGCTTGAGAGAGAGAGTGGTAGATGACAGGTAAAGCGTAGAGCTAGATTTACTATACGTGCTACTTACTTGGGGTTTATACTGTAGACTCATATATAGAGAAGGGTATAATCAACCCAGCAAAAAAAAGCGATACTAGCACACCCATGTTACCCAATAACTCATCTTCAGCTCCTTCTTCTTCTGAGCCATTTTCTTGCTTAGAAAATGGAAATATGAACACCAATAAGAGGAAAAGAAGGCCTGCAGGTACTCCAGGTATGTGTATATATGTATTATCTACCTCTTCATGTACAACTTTGACGGTCTGCTTAATTATTTTTATCATTTTGTTGTTGTGCAACTGTTTGAGGGTAGATCCAGATGCTGAAGTGGTTTCTCTATCACCAAAAACACTGCTTGAATCAGATCGTTACGTGTGTGAGATCTGCAACCAGGGGTTTCAGAGAGATCAAAACCTGCAGATGCACCGGCGACGGCACAAGGTTCCTTGGAAGCTACTGAAGCGAGAGACTCCGGTGGTGAGGAAGCGTGTGTTTGTATGCCCAGAGCCTACTTGTTTGCACCATGACCCTTGTCACGCTCTCGGCGATCTCGTTGGGATAAAGAAGCACTTCAGAAGAAAGCACAGCAATCATAAACAATGGGTCTGCGAGAAATGCTCTAAAGGTTATGCTGTTCAATCTGATTACAAAGCCCATCTCAAAACCTGTGGCACCAGAGGCCACTCTTGCGATTGTGGCCGTGTTTTCTCAAGGTTCTTAACTTCATCTCTTAATTCTCATGGCAGTCGCTTTGTTGTTTTCTCTTCTTAATCTTTGTCCATTAAACACTCCTCGGCAGTTGGATAATAAATCGATCTATCTTCAGTAATTGAACTGAATGCTGTGTGTTGTACTCGATTACATTTTTGCTTCAAATTTCAATCTTTTCGTGTCTGCTTATGTTCCATACATTAATGCCATAAATATGCAAAGGAATCCAAATCCATGATCATTTTTTTTATAATTCAATTCATCCCCTTATAACTTGGGTGTGTAGAAGACGGAAAAAGAAAAACTTTATCAAAGTGGGGGAGAGAAGAGTAATAAAATAATATTTAGTATTTGACTGATGGAACCTTAATCTAGTTTAAAACAACTGTTTATTGACAGTTGTTGAACACGGTTCCCAAAATCAGTTGCCCTTGTCTTTCGCTGTTTGTTCTCGCTCCCCAAACTCAAAACTTCCTCTTTCTGTTACCTTTTCTTCCTGTTGAATCTGTATAAGATAGCTACCTGTCTCCAGTCAATTTCTAATTAGTTTATCAGATATATCTATTGTTCGATTCTTTTTCTGTAATGAGTTTATGACTTGATCTCCTCCTTGCTTTGATTCTTTCAACTCTTTTCATCAATAAAGACGACACAAAGATCACCTTATATTCATCTTCTTTTTCCAGTATTTTGCTACCTAGTTGCGTGACATCTGGACAAATTCAATAGCAACCCATTGTTTTCTTATAATTAATGTACTTGTTTATTGTAGGGTTGAGAGTTTCATCGAACATCAAGACGCTTGCAATATGGGTCGCCTCCGATCTGAATCGCATTCTATACAACCCGCATGCTTGTCAAGAACTGCTTCAAGTCCAAGCCCTTCTAGTGAAACAAATTTTAGCAACACTCCCTGGCCTCCTCTCATAATTCCAAGGCCAACAGATGCCATGTTCTTGAGTAATACTCCTAATGCTGAGACCAATTCTTCCAAAAGTGCACACTATCATAATTTAGATCTTCGGCTCTCAACCACATCAAATCCTCTCGAGACCTCAGGTGATACCAAGAGAGATGGTGAGCAGCAAGCTCAGCTACAGCTCTCAATGGGGTGGTCGTCGAATGGCTTCATTGATAAGAAAGACCGGTCTACCAATGAAGAAGCAGGAGGAAAAAATTCCTCAAGGGAGAGTGAAAAACACTTGGCAGCTTCGAGGATTATCGAACAAGCACGAGAGCAGTTGAGGTTGGCCAAGGCAGAGAAAGCATATGCTGAAGAGGCAAGGCAACAAGCTAAAAAACAGATTGAATTGGCGGAACAAGAGTTTGCCAATGCCAAGAGGATTAGACAACAGGCTCAAGCTGAGATAGGCAAGGCACAAGCGTTGAAGGAGCATGCGATAAAGCAAATGAATTCTACTATCCTGGAAATCACGTGCCATGCTTGCAAACAACAGTTTCAAACGAGAACACCTCCAGATGAGAACTCTTTAGTATTAAGTTACATGTCATCGGCCATCACAGAAGGTGAAGTAGGAACCGATCTAGCAAAGTTGTCCAAGTTTTAACATCATAATTTTTTTATATTTCTGCTGTTATCATGGATTGATTGTTTCCACCACTCTGTGCAATATTAACATTTCAAACCCCGGGTGCTACGAACTATGATTAGCTCATGTTGTCTGTTTCAGTTGTGTTCTTCAGAATATTGTGCTATACGGTATATTTTGTTAGTTAAGAAAGCTATGAAGATCTTGGTTTTGTTCTTGTAATAATGTAAATTTCCATAAATGACAATTGTTTCTACGACCTTTGTAGAGATGTTATTTGTTTACAATAAATATTCTTCAATGAAAAAGGGTGTCATTCATTAGGTTTTGCCGCTCTCTGAAACTATTTCATTCAATAAGTTGAGAAGCACTCGCATCTTTCTTTCCCTCGGCTTTTGGTAGTTTTGGATTTTCTGTTTGGACTATGTGGATATGTTGGTAAACCGAGGTGAAGGAAAATGAAGGTGATCGTGACCTCTCCCACCAGCATTAAAGAACAATACTGACTAAATTTATAACCTAAACTTTCAAATACTATGAGAGAGAGGGAGGTAAGAGATACCCTCTTCTTTTTTTTTTTTCCCCCAAATCTTGCAGTTTTGGTCTTCACATATAAATATGAAGGTAAAAGCGCCATGTTTTTCAGTGCCACAGTTGTAAGGTTTAATTACAGACTCACTCGTCCCTCTCAAGGTCCCCAAACAGAGAGACACGAACAAACTCCATTCAATCAATGTTATTTCGTAATCTTTTCTCTCCGCATAAGAATCAGAGCCAGGCGTAGCCATAGAGAGGAGGAGGAGGAGGGTTTATGGGGGGTCCAGTGGCTGCAGATTTCTCAGAAGAAAGAAACCCAGCATCTTTCCATTTATGCAGAGACCACCCAATGGCTTTTCTCAACTCTGAGACCAAACTTTGCTTCTTTGTTAAAACCTGCGTGTGGTTGGTACTACTCCTTGCAACTATATATTTTTAAACCAAAAAGGCAATCAACAGTGCATGAAAATTAAAGCCTAGCTAGCTGTTTGCTTTGTGTCTTGAAGTTTGCGCCTTCTTAGTACTGTTAGCTGTTTTTTAGCAGTTGTTAATTTTCTCGGCTACCTTGGCTGGATACTGTTTGTTGTTAATCATTGCGCTGAGTAGCTACACTAGCACCTAGTTAGTTGGCTTTGTATAACCAAGCTCATTAACCGCAGGGGCAAAAGCTAAAGGGTTAGGAACCGCTTAAGATTTGGATAACAACGATGCTTCTCTGAAATTTCAGAATATGGTTGGGCAGAGAAAAATTATTTCAGGGCAATGATTAGATAAATGGCAGTAAATATGCTTGCACACTGCAGCTTTGCACATGACATGGTCTTTTGAGTCCTGTCAAGTTGGGTCTATGTGGATGAGTTGTTGATGGTTAGTAGAATTATGCCATACGCGCCACTTCTGACTTGGTAAAAATTGTATACTAAGATTCTTCCTCTTCTTAATGTAAAATGGATTCTTGGTCAGGAATCCAAAATGCTTGTGAAGCTTGAACACAAAGTCGGCCCATCAAAATATGTAGGATTTAGTGCCGAGGAAGAGTAGAAATCAACCGTGTACGCCTAGTATATAAGGATTTGTTCTCCTCTACGTTGTTTGATTTCTGTTTAGCCCAGAAAACAATTCCAAGACAAAATCGGGGTTGGCCTTCACCAAATGCTTCGCTGGCCTCGTTCCGACCCAAAAAATTCAGACCCAACAGCATCACCATCGTGAGCTAAGTCTCCATTTGCACGTGCAGGATCAGAGATGGCCTTGCCACGGTGTAATATACAAAGAGAAATTCTTACCCAATAATATTTCACATTTCAAAAGACATGCTTCTTCCGAGACTAGTGAACAGTCAAAGTTACTCCATACTTTTCATTATTTTTAAATGAAGGACAAACTATAGGTTGCTTTACACATTTAGCGGAATAAATAAAATATTTTATGATTTTTCTTTAATTAGATAACAAATTAATTTGTAAAGATAATAACAAGTTAATTCAAATATAATATATTTGACAAATGTAAACCAATATTATATGTTAGATTTTATTGAAACGTATCAATATTTAATTAAAATTAATTTTAATTCTAATCAAACATTAAAATTAAAAGTATATTCCAATTAAATTATTAAAAAGTTAAAAATTTATTATAAATAAGTGTAAGTTAGACATGAACTACCACCCTAACTACTTCTCTCTCCATACTTTTAAAATTAATATGTTTGTGTGAATATTGTTATAGATCGTATACTTATATAATTATGATAATTTTTAATACAATTGATCATATTTAAAGAGAAATATAAAAGATTCAAATTTTACAATCAAATTTAACTTGATTAAATTATTTTTTAATCTTATTTATGTATTATTCATTAGGTTCATTAATAAGTTAACAAAGTTTGATAGTTTAGTTTGTCCAAACTAGTCTTGCCCAATCTAAAGTCAACAAGTCATGCCTAATTTGACCAAACTTTAGTCGGACTTAGGTTTGGGAGGCAAGCTTGAAAGTCCTGAACACATGCTCAAAAAAATGTTATTTTGGGTAAAATTTTCAAACAACGTTTTTTGGAAACTTTACCCAAAACCAACCTGATGTGTATAATGTTAGACAACATATATAAATTATAATAATAAATTATATTTGGAACTAAAAACAATAAAATTTTTAAATTTGTTTAATTATCTAATTAATTAATTTATATGTATAGATTAAAATCAACATCTAGTATCCGAGTAAATTTAACCAACCTCTTTATTCATGATTTGTTCGTATAATTTAATCCTTTACTAATATATATTTCAATCAAATATTAAGTTTGGAGTTAATATCTACTCTATTTGAGCCTAATCATATTAATTCTTCAATATTAGTGTTTGATTCTTTTAATGAGATTTGAAAATTATTTTAAGAGTATCATTCCACCTTTGTTAAATATTTTTTAAAATATAAATACTACTCATAGAACAACTGAACATTTTTAATTGATTTAGGGTGATTAATCATATATTGATGACTTAACTACCTCTGCATAATTCATATCATATCCAATGACTATAAATGGAGCCACTCTTGACAAAGATAGGTCCTTAACAATTCCTATATAAGAAATTTAGAGATCTCAAGTCAAAGAGTCAATTATACTCGTTTAAATAAGCATTTCTACAAATACACAATTGTTATTTCATATATAATTCTCATGTTAAATCAATTAAGTGAATTTATTCTTTAACAAGTACCAAGACGTTAGTTTAAGTATCTTTATATAGTTCATTGGATTGAGTGCTTTTCTAAAAGAAAATATAACATGTGTTATTTTTTTTACTATACTAAATCCTAGTATTAATAGACAAAAAATAAGAATAATTTAAGGATAATATCTAAGTGGATATAAATTTCATATTCATGTTATTATGATGACTTCATTTTTAAAAAATATTTATTATTTGGAATTTATGTTATAATAAACAAACATGATGTTGTGCATAACTTATATACACAGACATACAATCTTGGAGTTTGAGAAGGAAAAGGTAGTTCTTAGAAGTCCTTAGACGACCACAACATAGGACACGTATTTCTTTTTAGAAATCAGAGGTGAAGATAGGGGCTAAAGACACAGGCATATTGGTGTCATAGAGGTTTTACCATGGAAGACATGTAGAGGAGAAATAGTAAGATTTATGGTTAGGGACATGGTCGTGTCCTAAATCGTATTATTTATGCAAAACGTTAACTTGAAACATGCTTTTTTTGGTAAATTTCAAACTTGAGAAGGATTATATGACTTAACAGAGTCATGTTTTAATTAGGTTATGTTTAGTAAGAAGTCATTTGAATAAAATTGTATCAGTCAGGATTTGCTATATATATATATATATATAGATAGATAGATATATATATTGATTGTTTACGAAATTCAACAAATTTTCCAACCAATATACTCCACCAACTACATTCAATATAAATGGGTATGAGAAAATTGCTTAATATAAATTGATCAAACAGTTGAAAAATAATTTAAAGAGGAAAGGGAGGAGAGAATGAAAAATGATTTATAGTGGTTCAGTAAACAACTATTTCCTACATCCATTCCCAAGACTCTTCTCAGAATTTCACTACAATTCTTCTCTCAAGGTGAAGGATAAACTTTATACAATCTTTCTTGGTTTTAGCATCAAGACTCTCTCAGAATTTCACTAAAGAGGAACCCTTTTTACAATCTTCTTCTAAGATGAAAAAGAACCTTAAGATCACTTGGATCACCCTCGAGTATAATATTCAATACCCCCAAAAATTATTACAACTAAAAAATATCTAACTTATTCGCTTGATAACTCTAAAATGGCTCACTCACATAAATATGGCATTATGATGCTTAAACGATTGAAGACTTTGAAATGCATGTATATAGCATGAAAAACCTAATTGATGCTAAAACCAAAGAGAAAACACCAATTTATAATGTTGGAGCTAAGAACTAGCTGTTATACTGGCTATATTTAATACACTACAATATGCATTTGTAACATAAAATTCACTAGTTGTTAGACACTGGTAGATATGATAGATTGGTTAACCAATGCATCAATCAATATTATAAAAAACTCTCAATACTTTGGATTTTATAACTTTAACCTATATTGGTTGACTACGAACCTATATAGGTTGACCAATCAACCCAAAAACATGATTTTAACAACTTGAAATGTTCAAAGAAAAATTTTCTAATCTAAATATAATTAAAACACTTCTAAACATGTTCCCTAAAGATTATTGAAAATATCAAAAGGCTTTTATGTTAAAATTAAAAGCTTCAATGCCTCTTGATGAATATAAAGACTCATGCATTCAAGTAAGATGCAATGATTATACATAGTAAGCCTTTTGGATCATCAAATTAACGAAGTGAGCATACAAATAATAATACAAAATATGAAGTGACCTTGATGGCCCTTGATCTTCTTTGTTGTTATTTTGATTTTGATTTTTTCGATTGTAAACTGAAGCTTCTTTTAATCAGCTTCATAAACTATCTTCTTAAGTTTATGACTTCATTTTTTTCTAATATTTCTTTTCATCAAAATAATAAACACATTAATAGTAATTATATTTTGTTATAATCAAAACATCAATTGGATCCTCCATTAGTTCAAAAATCTCCACCCCTTTTTTTATGATGACAAGACATTTTGATATTAGAGAACAATAATAAAATTAAGCAAACAAAACAAAAATCAAGATAGTGATTAGTTCTCCCTTAATGCATGCATAAAACATAATTCAATATGAAGAAAATAATTTAATATCAATAAAAATATTCAAATCAAAGAAATATCCATACATGAATATAACATAACTTTACTCAAGCATATCATATAAAATGCAAGAACTATAAGAAACGAAAAAACAATCACTTCCCTTAAATTTCATAACTCCCCCTAAATGTTATCACTCCCCCTAAATCTAATATCAACAAACTTTCTTCCCTTTTTTGGAATCATAGAAAAGAAATCAATTAACCAAAAATGCATATTATAAAGTGCCATCCATCAAGCTAACTTTAAAAAAATGAATTTGATCAAGATTGACAAACTTTCTTACTAGAGAATGCTATTTAATATTTAAGGAGTCAAAATAAAATGTCAATTTTGATAGAATCATCCTTATTTGTGTCTAATTTTTAAAAAAATCTTCAATTTTAGTATTATGCCTAAATTGAAAGATTCAACTAAAGTACTAAGGGCAAGTTTTAACATAATTCAAGGTTAAAATAGTAACAAATAAAAGCATAATTGCAATATCCAATAATCAATTTCATAAAATAATGCATAATTTTGAAA
Source organism: Erythroxylum longipes (assembly GCA_027563885.1). Lineage (NCBI taxonomy): Eukaryota > Viridiplantae > Streptophyta > Magnoliopsida > Malpighiales > Erythroxylaceae > Erythroxylum > Erythroxylum longipes. The sequence goes on from JAOQMS010000006.1 coordinate 27,505,659, forward strand.
GCCTCAAAATAAAAATAGAAACATGAAAAAAGTTTTCAAAATATGAAAATTAAAAAATTAAAATTTTCAAAAAAGTGAATTGTTTATGATTTTGAAGATATAAACATATAAGATGAAAAATATAAGAAAATATAGGAAGATAACCCCTAGATCAAGAACAATTGTCAACCATAAGACTATACTGGACGATCAAAGTTTATCTTCAATAGGATATATGTAGCAGTTTTAAACAAACTAGAAAAAACAAGATTTATCCTTATTCAAAAGTTTATAGAAATAATAGCTCACTTGATTTAAATTCTAATTTTGTGACCTTATCTTACATATATAGTCTCTAATTCTAGGTACTAAGGTTCATACTTTAAAAACACCTTATTCATAGTTCAAATCCAAATAATTATCTCCTAGGATTTATACTCAAATTGACACATAAACGTAAGTAATCATATATTTCTAAATTATGAACTAATAATTGCCTTATGTTGAACATTACCTATAAGAGATTTAAATGAAAACTCTTCTTGAATTCTTAATCCACTAGAGCTATCACATCCTTCTCATATTTATCACTTGGTTCAACAATTTGAGATGTCTTAATAGTTAATTTTAGGGTTAGATTCTCCATATCCTACAACATCTTCAAGACTTTCTTAGAGGCAAAAAGGTAGATTCATTAAGACAAAATACATAAACTCCTTAATAGTACTATAATATCTACTACATAACATATTGTTATAAATTAAGGTAATCAATGTATTTTAGGTATCCAAGTAAGCTTGGCGACTTAAATGTTTGGTTTCTTCTTCTTTTCAACCCACACTTTCAAATGTTTGCTCAAAATTCTTTTTTTGATAAATAAAATTATGTTAATATACTCAAACTTACCACAAAAATGACATACCATTTTATATGAGTAATGATGATGCATAAATGCATTGCTTGTAATTCTATGTGTGTATCTATAATGAGAAAGTTTTCTTTGGACATTAAATGTGACGAATGGTCTTTTGGGATGGTGACAAGTCCTATCATCATTATATATATGATGCCTACTATTAATGAAAGCATGATGCGTGCTTTTATAGGGTTGTGAGTGGATTTATATGTTATCATTTATGCCTATTCTTCCATTGGGAACATTAAACTCTATGCCTAGGTTGAGAGCCATATATGAAAGTATGATGATTGCTCTTAAGTTGGGTCTTCGTGAATGTGTCATGTGCATATGTATGTTTAGATGTGGATGCTCCACACTCATTTGTCATTTTAAGCAATGGTTCTTCATTATGTAAATGTTTTATTTGAAAAAGGTAGTTTTAGTGTTGGAAACACTTTCACATTTATATCCAATTCTATATCTATCATTATAATTTTTTTGTGCTCCTAACAGTTTTTAAAGTTTCTCACTTCCCTTTTTAAATTTAAATAAGGAATCTTTAAGAGCATCAATATCCTTTTTCAATGTTTCATTTTAAAACCTTATTGCATCTAAGTAATGATTGTGATCAATAATCACATTTTTGATGCTTTAATGCTATGCAATTCACTTTTCATCTTTTCATTCTCACTCATGCATGCATCCAACTTTTTTTGAAATTCCTTAAGTTTGGAAGAAAATAGCTTCATTTTCTTACTCATTGATAGTTGTAGTTTACATTATGTTTCAGTAGGTGTTTTAGTATGCTTTTAGGTGTTGATTAGATGATTTGTGCATTTTTAGGTTTAGAATTATGTTAATGTGATTGTGTATTTATGTTTTTGAGTGTTTTGTAGTTTAGAGCATGATATTGGACTTTAGTTTTGTGCGCTTGAGGTGTTTTGATGTGTTTGTTAGTGTATAAACTCAGATGAAGAGGATTGAAGGAAGTTAGAGAAAGCTTAGACATAAGGAAGCAGGTCTTAATCGTGATATGCTTGTCACGGTCGTGACAGAAGGCCTCCCCTATGGTCACGATTGTGACAGAAGTGGATCATGCTAGGTCATGATGAAGCCAATTTTCATAGGGTTATGATCGTGACACCCCTATCACGATCATGACAGGTGCTCACCAGATGCAGGGATCTCCTTCTATTATAATTTTTGGAGGACTTTGTAGACTTTTTGTCCTGGGTAAAACCTAGTTTTTACCCTAAATGTATAAAGAACAATATAAGAACATAAAATGATCCTAATTGAAGAAGCCTCCACTTGCCAGTTTGAGAAAGAATACAAGCAAGAGAGGAGAAGGAGAGAAGAGAAGAGGAGCTTCAGCCAGCTGCTGTCCAGCCACTCCAACCCAGCCATCTCAAGTTATTTTCTATTTTCTCTTATTATTCATTTCATCTTGATGTATGCTTTAGGTTTTAGGATGTTGAATATGTTGCTAATGATGTTTTAAATTCATTTTGGGATTGATTTTTTAATCATTTTGTGACTTATTTGCTTTTGATGTTAATGGAATGTTTGGGTATTGTGATGTTTATGGTTTTTGCCTACTTTGATAATAAATTGAGAGATTGAATCGATAGTAACATGATTAGGTTGGGTAATGAGAATTAACAACCTAATAGATCACATAAATATCAAATTGATAATTATAAAAAGAGAGATCTTGTGTGAGGACCTAATTGTCTATTAGATCACTTAAGAACTAGTTAGAGACGTAAGCTGTTTTTGTTAATTAAGAAATTGCAAAATTAAAATTTCAAATTCAGATATTGAGAAAGAATAATCAACCCTTTGGAAATCTAGGATCGATACAGATTAGATCAAAAGTGATTAAGGTAGCAAAATGGCAATATAATGAATCCCATCTTCTCATAATTGTTTGATCTTGTCTTGTTGCGATATCTCATTTGTTAAATGGTTAATGCTTTATTTTGATTTACTTGTGTTAATTTTGGAATTTCAATTTCAATTAATCCAAACTCAATCGCTTAATTTTCTATTTAATTTTGTTTTCATTTTAATCACATTTTTTATAACCTTAGACAAAGTTAGGATTTAATCAGTTTAGTTAATTCCTAGTGGGACCGACACCTCAAATACTACACTTTATGATCCGTTCACTAACAGAACATTAAGGGTTTTATATAAATAAAACTTGTTCCAAAGGTTTTTGGCGTTGTTACCGGGGAGTTAGTTTAGAATCATTTAGATTCTTTTGTTTTAAGGAATTTTTCACCTCTCTCGTGTCCATGTGATTGCATAAACACAAGAGTTGCCTAGAGTTCAAGCAAGATCGGCGAAATGTTAGCACTTCATATCAACCAATTGGAAAAAGCAATTCGAAGAGTAAGACGCCAATAAGAAGAAATCAAAGAAACAACGGCGGAAGAGTTTAATCAAGAATTCAATCAACGAGTCAATCAAGGAGACCAATAGTGAACTTTGATGGATTTCATGAGATCGGGATTCAATGTTGTAAACAAATACATCACTCGACCACCAGTGCAGGCTACATCATTCGATATTGAGCTAGTCTTGCTGAACATGTTGCAAAGTAATGTGCAATTTTACGGGTTAACTAATGAGGATCTTAACGTCCATCTAGTGAATTTTCTAAAAATATGTAATACCTTCCAATATCATGGAGTGTCAGAAGATGTTATTAGGATGAGGCGCTTTCCCTTCACTCTTAGGGATAAATCCAAAGCACGGTATCATTCGTTAAGCCTAGCAAACATCACAACTTGGGAGTAATTGGTGCATACGTTTTTGGATAAGTGCTTCCCTCTCACTAAGACGACAAAGTTGATAAAGGCAATTAAAAATTTCCAACAAAATGACGGTGAGTCACTTTATGAAAGGATTTGACAATGAGGTGCCCTCACAATAATCGACCTAAAGAATTCCTTCTAAAAATTTTTTACAGTGGAGTTACTCCACCCACATAGGGCACCATTGATGCAGCATCTGGAGGATCTCTAATGAGAAAGACGGTTGAGGAAGCGAAGGAATTGTTAGAGGAAATGGAAAGTAATAGTTGTCTTTGGACGATGGATAGAAGTAGATAACAAAAGACCTTCCGCGAGTAGAAGGGAGTCATTGTTGTTCACTCAATAAAGAAAATGCAAGCCAAAATTGATAGCTTAACAACATGAAATCCTCTTCTTCAGCTCCTATTAAAGCAATTCAACAGAGATGTGAATTTTGTGGATAAAATAACTATGATACCATCGACTGCTTCTTAATGCAAATAAATGAAATGGAGTAGCTCAACTATGTAGGAACCTAATTTGGTTGAGGAAGGGGAACAATCTTTACTCTGACATGTATAATCCTAGGTGGAAGAATCAACTAAAATTTTCTTGGTCAAACAATGCAGGAGGTCAATTCTGACTTTAAGGGCCAACATCATTTCAGCAAGAGAAGCCCAACTTTACAAACGCTAAGTTAGACAAAATATTGGACAAGCTCGGAAGGATGGATGACGGTCACAAAAGGTTGGAAGGAAGATTCGAACAAGTAACAAAGAATCATGCCTCTACCATTCATAACTTAGAAGTTCAAACAAGCTAATTGGAAAATGCATTGTTTGTATGAAGTGCAAGAAGCCTCCCGAGCAACACTGAAACAAGCCCAAGGGATTAATTAAAGGCAATCATACTTTAAAGTGGGAAGGAACTAAAACAACACGTAAAGGCAAAAGCTGCACCACACCCTATAGAGAAGGACTAAAAAAAGAAGAAGGATGTGGACATGAATGAATACCCTCCTTACATTACCCCTCCGCTATATCTATGCAAGATCCCATATCGTCAATGATTGCAAAAGAACAATTGGATGCACAATTTTCAAAGTTTATGGAGAAATTGAAGACTTTGCAAATTAACCTTTCTTTCATCGAGGCATTGGAACATACGCCCAAGTATGCCAAATTTCTAAAGGACATATTATCGAAGAAGTGCACTTGTGAAGAGAACTAAATAGTGGTGTTGTCCGGTAGTTGTAGTTCCATAATCACCAGTCATATGCCTTCCAAGCTGAAGGATCTAGGGAGTTTCTCAATACCTTGTATGGTTAGTGAATTTGAATTCATAAAGTACTTATATGATTTAGGAACAAGCATCAATCTTATGTCGTTGTCCATATTCAAAAAATTGGGGCTTAGTGAGGTTAGGCCAATTTCGATACGAATTCGGTGGTTTATCAATCAATTAAGAAACCTTGTGGAGTGGTGGAAGATGTGTTAATGCAAGTGGATAAGTTCATTATCCCTGTAGACTTCGTTGTTCTTGATTTTGAAAAGGATAAGAACTGTCCATTAATTCTTAGATGACCTTTCATGAACGCTGAAAGAGCATTGATCAATGTTCATAAGGTAAATTAACACTTCAAATTGATGAAGATCAAGTGGAGTTTAATATGAATAAAGCCTTGAAGAATCCGAAAGAAAGCAGCGCTTGCATAAAGATTGACATTATGGATGAAAGTATTCAAGAGTAAGTAGAGAACTATTTTAAAGAGGTTAAATCCGTAAAAGTTGAGACGGACAATGAAACTGAGAAGGCAAACAAAGCTAAGTCTAAAAAAGATGTTAAGATGGAGGAGTTGGGTGTTAGGACTCATTAAGAAATATTTGTAAGAACTGAAGCACTCATACCACCCTCCACAGAGAAACCACCAACTCTAGAGCTTAAACCTTTACCCACACATCTCAAATATATCTTTTCTAGGTGAAGGTCAAATTGTACCTGTCATTCGTTCTAATCAATTAGATGGGAACAAGAGATTATGGCGGTAGAAATTGTTAAGAAGCATATGAAGGCCATGGGATGGAAAATATATGACATTCGAGGTATAGCCCAAATGTTTGTATATATAGGATAAACCTTGAAGAAGGGAGCAAAGCGGTGAGGGAATGTCAACGTAGGTTGAACCCTCATATATAAGAAGTGGTCAAGAATGAAGTAGTGAAGCTCTTAGACGTAGATATCATATACCTCATATCCGATAGCGAATAGGTCAGCTCGGTACAATGCTTACCAAAGAAGGGCGGAATGAATGTTATAGAGAGTCAAAGTGGGGAGTTGATTTCGACAAGAACAGTCACGGGATGGAGAGTTTTCATAGATTATCGAAACTTAACAAGGTAACTAAAAATTATCATTTTCGTCTCTCATTCGTAGATCAAATGATCGAGAGAGTGGTTGGTGTTCCCTCAAGGTTACATGCATTAAGTTTACTAATTATAACCTTGGTAATTACTGTAAGCGCATAGGTCATTTGCGTAGTACCTAAGGTGTCGATCCCAAGAGGAAGGGAACTAGTCTTAAAATCTAAAGGCAGCTAAGTCGCAATTAACCTAATTAAACAACTAATGCAAAAATTAAATCAATCAATAATCAATATGAGATATTAAAGTGCTAGAGAGTAAACAAAATAGCAAAATCACAGCTCAACCTAAAATCGACCTAGAAATTACCAAAGGAGAGAAAGGGGATTTTAATTCGAAACTGAGAAAACCTAACCAATTATGCAATTATTTAATGAATGGGTCTAGGCAGTCCTAGGGTGAATTAGTCTCTCTCGAGTTATAATTCTTAACCTTAATTAGTAATCCTTAATTCAAATTATGGGAATTACGATCTCTCAATCTATAATTGTTCCAAAACCTAAATTAGTTCTAAAATTGCCTATTAACCTACCGGGACTCTATGCTTGATCTCTTGTTACACAACTCTACCGTTTGACTCAATTCTCTACCTATCGATTCACCTAACTCTCATTAGCCCAAATTGATGATTTTTACCCGGCTCACCCTCTTAGTTTGTTGCGAATTATTAAGAACAGAATTGAAATCACAATAAACTCAATAAGAAAACACAATTGAATGAATTTTATTAATCTCAAGAGTCAAAATCTGAAAATGAGTATAAACGTAAACTCAACATTCACACAACGAATCCCAACACCTATTTCAATTCTATACATAAATAAAACTGAAATAAATGAAAATACTGTCGAGAATGGAATCTCGAAGTGGCGACGGAAGGAAACCACTTGTTTCAGGAAGTACATCACGTCTAGCATGTATCCGTGTTTCTCTTCTTTTGTCTCCTTTCTCAATCTCTTGATTTCTCTTTAGGTCTCTCTCGGATTTGACAGAATTTCACTCTTTTTGCACGACTCTGTTCACTCTCTGATGTCTCTTGGAGACTATCTTGTAGTATGCTATTTATTCTTTAGTAGCCCTAGGTCAAACTCGGGGTTGAAATAGTCCAAAAAATCACTCAAAATTTAAGTTTTTATGTCAGCTCAATGCAAGGCATGATCGTGGCCCTGCTTGCCACGATCGTAGCTGGTGATTTATCCTTTCTGTCATAATCGTGGCCTGACTTGACGCTCTCTATCACGATCGTGGCCCCTGGTGCACGATCGTGGCTGGCTACTTCTAGCTCTTTCTTCTCTGTCATGATTGTGGCCACTGTGCACGATTGTGGCCTATGTCTTTTATTCCAAAACTCTTCAAATCTTCATCGTTCTTCCCCGTTTACCCTACAACACTAACACACACATCAAGGTACCTCAAAAATATAACAATCAAGCTCAAGGATTCATACTAACCCATAAAAAACACATAAACATACAAACTAACATAATTAACACATAAACAAACACTTAACTCTCAATTTAACGCTAAATACTTACCAAATTACACCCTAAAACATCATGCAAAACATAACTATCAACATCCCCATACTTAAACGTTTGCTTGTCCTCAAGCAAACAAAACAACAAAACACATAAAAACACATAACACACAATGCAATAATGAGACAATGGCTCTGATTTCATGAAATAACTTTAATCTTGGACATAATCATTCAAATTATGGAAAATAATTAACAAAAAAATATTGTTTAGGGGCTTTGAACTAAATATACAACTAAATCAAGACCTAAGTGTTACTTAATTACCCTTTTCAATTGTACACATACATTAATAAATCTTCGTTCCCTCAAAGTTTATAACTGTTCCTAAGTATAATTCCATGAAAATTCAAGCTTATTACAAGTCCGGTAGGTATTTATTTAAAACACTTTTTTTAAAATTTTTTATTTAATTGGGACTTAGTCTTTTACTCGGAGGTTAAAATTTGTGATGAATGTCGATCTGGCTACTCAACTAAATCATTTATTAAATAGCTTGGTTGAAACATCATTATAGCCTTTTTACTCAAAGGCACACATTTGTGATGCGTGTCAATCCAGTTACTTAGCTACATCACGTTTTCAACTGGCTACTAGCTCTATTGATAACCTGAAGGCCAACGAAATAGTAATTTATTAAACTAATTTTTTTCTATTCATTTTCATGAAAAATTCTAGTTAAGCTACTTAACCTAAAAGACCTCAATTTATGAATGAATGTGAATCTAGAGAGTGCCAAATTTACACTAAATCCAAATTATGCTGTATATTTATCCAAAGGCCCCCTATTTCACTAATTTCGTAGGCTAATGATCGTTCACAACTTGATAGACTATATCCCAAAATTAAATAAATCTAACTCAATCTAAGCCATTGACACATTGACACACTTCACACAATGTAACCTACTACTATCATAAAGTATGCAAAATTCACATACAAAAGAAAAAAACATAATCCCTCCCCACACTTGAACAGCACATTGTCCTCAATGTGAGAAGGAAATACACAACACATACACAAAGGGTAAAGACAAAAACTTAAGTAACAAAGAATAGTTAAAATTAACAATAGAAATAATAACAATAAAACTAAAAAATAAACATAAAAATAAATAGAACAAAATAAAATTGAAGAAAAGTTTTGGGTTAGACTTGGATCCTAAGGTGACGGAGGTGGTGATGGTGTCAGAGGTGGGAGTTGAACACCCTGAGACTCGAAATACTGATGGATCTGTCGGATATCTTAGCTCTGGTGTCGTTGTGTGCGTCATCTCCGCAAGTGTTCTGTTGGTCTCAGATATTGCATCTAAAACCTTCTTCCAGCCTTGCTCTTGCTCTTCTTGTTCTTCCAAACCTTCACTCGTTGACTCCTCCTATCAAGGCTGTGCTGCACTCGAACTCGCCTAACCTGTCCTGGGCCGCACATGTGTCTTCTCGTGAATCTCCTGTAGAGTCATGTTCGTGGAACGGATGACCTCTACTCGGAATAAATGGTGATGATTGAGGAAGTCAGAAGGGTGAACTGTTAACCCCCTTTGTTCCACACCAAAATGTTCTGCAATGGCCGATACTATGTACCCCATTCCCAGGTGATTGCTCCGCTTACGCGAAACCGCAGCAATGACATTAAGGACATGGGTGGACGTGCATATTGGAATAATATGATCCATGCAACGCAGTATAAAAAGTTCCTTAGTAGAACACTTTTTGGTTTCTGACTTGTCAAAAACCAGCTGACACATAAATTTGTGTAGTAGCAAGTGTTCATGTGATCGGATAATGTTGTTGTGTGCATTATTTGCATAGAATCGCTCAATTCTAGTCAGCTTATGCCAATATTGGGAGACATTGAAATCGTCATGTTGATCAGCGATGGTGGATTCGTGGAATCCACACATCTCACACATGAGTTCTACAGTTAATTCATATGCTCTCCCGCTCAATTTAAACCACATTTCCTTGGAGTTCTTAGGGTCAAAGGTTAGAGAAGTAAAGAACTCCAGAGTAAGTTCCTTATAAACAGGGAATTGGAACTGTATGAATTGGCCTCACTAGACTCTCTCGATTAGGTTCTCTACCCACTCATGCAGTTCTAGCCTATCTAATGTGTCAGCATCAAGGTATTTGAGAACTGAAATTTTCCTAGAATGAAGGGATCGGAAACAAATACCTTGCTCCTTGGTGTAGATAGGAAATGGTGCTTCGCAGTTCACTGCTCAGTTCCTTGTCCCTTGTCCCGCAACTTGCTGGCTTCCATAAGAACCCCGTCGGGCTGATTGCTTAATGCATGGCATGGTTACAGTAGGATGTGGAAGAATTTAGGAAGGTAAAAATTATAGTGAGAGGTTAGAGCATTTGAAAACTGGAATTCTGGAGAAATAAAATGAAACTGAAACTGAAAGTGAAAAAGAAGTAAGAACTGAATATATAGGTGGTGAAAAGGCTAAAATTGTAAAATTTTCATTTAAAGAAAACGCGCCCACCCTGTTCCTTCATAGTTGCAGGCCACAATCATGGCATGCGGCGTACCACCACAAGCATTCTCAATCGTAGGCCATGGTCGTGGCCAGCGGTTGTACTTAGGTTCTTCCTTGCTCTTTTCTAATTCTTTTAACCGGCCACGATCGTGGCCAACGGTTGTACTTAGGTTCTTCCTTGCTCTTTTCTAATTCTTTTCTCCTTCACTTCGTGATTCTTTTTCACTTCTCTTTATATATATGCGTATTATTTCCCACGATTTTGAACTTCTATTCCTCTTTTCGCTTTTATTCAATCTAAATAGAAATAAACCTAACTACGGAATTTGACTAATATAGCAAAAATTCAACACGAAGATAGTTTTCCTATGGGTTGCCTCCCATGCAGTGCTTTTTTTAACGTTAGTAGTTCGACGCTAATTTTACGCTCAAGTTTGTTGGAATGAATGGTTCGATGGTAGCGTCACCATTAATCTCAGAGTCTGAACCTTCGCTACCATATTGTAACTACCATAATCCTTGCAATTTTCTTTGCCTCGCTTTCTCCTTCGCGAGCGCTTCTTTTAAGAAGCATTCCTAGGATCCTCTATGTCCTCCCATTCACCTCGAGGTTCAAGTTCCTTGACATCCACTAGAGGTGAAGGAGCTCTGTTCTCTCTAACCGTCACATTGAAGATCAATTTCTCCTTTCCAACTCGCAGAGTTAATTCGCCCCCATCTACATCAATAATTGAGTATACAGTGGCTAAGATTGGTTTTTCAAGAATTATTGGGGTGTCCTTATCTTCAATAATGTCTAAAATATAGAAGTCTGTTAAAAAGGTAAATTTACCAACCTTTACCGGCAAATCTTCTATAATCCCCATCGGTCTGTGTAAAGTCCTATCTGCCGTCTTAACCAAAAATTTGGTGGGCACTAACTCTCATAACCCCAGTTAAAGACTGAAAGTGCAGGGGATCATATTTATACTCGCACCTAAATCTGTGAATGCCCTGTCTATAATGATGTTGTTGATACTACAGGAGATGAAAAAGTCCCCTGGATCATCCTTCTTCACAATGTTACGGTTGTCCTCTAGTGGTTGCTCCTCAACCTTCTTCTTAACAGACTCTTGTAGTTTGAGCTTTGACTGTATTTGGTTTGTCACTTCCTTAATCTTATTATGCTCGATTTCCCGCAATTCTTTCGCTTCCCTCTTTGCATATAACTCTCTCTACTGTTTAATAGGGAACGGAAATGTAACACCCCACTCCCGCTGGACCCGAACCCGATATCGATGGTGATATCCGAATCCGTGCCCTGCGAGGGTGGTGTGCCACATCACTTAACAATTAAAAGTCGATATGTATTTTTTTTTAAAACCATAAACATAAAGTGTAGAAAATCAATAACACAAACTATTTCACTTTAATTAATAACCATTTGC
>JAOQMS010000006.1:27535033-27545685 GCA_027563885.1 Erythroxylum longipes
TAAAGAAATGGGTTGTGTTGAGAATGAAGGGATTAGAGAGAGAGTGGGTGTTGTGTTGGAAGAAGAGGAAGAAGGAATCCATTTGATTCCTAGGGTTTCTAAACTAGGTCTTGGGTTTTCTAACCTAGATGGACTATGGATAGGTTAGGTTCGAGCTTAATTTGTGTTAATGCACTAATTTTGTGATTATTAAAGTTTATAAATTTTATGAGAATGTTGTTTTGAATGGAATCTTGGTTGTTTTAAGAGAATCCTACCCAAGAGCAAGAGGAAAGACAACCTTGAGTTGGATTTTTGCAAAGGATTTAGTTGGGTAATGTATTCATAGTTAGTGTAATTGGGCAAATTCTTGCCTATGTCTGTGTATATAGATTTGCTTGCATTGATTTGCCTGAAATTGAAATCATTGTGAATGTTTGAAAATGCATGATGAATTATGAGTATGTTATGCCTTGAAAAAGGTTATGATATTTGTGAAAAAAAAGAAAGAAGAAAAAGTAAAAGAAGCATTAGCTTTTGGATTTGTGATTGACTGTATTAAGCATAAAATTTGTTTATGATTGGGCAAGAGAGGAACCCGTTTCTTTAGTCGCGTGCATGTTGACCTATAGCCTTCTCCCAGCTGCCCGCTTGAGGCCACGAGATCCTGAGAAATCAATCTCGTTTTGTTCACGACGTAAACTTCTGTTTCTCCGTTTCATTCCACAGAAATCTCAAGCCAGTTGTTTGTGCATTGCATCTTTGAGTTGTCAAGTATGATGCATTTGAGTGTTGTGTTTAATGGCTAAAATCTATGTATTGTGTTATGAGTTTTGAACTAAATTGATTAATGCTTGAATTACTAGCTATACATGTGCATATGTTTGAGTTGTGGTCGATTGTCGATGGCTATAAATGCATTAGCCATTGAGCCGTGTAGCTTAACCCATCCTTTTCCCCCTTTCTTAAGTGTAGAATGAGTTGGTTAGTAATCTTTACAAGGCATCGGAAACTTCATGATAGTTAGAGACTTTTGTACTAAGTTAGTGAACATTTTGGATAGCTTTATAGGCATATCAAACATAAGCATCCTTGGAATTTTGTTTTAGTTAGTGATGTTTATGTTGATATGTAATAAATCTTGTTCAAATATTTACTTTGCTTAGTAATGAGAATAAGAATTTGAGCAATTGCTTTTGTGTATGATGATGTTATTTTACAGATTGAGTATGATGGTTGTGGAAGTGGAATGGGTATGTGCATATTCTTCTTCGTTGAGATTGCAAAAATTGTTGTTTGTTTTATAATAGCATGTTAGAGATTGGAAAGGTTGTATGGGATTAATCGTTTGAGGTGAGATTCACTATTTTAACAAGAGTAGTTAGTAGTTGAAGTGATATGAAGAGATATGGCATTTTGCAAGCTTTCATGGGTGTAGAAATTGTATTCTGAGCTCAAGGGAAAAACTGTATTAATTTAGGTAGAATTAGCCATAGTTGTCTTCACAAAAGTTGTAGATCTTTTTCTTAGCTTTCCAATGGTATAGAGTTTGTTATTATTGGACCTTGAATGCAAAATATATGGCCTTCAGACAAAGCATAGGTACCAGACAAAGCATCAGATGAAGCGTCAGACGAAGCGTCAGATGAAGCATTAGACGAAGTGTCAAATGAAGCATTAGATGAAGCATCAGACGAAGCGTTAGATGAAGTGTCAAACAAAGCATTAGACGAAGCATAGGTACCAGACGAAGCGTCAAACGAAGCATAGAGCTAGACAAAGCGTCAGATGAAGCGTCAGACAAAGTGATTTTGACCCTCTAGATGAGAAAACATTTCTTCAAAGTCTACATAAAATTTGTATATCTTAGAGTCCGCTTTGAAACCGTCTTAAAACAACCTTAATTCGATATCTCTAGTGAAATTTATGCCAATTATCCCAAGATAGGTACAATATGATTGAGGACATAATCAGGTTTGACTCTTTTGGCCATAACTTCATCACCCAATCTCCAAATGAAGTGATTATTGAACTAATAGATTCCTAACATATTTCTCTACCTCTTCATAAATTTTTTTGTATCTGTTGGGTTTGATTCAAAAAATATTGAAGGAGAGAAAGTGAGGGAAACAACCAAAAGAGCATGAATTGGTTGTTTTACTAAACATACTTCGGTATATTAATCATATCTTGATCTGTAGAGCTTCAAATGGGGCGATTATTATTTCAAAATAAACTAGAGGCATGGAGCTACAATTTTTCTGCAGAGGTCAATTTGTGATTCCAGTATCTAAACTAGTTTTGGATAGAGAGATCCTATGGAAATAACTTTATAGGATAATACGTTCACATCTTTTGATATTTTGGATGGTTGGGCTCCGGAAACGGGGTCCAACAGCACAACAAGCCACGATTATGATAGAATTGTAAGATATGGCCTAGATCGTGTCCTACAAGCCACAATTATGACAGAAGGCTCAGATGTGGCCCACAATTGTGGCGTACATCAGGCAGATGCGTAGACACTCAAAAACGTAAAGCTTCGAGGGATTTTTTTAGAATTTTTAGACCCCAAAAAAACCTAGGGCTACTTAGAACACAAAAGGTATTTAAAGAATAAGACAAAGAGAGAAGAGGAGCTTTCCCTAGAGAGAATTATCGAGAGATAGAGAAAGAAAAGAAGGAAGAGAAAAGAGGAGAAGAAGTCGACTCGACGTACTTCCTAGATCAGGAGTTTCCCGACATCACTGCCTCCCATTGTCCGTTCTATTTTGTATTTCCTACTATTTTCAGTTTTATTATTGTTTAGAATTGGAATAATATTTGATGATCGAATAATATTTGATGATGTTCTAAACTTGCCTTCAAAGTTTTATTCTTGATTTAATGAAATCTGATTGTTTTTATGTTTATTGGATTTATTGTGATTAAATTATGTGATTGTATAATTCGATAATAAACTGAGAGGATGAATTGAATGAAAAATAATTAAATTGAGCTAACGAGAGTTAGGTGATTTAATAGAACAAGAATTAAATCAAATCGGTAATTATGTGAAGAGAGATCTTGCATAGGTTCCTGATAGTTAATTGGACAACTTCAGATCTAATTCAGGTTTTAGATAGATCATTAATTGAGAGATTGCAATTTCCATAATCTGATTAGGGTTTATAATTTAGGGTTAATGGTTATAACTCGAGAAAGAGTAATCAACCCTAAGATCGTCTAGAACTAATAATCTGGTATTTCATAATCAATTAGGTTAGCATCAAGGATAGGTAAAATTCCCTTCTCTCAATTGGTAATTTCCTTTAGGTTAATTCTTAGGTATGTGTTGTAATTGCTAAATTGTTAATATTTTCGTGATTGATTTCTGATTTAATTTGATTGATTGAATTGAATTCTCATTTTAGTTTCATTATATTTGAATTTTGGCGATTTGTTTTGGCCTTAAAGTTTAGGATTAAATTATCCCTCCTCATGGGATCAACACGTTAGGTACTACGGGAATGACTCGTGCACTTGTAGATTATCAAGGTTAATTAATTAAAATTTACACACATTGAAAGAACCCAATCACCTTCTAAGAAAGTGAACTGTTATTGTCCTTCCTTAGTCACCCTCATCTCCTCTTCTTCTTCTTCTTTGTGAACAAAGACTTATACTCTTCAAAATCAATCTCAACTGTCATTTGTTCCTCTTCCTCTCGCTCCTTTAAAGATTCTACTTCATCAGTTCTCATGAATGAGCTACTCTCCTTTAGATTCCTTAATACCTTATTCATGTTGAATTTCACTTGTTCATCTCCAATCTGAAGGATAAGGTTGTCTTCATAGACATCTACCAAAGCTTTTCCAGTGTTTGAAAATGTCATTCCAATAACTAACATACAATTTTGATCCTCTTCAAAGCCTAGCGTGATGAAATCTATAGGAATGATAAACTTATCCACTTTTACAGGCACATTCTCCACCACGCTAAACAAATTCTTTATCGATTTATCCGCCAACTGCATGAGCATAGGAGTTAGCTTCACATTGGTTAGGCAAAATTTCCTAAAAATTGACAAAGGCATAAGGTTTATAATTATGCTTAAGTCACATAAACATTTCAAAATCTCTAAATTACCAGCTACACAAGGTATTGTAAAACTCCCTGGATCTTTCAACTGTGAGGGCATGTGGTTGGTAATTAAAGAGCTGCAATTTCTCATCATGGCCACCTTTTAGTTATCTTCCCAACTCTATTTCATCGATAATGTTTCTTTTAGAAAATTTGATTACTTAGGCCTATGTTTTAATACTTCCACAAAATATGGGGGAATTTGCAATTTCTTCAGGTTTTCTATGGACTTTACAAATTGTATATCCAATTCATTTTTCTGAAATCTTTGTGGGAATGGTATTTTTAGGGGGTAAGGTAGAGGAGGAATGTAGGGATGGTCCTCATTTTCATCTTCATCATTTTTCTTCTTCTTTTGATCTTCTACAAAGTAGGTCTTAGCTTGTCTTTTTGCTGGTTCTTCTAGCTCTTTCCCACTCCTAAGTGTGATAGACTTACATTGCTCTCTTGGATTTACTTCCATGTTGCTCAGAATATTTTCCACACTTCTCTTATAGAATTCATTAGAAAGCGGGCTCATTTGAACCTCTAGGTTATGAATAGAAGAGATATCATGACATGTGCTTAATTGATTATATAATTATTCCATAACATTTAGTGATTAATGACATGATATTTCTTAACATACTCACTTTGAATCATACATAGATTTAGGTACAATTTGGAATCAAAGAAGTTAAAAAGAGTCGAAAGTACTACATTTGGGCCATTTTCTAAAGATTCATGATGGGTCTAGATTGCATTGTGTTTTGTGGGTAGTTTAGTCAGTGTTTATTTTTTAATTTGATTATTTAGTGCGTGATTAGGTTAGAATTGTGTTAGTTAGTAAATATTTATGTTTAAAGTGTTTTGTGGGTTGGAATTTTAGGTTGGAATTTTATGTTTAAAGTGAGAGAGATCCCGTATGATACTCGGTAGTTTAGTAGAGATCTTCTGATCTAATTTTAATTATGGGTCTTTTGTTAATTGAGATATTGAAATTTTCATAATTTAATTAGGTTTAATGATTTAGGATGCAGGATTATAAGTCGAAAGAGAGTAATTCCCCCTCCGATAGTCTAGAACCAATAACACATAATTGGCTAGGTTAGCATTAATAATAGGTAAAATCCCCTCTCTCATAACTTGGTAATTTCTCTTAATTAATTTCCATAGTGACCTTTTGTGTTGCTCAATTTCAATTCTTGTTTTGTGTTAATTTCTTTAGTCGAACTCATGCAATCAAATTCCCATATTTATATTCCTGTTTCATTTTTTAATTTCATTTCATTTTTATTAATTTCTAATTTTTAGATAACCTAGGATTAAATTAGTTTACTCTCCTTGTGGTATCGACCCTTCAAATACTACAACTCACAACCCATACACTTGCGATAATTGAGGGACATAAATTGTAAGACTCGACACCTCGATCAAGTTTTTGGTGTCATTATCGGAGAGGCATATGATTAGTTTAGTTTTTTTTAGTCCAAGGCATATTTTTAGTTATTTTATCTTAAGGCTTTTACCCTCTTGTGTCCTTGTACTTGCATAAACAAAAGAGCCACAAAAAGTACAAATCGGATAATTGAAGATTTGACAATTGACATCACTCGGTTGGAATGAGTTATCCGAAGAGCCAAACGCTAAGAAGAAGTAATTAAGGAATCAATGGCAAATGAATATAACCAAGAGTTCGACCAAGGAGCAAACCAAGGGTGTCAGTCAATAACTCTCATGGATTTTATGAGGTCGAGCTTCAATGCAGTAAGTCAAGGTGTGGCTAGGCCACTAGTTCAAGCTACCTCCTTCGAAAGTAAACTAGCCCTTTTGAACATACTATAGATGAATGTACAATTTTATGGATTGACAAATCAAGATCTCAATGCTCATATTGTGAACTTCCTCAAAATATGTGATACCTTTCGATATGATTAGATGTTGGAAGCTGCAGTGAGAATGAGGCTTTTCCTTTTTACTTTAAGGAATAGAGCAAAAGCTTAGTATCGCTCTCTTAACCCCTCCAATGTCACTATGTGGGAGCAATTAGTACGTGCCTTCTTAGGCAAATATTTTCCCCTCACAAAGACGACCAAGATAATGAAGGAGATTACAAACCTCCAACAAGGTGATGGGGAATCGATCTATAAAGCGTAGGAGCAATACAAGGAATTTCAGAGGAGGTGCCAACATCACAATCTACCAAAAGAGTTCCTCCTGTAAACATTTTACAATGGAGCAACACCACCCACGAGAGGCACAATTGATGTGGCCTCAGGAGGATTGCTAATAAGAAAGACTGTTGATGAAGCAGAAGAGCTTCTAGAAAAGATGGCTAGTAACAGTTGTCTGTGGTCAAATGAAAGAAGTAGACAACCCGTAACTTTACGAGAGTATAAAGGAGTTATAGTTGTCGGCTAAATGATCGAAATGCAAACAAAAATTGACAGCTTGACTCAATAGCTAAACAACATGGAAGCATCATCTTTCGGTCTAGTTAAGGCCATTCAACGAAAATGTGAGCTTTGTGGGCAAATGGACCATGATATTATCGATTATTTCCTAATGTAAGAAGGTAAAGCAGAGCAAGTGAAGTATATGGGAGCACAGTTCAGTAGAGGAGGAGGGAACAACCCCTAATCTAAGACGTACAATCCTAATTGGAAGAACCACCTAAACTTTTCATGGTCTAACAACGTGAGAGGTCAATTTAAATCTCAAGGACCATTTGGTTTCCAACAGGAGAAGCCAAACTGAATGGATTCCAAACTGGATAAGATTCTAGAGAAGATTGAAGATGTGGACAAGGCCCATAAAAGGCTCGAAAGTAAGTTTGAGCAAGTGACAAAGAATCAAGCCTCCTAAACTCATAATCTGGAAGTCCAAGTAGGCCAACTGGCAAAAGCATTATCGAACAAAAATGTGGGAATGCTCCCAAGTAACACAGAATCCAACCTAAAAGAACGAATCATGGTCATTACCTAGGCCACTGAGGAGGAACCAAACCAAACTGAAGATAATAGAGGAAAGGACAAGAAAAGGGTTGATAAGAATTTCTTTCAAAGTGAACCTGAATTACGAACAATTTAGGAACATCTACCTAAAAACCCTGCCTCATCCTAAAGCAGCTAAAGTCAAATCCATTCAAGGACAAAGGAAAGGCAGAAATGCAAGAGAATAAGGAAAGCTCTCTACTAACAAAGCACAAATTGCCTGAAAAGAAAAAGTACTAGCCTCCGATTCCATATCCGATTAAGGCAATGAGGGAACATAACAGCGTATGTTGAGTACGTTACAAAGTTTACCTGACTCTGCCCATTAAAATTTGTAGTTAAGGTGAATCGGGATCGAATCTACAAGGAATGTTCAGTTAATTTCCGTAACCAAAATTAATTGATGCTAATAAAAGGGGGGTTTTGAATTTTAATAAATTTAGAAAATAAAATCAAAATAAACTATCAAAAACAAATTAAAATAAGCAATAGGAAATGAGTTAAGTGTCAAATATGGTTAAGGTCTGGTTCTAGGTTCAATCTTGGCCTAAACACGATCAAGCATATTTCATTATTCTAACATCTTTATAACTCTCTACGAACTATTGTTCTGAGATTAATAGAACATTCTACTAATCTTGGTTTTCCTTTAGGTTTTGTTTAATCAAGATACTATCATTAATGAAACTTAAATACTAAATAATCTAGGATACGATCTCTAGATTTAATTTGATATCAGCATTATGAAATAGAAAACGATCAATATAAGTAGTAACCTCATACGTTCGGGTTATCTAACCTAAGTTATGTTGTTTCTAATGATACAGGATCATTATGTACTACTAATAAACATTAAAAGTAATGATTATGGATTACATTCAATGTTATAGCAATAGGTTCGAAATAAAACAATCAAAATAACATATTAAGATCATTCATTCCAAAACTCAATCAAATCAACATAAACAACATAACAATCTAAAAAGAAATTACATGTTAATATGATAAAATGACTTAATTGTGACTTGCCGTCGATATCTCTATTGAATCGGTGTCAGGAAGTCAGCCTTCTATCTCCATTTTTATGCTTTGAGCATCAACCATCTTCTCCATGGCTACTTCGGTGGTGAAAAAATGAAGAGGGAACCAAATACGCTTCTCCTCTCCCGTGCCTCCACTCCTGCCGCCTGTCTGCGCTACTCTCCATTTTTCTAATTAATTCCTAGTCCAGCCTACTATTCACTCCACCTTGTTACTGTGCATTTTAATTTAAAATCCTCGCATGCCTGTTGAACGCAAACGTTTGCGCTGAACGTCTGCCTATTGAACGCAGTCGTCTGATCTGCTTTAAACGCAGTCGTCTGATCTGCTTTAAACGCAGGCGTCGTCTGCGTTTCTTCTTCTTTCTTACCATACAGCGCTGCCGTTTTGGTCTTCTGCGTGTGTCTGCATGAAACATGCGTTGGTTACGTCTTCTATTGCATTTTATGATTAATTGCCCAACGTCTGTTGGCGTCGTTTTCTTCGTTTGTGCTGCCGTTTTGTTCAACATGATTCCACCTGCATGCTTGTGCTGCCGTTTTGTTCAACATGATTCCACCTGCTGCATGCACCCATCATCCAGCTGAAAACACCTCTTAATTCTTTCATTATTTTCCATAAAATTCACGTTGTATGGGGCTATCATAAGCAAATTCCATGCAGCTTCGTCATCTTGATTTTCTTGTCTTTACTTGTTCTGACATTTATCATTTTTGTTCCACGAAGACAAGTGAATATGGAAATTGAAAAGATGACTTCAATGAACATACTTTCAGGTCACTTTAGCTCCTTTATTTTTTAAATGTACCTAAAATCAAATAGAAGCTAAAGTAAGTATCCTAAGCATTTATAAGACATTAATCACTAAGTGTAGTATATCAAATGAATCAACATTTAAGCACATATCAAGTTCCCCCACACTTAGCTTTTGACCATTTTTGGGAAAATCGTCAAAATCAAAATCACAAACCGAAACTTTTACTCATTTTCCACATTTCCTAAGAATAGATAATCATAAGTATAGATGAATGACTTTCAAAACTTATAGCAAAATCTCAACATTCAAAGCTTCTACTTATGATCAATTAATGTTCATCACCTTTAGAAACTGAGTAATCTAGAGATAGACTTGTACAAAAAGTGTTTAAACAAGATATTTCTATTGGTACACTCAAATACCATTCATGATCACAACAATTTACAACTTTGTATATCATTTCATTTCTCTATTACTAAAAGTCACATGCATAATCATAAATCAAAGGACTTTTCTAGGGTTGTAATGTGAGTAAGGGTAAGATAGGATGTATTTTGGGTAATACAGCATAAGAGTCATCAAGCTAGTGAAGTAAAAGTAACACTCAATGAGATATCAAACGAACAACTTAACATTAATTCAAAACTGGGTACCATCAGCCATAAAGAATCACTACAAGAAAATCACTGAATAGCGACGAAATATTTCCGACAGAAACAATTCCGTCACTATTTACCGACGGAATATAATATTCCGTCAGAAAATACGGTGCATTTAGCGACGGAAAATACATCCGTCGGCAATACTGGAGGGAAGAATTTTGCGCAAAATATCCGACGGCATATAGCGAAGACAAAACCTACAGCGTCGGAAAAAAATGCGGGAACCGTTCCCGCAATTTAATTGCTTATGATGCCTACCGACGAAAAAGTTACAACTTTTTCGTCGATATACTGATGGAACAACATCTTCCGTCGGTAAGAATTGATGGTAACTTTTTCGTCGATATACCGATGGAACAACATCTTCCGTCGGTAAGAATTGCGGGAATTACTCCCGCGATTAATTTGCTTCGTTGATTTACCGACGGTGAACGTACTGTCGGTAAAAGCTTCCCTTTACCGACAGAAGTCTTATTCCGTCGCAATAGCTGGTAACTTAAATACCGACGGATCCAGCCTTCCATCGATAAATGGTTAACAAATGTCGTCATTTCGATGAAGACGAGACGATAAGCTTTAATCACCGACAGAATCCAGTTTCCGTCGGTAACTGTCGGCATCCTGGGTCGACGATTCGTTGAAATACCCTAGAGTACCAACGGAATTTGTGTTCCCTCGGTACTTGGGTTTCCAACTTCTCTTTCACCGACGGAATTTGTTTTCCGTCAGTATTTGAGTTTCCACCGTATTAAATTGCCGCTTTTTTACCGACGAAATGTTGTGTATCCGTTGGTAACTGTCGGCAGTTGCGTTAAATGGCCGCTCTTTTACTGACGGAATGTTATGTGTTCGTCGGTAACTGTCGACAGTTGCGTCATGAATATGACGGGAGAAAACCTAGATTATCGACTGAACGTTATGTTCTGTCGGTAATCCAGCGCCTTTAAATCAGGCACTGCCCCCCCCCCCTCGCGCGCTCATTTCTCTTCTCTCCTCGCAATCGTCTTCTGTTTTTCGACTCCTTCTGTCGCATTTTCCAGCCGTTTTTCGATTGTTGTCTTACTCATCGTGCATTGTTTGAGGTAAACTCTCTTATGGGTGTATTATTTCTACAAAAAA
>JAOQMS010000006.1:27558051-27570416 GCA_027563885.1 Erythroxylum longipes
AATTTCTATAATTCTCTAAAATTCAGAAAACCCCAATAACCCTCTCCAATACAAATTTTTCACACACAAAGCCTATTATTCAAAATTCCCATTTATTCATAATTATACCGGGAAAATGTCATGAATGCGTGTACAGTTATTCTTCATGTGCAAAAATCACTGTTCACAAATGCATGAGCATGAGATATGTTTTCCTAATTTATCCGATCGATCTCACGTGTACCCGTTTCTATGGTTCAACCCGTTATATGGAAACGGGATGTTACACTTAGATAGCTCTCCATGTAAGAAAGCATTCTTCAAGTCACAATCTCCATGTAAGAAAGCATTCTTCAAGTCACAAAACATTGTTTCCTTTAAAAGCAAATAAAAGTCCATTGCTTTTTATGATTATTCATTCCGATGTATGAGGTCCATCTAAATTTTCAAATTTAGGAGGATCATAGTGGTTTGTTACGTTTATTAATGATTACATGAGAATGACTTGGCTTTGGATGATGAAATCAAAGAGTGAAGTTAGAAGTTTAGTTCAAAAATTTTGTAAAATGATCGAAACACAATACAAAGGAAAAGTCCAAGTTTTGGGAAGTGACAATGGAGGAGAATACATGCAGTCCAAAATTCAATCTTTTTTAGCAGATAGAGGAATCATTCATCAACGCACCTGCCCTAATGCTCTATAACAGAATGGGGCAGCTGAATGAAAAAATCGTCATTTATTAGAAGTTGTCAGGTCTACTCTAATTGAAGCTCAAATGTCGGCACATTATTGGGGTGAAGCTCTTTCATATGCAGTCTAATCTATCAATCAGAGTCCCTCCCAAGACACTTAAATATACAACACCAATTAAATTTCTGATGGATGCTGTAGTAAGTCCTAAAATTGCATATTTAACTCCTTAGGTCTTTAGGTGTGTAGCCTATGTTCATTTGTATAAGAAGGAATGGAGTAAACTAGAACCACAACCTAAGAAATGTGTGTTTCTAGGTTATCCTCCTCATCAAAAGGGATATCCATGTGATAATCCTCAAACAAGGCAGATTCGTTACTATGGATGTTGTGTTCCATGAAAATGTCATGTTTTTTGGAAAAGAGCCTGAAATTTAGGGGGAGTACCATGATGAAGTTTAGACTCTTGTATATGATGAAAGTGAAAGTAACAAAATTGTTCTTGAACCCGATCAGATGCTTGAACTAAACCATACAGAAGAAGTGCTTGAACTGAATCATACAGAAGAAGTGCTTGAGCCAAATCATATCTAAGAAGTGGAGCATCAAGACACACCAAGCCAATCTTCCTCCCAAGATATAGTCATACCAAGAAAGAAGCTACCAAATCGTAGTACTAAAGGTATTCCAAAGGCTACCTATGAACCTGAATTTTATAATAAAGCCAAGTACCCTATGATTAATTTTACCTTTAATTTGTCAGCATCAAATATTGCAAAAAATTGTCTAGTGTATCTATTCCTAATAATGTATAGGAGGCTCTAACTGATCAAGATGGAAGGAAGCGATGAATGAAGAGATGAGTCCTTATAAAGAATAAAACATGGGATGTGGTTGAATGTCCAGCTGGAAAGAAACCTGTGGGCTGTTGTTGGGTGTATACTATAAAATATAATGCAGATGGATCAATTGAAAGGCTCAGGGTGAGATTGGTCGCAAAGTGATATACTCAAGCATATAGCATTGATTATACGGAGATATTTGCTCCTGTAGCTAAGATGAATACTGTTCGAGTTTTACTGTCATTAGCGGTAAATCTAGATAGGCCATTAAAACAATTTGTTGTGAAGAATGATTTCTTACACAGTGAGCTATCTGAGGAAGTTTATATGGATTTGCCAGAAGGATGCATGACTGAAAATTCAAAAGGCATAAGGGTTTGTAAATTAAAAAGGGCGCTATATGGTTTGAAGCAATTGTCACGAGCCTGGTTCGGAAGATTCACATAATTGATGACAACTCTCAGTTATAGATTGAGTAATCAAGAGCACACTTCATTATTTAAAAGGAACAATGGGAAAACTACAACTCTCATTATTTATGTCGATGATATGATAGTTACAGGAGATGATCCGGAAGAAAGAAGAAGGTTGCAAGAACATCTGTCAAAAGATTTCGAAATGAAGGATCTTGGTTTTTTAAATACTTCCTAAGAATTGAGGTTTCAAGATCAAGAGTAGGAATTTTCTTGAACTAACAAAAATATGCATTGGATTTGTGAAAGAGACAGGACTGATAGAATGTAAACCAACAAATACTCCAACAAAAGGAGTATTGAAGTTATGTGTGGAAGAAGATCAAACTCCAACTAACAAGGGACAATTCTAGAGATTGGTAGGAATTTTTATGTATCTCTCACATGCAAGGCCAGATTTGGCATACACCTTGAGTACTATAATATGCTTAAACCACCCGCTTACAGATATTGTCCGCTTTGTTTGCTCTTCCCGCACACTTACTCGGGAAGATGCGTCTATGAGGGAGAGGTTTCTATAGCCTTATAAGGCTTACTTTGTTCCCCTCTCCATTGGATATGGGAATCTAACATTCCACCCCTTTAGAGGCCTAGCGTCCTCGCTAGCCCATAGACTTGGATCCAACCCCTTGGAGGCCCAGCATCCTTGCTGGCACACAGGCCTGGATCCACCCCTTGGAGGCCCAGCATCCTTACTGGCACATCAGTCCGAGTACTGGCTCTGATACCATTGTAACAGTTTAAATCACCCCGCTCACAGATATTGTCCACTTTGGGCCTTAGCCTAGCCTAGCCAAGCCCTCATAGTTTTACTCTTCCCATACCTTGGGAAGACGCGTCTGTGAGGGAGAGGTTTCCATAGCCTTATAAGGCCTACTTTGTTCCCCTCTCTAATCTATATGGGAATCTAACATTCCACCCCACTTAGAGGCCTAGCATCCTCGCTAGCCTATAGGCCTGGATCCACCCCCTTAGAGGCCCAACATCCTTGCTGGCCCACAGGCTCGAATCCACCCCTTAGAGGCCCAGCATCCTTGTTGGCACATTGGCCCTGATACTGGCTCTGATACCATTGTAACAGCCTTAGACCACCCGCGTACAAATATTATCCGCTTTGGGCCTTAGCCCTATGGAAACCTCTTCCTCACAGACGCGTCTTCCCAAGGTTTGGGAAGAGTAAAACTGTGAGGGCTTAGCTAGGTCAAGGCCCAAAGTAGACAATATCTGTGAGTGGGGTGATCTGGACTGTTACAATAGTATCAGAGCCAGTACCCGGATCAGTATGTCAGTAAAGACGCTGGGCCTCCAAGGGGGTAAATCCAGGCCTGTGGGCCAGCAAGGACATTGGGACTTCAAAGGGTGGATCTAGGCTTGTGGGCTAGCAAGGACGCTAGGCCTCTAAGGGGGTAGAATGTCAGATTCTCATATCGATTGGAGAGGGGAACGAAGTAGGCCTTATAAGGCTATGGAAACCTCTCCCTCACAGACGTGTTTTCCCGAGCGAGTGTGCGGGAAGAGCAAAACCTTGAGGGCTTGGCTGGGTCAAGGCCCAAAGTAGACAATATTTGTAAGTGGGTGGTCTGGGTTATTACAAATGGTATCAGAGCTAGTACCTGGATCGGTATACCAACAAGGACACTGGGCCTCCAAGTGGGTGGATCCAAGCCTATGGGCCAAAAAGGACGCTGGGCCTCTAAGGGGTGTGGATCCAGGTCCGTGGGCTAGCGAGGATGCTAGGCCTCCGAAAGGGGGTGGAATGTGAGATCCCATATCAGTTGAACAGAGGAACGAAGTACGCCTTATAAAGGTATAAATAGCTCTCCCTTCTAGACGTGTCTTCCCAAAGGGTGGGAAGAGCAAAACCTTAAGGACTTGGCTGGTCCAAGGTCCAAAGCGAACAATATCTATGAGCAGATGGTCTAAGGCTATTGCAAGTACGATCAATCAATTTATGCATAGTCTGGGTAAGCAACACATGGATGTAGTAACACGTATTTTAAGGTACATAAAAGCTGCACTAAGAAGGGGAATTTTTTTAGAAAGAACTCAACTGGATAAGAAATTAAAGTGTATACGAATGCTGATTGGGTAGGTGATCTTCATGATAGAAAATCCACATATGTATATTTTACATTTGTAGGAGGGAATCTTGTCACATGGAGAAGTAAGAAACAGAATGTTGTAGCTCGATCGTCTGCAGAAACTGAACTTAGAGGAGTTGTACTTGGACTTTGTGAAGGATTATAGATAAATCTTCTTCTTGGAGATTTAGGATTTGCACATGCTCGTCCTATTAGTTTGTACTATGATAACAAAACGGCATGTGATATTTCCCATAATCCCATACAACATGATCAGATGAAACATATAGAGGTAGATAGATATTTTATTAAGGAGAAGCTTGATAATGATGCATTGAAGGTTCACAAGATTTAGTCTGAAAATCAGTTAGCAGACATTCTTTCTAGAGCAGTGACAAGTCAGATTTTCTTGAAATTTCATGACAAAAACAACGTGGGATATTCATTCACCAACTTGAGGGGGAGTGTTGAGATTACCTTTATTAGAAAATAGATTTGGTTTGTATTTATAGGATTTATATCTTTAAAATATCTTATGTACATGATTTGTGTAATTCTCATTCTTTTATGTTTTTTTTAATCTCCTATAATTTAGGAACAGATGTACCATATATTAGAGATCATCCCTTGTCAATAGAGATATGCAAAAAAAATAGTTGAAATTCTTGAATTCAAATGCATTAACATACCTAATGAAGTTGATGTCAAAAACTAAAAGAAACACCATAAGTTACTACAACTCCTGAAATAGTGATACCTAAGAAATTAGAGGCTCTTAGGCAGAAGCAATAATCTAGAAAACACACTCAAAGCTAATAAATGCAAATACATGCCCAAATTGAGAACCACTCACCTCCATCTGGGATTGATCAAAGGGAAAATGCCACTTTTATAATGGTTAGAAGATCCTCTAAGAGGAAGAAAAAATCAAGTTCTTTCAAACCTTCTAATTAATATCCCTCATAATTTGGAATGTTAGAGGGTTAAATAATCTTAATAAATAGAAAGCCTTGCATAACTTGCTCCTCTAAAAGAAGCCTCTTTTAATAGGTCTATTAAAGACCAAAATAAAAGTCAAGTCCTTCCAACAAAGACTATGGTTCTTTCAAAGAAATTGGTAAGTGATGTTTAACTATTAATGTCACTACAATGGAAGAATTATTATAGCTTTTGATACCTTCTTAATAAGGTTGATAATAGAAAGATTTTTTATTAATTTATCTATATTTCAATCACACTTTTACAATAATAAGGTTGATAATAGAAAGATTTCTTATCAGTTTATCTATATTTCAATTGTAGAAGTTACTTTGTGTATGCCCACAATCTGGTTCATTAAAAACTCTCCCTTTAGAAAGATATTCCACCATAAAGTAACCATTGATATTTCTAGGATATTTTAACAATAAAGCCCTTGTTAATATAGATTGGATCTTTGAATTCCCTAATAGTATCGATAATTTTCTTCCCCCTCTGATGTCATAATACTCATTAATTAAAGTATCTCTTACTACTCTTGGCTCAACTAGAAAATATCCTTTTAGATTTAAAAATTATATGGTTCATCATCTAGACTACAACGTAGCAATGACTAGAGTTATGAAAAGCTAGATTAAAGGCTAGTAGTTTTTCAAATGTAGATTCAAGATTAAAACTATCAAGAATAAGCTTAAGAAGCTCAAAGCGGAGGCAAAGAGGGATATAATGGTGGCAATTAAGGAGACTAAGGTGAAGCTCATTGTTGCATAGAACTAGCTATCGACTGAGCCAATAGATAAACAAAAATTAATGGAGGAATAAAAAGCTCTTAATGGAAATTTCATAGCTGTTAACATCCATGATTCTCTATTGAGGAAAAGATTAAATATGAGAACTTTAAATTTTCCCATGACACCATCGTCAGTACAAGGACCAAAAATAGAATCTTCCTCCTTAAAGATAAAGATGGTATCCCCAAATTCACTTGTGATGACCTAAAAGAGGTAGCAATGAACTACTTAAAACTTTTGTTAAATCCCACGCTTCGATAACATCATAATATAACATTAAAGACTATATTTTCCAACTAATCACAGAATAACAAGCATGCCTTTTAGCAAATCCTTTCTATAGTTAGGCTGTCAAAAAGGCTCTTTCTAGCTTGAAAGCTAATAAAGCACCTTGAGCTGATGTCATTAATGCCATTTTTTACTAAATACCTAGAGCATCATAGGGGATATGGTTACCAAGGTTATCCTAGAATTCTTTTCCTTAGGAAAGCTACTCAAGGAATTCAATAAAACATTCATATGCCTCTTCCTAAAAACTGAAAGTCCCTCAAAGCTTATATATCAATTTCATATTGTAATATATTATAAAAAATTATATCCAAGATGATAGCTTTAAAACTTAAAGCCATTCTTTAGTCCTTAATAGATCCTTTCCATGAAGCATTGATTAAAGGAAGAAGCATTAGTGACAATATCTTGATAGCTTAAGATCTTTTTAGGGATTACCTCAAGGATACCAACACTAAAAATTGTAATTTAAAAATAAAATTTAATTTAAGTAAATAGAATAGGAGTTCCTATTTTATTTTATTGAAGTTTTTAGGTCTACCATTGTTCATAAGCTAGATCGAACAGTGTGGTACAACTACCTCCTATAATATTCTCATAAATAGTGATTCCACAACAGCTATAAAGGGAGCTCAAGATAGACTTAGTGGATTGATCTTTCATCCTTAACATTCTTGAGGCCTATAAGTTTCCTATTGTGTATATATAAATTGGATCAAACAATTCCTCACAATAGTCACCTTTAACAATTTTATTAATGTTAAGTTCACAAATACAATCATAAGAGCCAAGGGCTTTAGACATAGAGAACCTATCTCTCCATACTTGTTCTTATTATTTGTGGAAGTCTTCAAAAATCATTAATAAGGATGGTAGAGAAAAATAATAGGTTAATGTATCATTCTAACCTTAGGAAACTCAAAATCTAAAGCCTAACTTTTGCTAATAAGCTTTTTGTTTATCTAAGGCAGATAAACACTTTATATGCTCTACAAAAATATCCATAAACTTATTCTCTAACTTATCAGGGTTGACGGTTAACAAAAGTAAAAGTGCAATTTACCTATTAGCTAATGTTATTGATCAAATCCCCTAGATTTCCTTCTTCACTAACTTCAAACCTGCTTAGCTCCCTATCATATATCTAGACATTACAATCTCTAGCACTAAGCTAGTTGCTACTAATTTCAAATTGCCAATAGAGAAGATCCAGAAAAGTATCCACTGTTAGAGCTCTAGCACTATCTATAGATAAGAGAGCTTAATTAATCACATTTACCCTTTGTTTCATCAGCACTTACTAAACCTTACACCTAGTGTTCCCTAAAGGTTTTTTAAAGGAGATTGTTATAATGCTTAGAAGGTTCCATTAGTCAGGCACCATAGAGAAGGAAACTAAACTAAGGATCAAATCTCCAGACGTATGCCAACCAAAGTCACAAAGAGGTCTAGGTATAATTTCACCCAAAACCAATAAAACGGTATTTCTATCTAAGAGAATATAAAGGCCATATAAGATCAAAGATGCACTTTGGGATGGTATTACTATCTAAGAGAATATGAAGGCTATATAAGGTCAAAGATGCACTTTGGATCAGATGGATACATACATACTATATAAAAGGAAAAAAAATTAGAGCTACAAGATACCTTTAATTTCATCCTCCACTATGAATTTTTTAGTTAGGCTCAGAGATAAAGTGAGACCTTACTGCCACATTTTGATTGGGATTGGCCAAAACAATTCTTTCTGGTTTAATAGTTGGTCTTTTTATTACCTCTTGGAAAGCATGGATAAACAATTAGCTCTTAAACAATTCCTTCCTATAAAAACCTCAGAAGCTCAGGTTGTAAGGAGTTGGTATTCAAACAATCATATGGTTCCACTCTCCACCATCTCCTCCTTCATCACCAGCACTGTTTTTAGGCTTAGATCGTAGGATAGAATTACATGGAAACCCTTGATCTCTGATATCTTCACCAACAAAACTTTTAGGGGTCTCTTTAATACACCAACAACTAAAGTAGTTAGTACAATCGTTTTTAAAGCAAAGATATCATATCTGAGTTGCTCATATTCTTTGGCTTGCTATAAGAAGGTTACTAACACTGGATAAAGTTGTTAAATAAATCAAAGTCCAAACTGGTGCATCCTTTGCAAGGTCATTGATAAAAACTTAGACCACCTAATGTTCCGGCACAGCTTCACTAGTACCCTTTGGAAGAACTACTATCTAGATATAGATTAACCAACCCCCTACATTATGGGATGAGATAGTTGATTGAAGCATTAAAATCAAATACAATAATATAGGGGATGCATGGATATATTGAATTGCATTTTCTTACCTTATTATTTCCTTATAACACGGAAGCATATGAGGATCTTCATAAATTGTCATACATCCAAAGAGGAGCTTATTAGGAAATATGTAGATGAAGTCATACTACATCTGTTAACCTTTAAAGATAAGAATTTTTGTAGTTAATGTATACTTAAAAACTAGAACATTACCTAGTGTATGCCTATATCTCTGTATGTAAAGAGTGAAATGTAATAGGTTATGTTTTACTATATAACCAACCATTGTATTTTTTTGTGCCTTTATGGCTTAATATATTCAAATTTTTGAAAGAAAAGGGAGCTAAAGGATTAAGACAGGGAGCCATCTCTCCCACCACCTATTCAGCCTTTATATAGATGCCCTTATAAGGATCATCAAATGCAATATTAATAAGTCCAAGAACTTCGAGTACCATTATAAGTGCAAAAAACTCATACTCTTTAGCATTACTTTCATAGATGATGTTGTATTGTTTTACATAGCTAATCATACCTCTATTATTTTTATTGTTTAATTTATTGACATGTTCTAAAAACTTCCAAGGCTTGCAAATAACAAATAGAAAAGTAACTTGATAACTTTTACTAGTTTAGCATAATTTACTGATGAAGCTACATAAAACTTACTAATTCAAAGCTAATAATCCCCTCTAAAATATTTGTAGATCCCAATTGTCACTTCTAAACTTACTCACTAATATTTTCAACCCTTATTTGATGTTATAAATAAAATAATTAGATGTTAGTGCAATAAGTCTCTTTTCTTTGTAAGAAGGCTGCTACTCATAAAGGTATTATTGAGTACTTTATAGATATAATAAAGTAGTCATCTATTTCTCTCTTATAAAGTTAAGACAT
Organism: Erythroxylum longipes; assembly: GCA_027563885.1. NCBI lineage: Eukaryota > Viridiplantae > Streptophyta > Magnoliopsida > Malpighiales > Erythroxylaceae > Erythroxylum > Erythroxylum longipes. The sequence continues at coordinate 27,567,377 of JAOQMS010000006.1, forward strand.
TAAAAGAATACTAAAGTTCTATGTATAGAGTAGTAATATGTGTAATTTCTCCAAAAAATCAATTTTGTAAAGGTGTGTTTGTCCAAGGACCAAGGAAGATTGGGATTGAAGTCAATTTTAGAAGAAGGATATAAAAGCCCTTCATCGATAATGATTCCTTGTAGGTTAAACAGATACATATATAATTTATAAAGAACCTTAATCTTTGAATAATGGGCCTTAATTCTAATATATCCGAGACCCTACAATATATGCTCAAACTAAGAGAAAGGATTGCTACTCAAATGAAAATTTTAATTAGAAATATTGAAGAAACCTAGATTTAGTATGACTAATAGCATCCTTTAGCCTCCTACATCTCTTTCCAACTGCTGCCAATACGATGCTTAGATTTTTAAATTCCTCTAATTTCAAGCTTTTAATTAAGGAGAAATTATGGTTATAGCCCAATCATTATGTAGTTAGTTAATTAAACATAATAGATAATATGCTCAACTATCATCCTAACTCAAGAAACTTGGACAAAGTGATTGAATTGAACCATCACTCTGGTTAGTTCATTAATAAAATATGAAATAACATATTTGTGGAACCAAACACAAAAATTTCCTTATCAAATTTGGAGTGGACTAAATCCAACCTATCTATAGAATCTTTCATTATATTGCTAGCTATTAAAAAAGGAAGCTTTAACACGAAAGATATCTATGGTTCAATCAACAACCTATACTGACCCTTATATAATAACATTTTTAATAGCCTAGATAATCTCTTTTTAAGTCGTAACTTTGTGAGAAATACTTGGCAATCATTATTCAATCTATACAACATCTATTGCAACTATAATACATGGAAACAAATCATTGATTGGACATCAAAGCTTAAGCATAGGAATAAAATTGAGGCTGAAATGTTTAATATTTCATTTAGTTATATCATATATATAATATGGAAGGAAAGGAACAATAAATTATTCTCCTAAAACACTATAGATTCTAACATATTTAAGAGGCAAACCTTATAATGGGGTTCTGATTACTAGGAATAATACATTTGAACCAAACTCTCCCACTAAGATGGAATGTTTAAAGGAAAAGTAAAAGGCAAGATAGCAAGCTCCAGCTGTTTGGTAGCTGACTAGCATTTCCCCGGTGATAAGAAAGCAGCTCCAATATAAACATCCTTAACAATTTAAATAGCATAGTCTAGTTTTCTATGAGAAAGGCCAAATGAATTCTTATTCTTTTCAAATAAGAAGGCTTGAAATATTTTATAATTTAGAACTTTTTTAAAGTTGAATGGATTTGTAGTTAAACTCCATAGTTAGTCTTGTATTATGCTATTACATTTGAGCTCCTTGTTTTCCTATTAAGGAACAATAATTAATAATGTTCCTTTTTTCTCAAAAATATCACTTTCCAAATAACAATAGTCATATAGGTAGTATGAATCACAATCAATATCCCTTGTACCTATCCATAACCTAGAAAAATATATCTTTTAAAATTCATATTAATATTTATTCCCTTTTCCTTTGGAACCCAAACATAGGCATAATTAAATAAAAAATGAAAATTATAATCAATTGACTTACATAAAAAATTTCTTCAATATTTTTAAAATTAGAAATTATAAGTGACCTATTAATTAAATAACATGTAATACCTAAAACTTCCAAGCTAAGAAGGTATTAGAATTAACTTGTTGTAAAAGATTTAAAAGTTATAAAAAAATTAAGAGAATAAAAAGAGAAGTTGTTCATAACGTAGCTACTCTCTAATGGTGGACTTTATTCTCTCTCGAATTTTTACCTTCCTCCTACTTCCCAATCTTTCTACTTATGCCTTCCTCCTTCTCTAATCTACTTGGTTATTCTTATTTCCTTCCCCTTTTCCATTTCTAGTTTTAGTCCTTAAAGTGTTGCCTTCCCTAGTATTTGGTCTTAGGTTATGAAGGATGAATAAAGGCATTTAGCGGAAGCCCTTATTAACTTGCCACCCAATCTTATCATTTTTAAAACCAAATTTTGATTTTTTTACTTCCTGTTAGTTCTTATATTTTCTTCTCTATTTCATATATTCAAGCCCTGTAAACTTAGGCCAGTGTGCCCCTTTTCTCTCTATTAAAATTTCCTTTTCTATCTTTAAACCCCTGCCTTGGTTTTGCATCCCAGTCGACTTCCCCTCTGTTGGTTCAAGGCTAGGCTTTGCCACAATCTTCTCTTACCTTGCCCCTATCTTAAGGTAAGTCCCTTTTTAAACCTCTAAATTGGAAATTCATTCTTACTGGTTCCTTAAATGCCTCCCTCTAAATCATTCCCCCTTCCATAAAAAAGGATCATACCATTGTCTCCCCATCTCCAGAGGTCCTCAAGCATGAAGCCAGCTCATGGAAGCTAGAATGGTTAATTTTTTCTTCTTTTTCCCAGTAATCAAACTATAGGGCACTAAACAATAAAGAAGTCAAGGTCTTCTGGAGGTCATTCTAAATGATGACCATCTTTTGCTTTTCAAATTTAGCTCCATGTAAAAGGATTAGGAAATCATAGAAAATGTCCCACGACATTTGAAATACCCTCTTATCTTCTTTCAAATGTGGAAGTCGAGGATCAAGCTGTAGAAATTAAAAAAATTTTCGTTATAGGTCAATTTCCATAAATCTCTTTTGAATAATGGTAAAAAAAATCAAGCCTCCTATCTAGTTATATTATATGACCTTTGTGCATGGTTGAAGCAACTTCTTCAAAAAGAATAATTAAATATGTCATCCTCTGCATTAATGCAGATATAAATCAAATTTTACATAAGGAAATTGTTGGAGTTATATAAATACAGTGTGAAAAGCAAGTGTATTTACATGTACCTTAATCTTCTTCAGTTACATTTTTGTAATAGAAGTATTTATTATTAATAAAATAAAAGAGTTTGGTTTTAATGAGCATTATATATCTAGTCATAAGGTATCAAGATTCTTTTGTAAGTAATATACATATACATAGAGATGTATGGGAAACATGTATATTATTAGAATCTAAATTAAT
>JAOQMS010000006.1:27570516-27582013 GCA_027563885.1 Erythroxylum longipes
TGATTTGGATATATTGCTTCCGCTGCAAATAAGATTTCTAAAAAGTTTTGAAATCTACCGGTTCTCCAAATATGGCACGCTTTCTTTTCACGATCCAACAGAAATTTCATTGCTTAGATTAGGAGAAGAGGATACACTTGTGAAGGATATCATTAATATCTCCTACCAATGGATACCTGCCTTGCTATAAAAAGGAAGGACATGTAAACTTACTATTAGGATATTTTGAACTAGTTATTTCAAAAGGATTGATTTCCATTAAGCCTGTTGAAGCTCTTATGAGCACCCTCCAATCTAGATCCAGATAATAATCTAAATAAAACTATAGACTTTGGAGAAACTTTAGAAGCTCCTCCTATTAGTCTTAATAGAGATTGCCTTTCCCCTTTTTAGTCTCCAACAAAGGTTGTTACTTCAAAGGATATTCATAATAACACTACAATGGTAAGTGAAACTCCTCGATTATCTTTAGAAGTTGCTGACATTGTAATAAATAAAGGTTAAGTTATTATTGGTGAGCCTTCAATCCCTTTGGGTCCTACTTTTGAAGATAGTGATGTTAAAATAATAAAAAGGAAAATTAGGTCACAAAGCTAAGTCTAGCTTATCCACCTTATCCAAACCTTAAAATCACTACTTGCTTGGAATTGTAGGAGACACAATGACATTAAAAAAAAGATGGTATATGATTACATTAGATTAATAAATCTTATGAAGTACTGCCTTTTAAATAAAAAATTAAAATATAAGAAATGCTCTAATCTCTGGTTATTCAAGAACAAGTGGATGCTCATTACTAATTAAGAAGAGTAGCATCTAGGTAGGGAAGTTATTACATATGACCCTAATGGCATCAAAGTTGTAAGATCTTACCCTTACACTCAGTATATTCATATATTAGTGGAAATTATTGGTGATGAAACTTTCTAGATTACAATATTTATGCTTCTAATTTTCCTTTCAAAGACCATCTCTATTTAATGATCTACTCAAGTTACCATGTCTACTAATAAGGGAATTTAATTTAACTTTATTATTTTAAAAGTTAGAGGTGATAAATGTATGGGGGAACCTTATAGTGAATTAAGATCTTGCATACTCAAAGTTACATAACTTAAATCTAAAGTTAGTTTCATCACTTAGAACAATAATTAAGACGGAGCATGGTATATAAGAAAAAAACTGAAAGACAGAGCATGGTATATAAGGGAAAAAAACCAGATAATGTAACTGTGAATCTTGAATGGCTTGATAAATTCCAATGCAGTAGTCCTATAATACATTATGTTCATATGACACTATAATAAAAATCGATGATCTTTTAAAGGACCTTGGCAGAAAGATTCCTTTCAGATTATTCAATTTTATGTGCAATGTGAAGGATTTAGGAAGCCATAGAGGATGGACTGAAGTTATAGGTTTAAGGCTATAGTTCCTATAAGTTTCTTAAAAGGTTTATAAAAATTAAACAGGGCCTCAAGTTTCTAATATTAAAGCAATAATGTGATACAGAGAAAATAATTGAAAGAACTAAGGCGTTTTTTATGCAATACCAAAATCATCTCTATGATTTTCCATAAACCTTCTTCTAAAAATCAAAGAGAAACATACTCTCTCTGAGTAAAAAAAGGCCTTTAAAACTTATTATTCTTTAGTAATGCACAAGTCTAAGTTAATTCTTTTAATAAGAAATTGAAGTAGAATCCCAACTCTTAAAAGTGAGGACATGAGGGTTATCTCTGGCCAAGTGGAACTTGCCTTCCATGTTAAGGACTATTTCTAAGCTATGTTAGGATATTCAATCCCTACTCCACTTTCCTTCGACTCTTCCATCTCTTATAAGGTCTCTAGGAATTAATCTGATCTCCTTATAAGGCCTTTCTTTAATGAGGATATTAAGGATATGGTGTTTTCCTTTAATCCTAATAAAGCCCCAAAGTCAGATGGGTTTAATACTTATTTTCTTCAAAAATAATGTGATTTTATTAAGATTCATATATGTGAAGCATTACTAGAGTTCTTCTCTAGCTTAAGAATGCTCTCATCTTAGAGCAAAACCTATTTATGTTTAGTTTCCTAAGGTTCCTAATCCATATCCTTTGAAAGAATTCAAAACAATATCGTGTTATAGTGTCCTTTACATGCTTATCTTCAATATTATGACCAATAGAATCAAACCTATCCTACCTTCTTTTATAAGCCAGTCTCATACTACATTCATTGAGACAAGGAGCAATGGGGATAATATCATGCTTACTCAAGAACTATTCAAGACTTACAGTTTTAAAGGCTTTGATGTTAATTGTGTATTTAAGATTAAATATAAAGCTTTTGATATGGTGAATTGGGATTTTCTACTTTAATCTCTTATTTCTTTTAGTTTCCAAACTTTCTTTATCTCTTGGATTAGTCAATATATAACCACAACTTCATTTAGTGTTCTTATTAATGGTGAAGCTTCCTATATGTTTAGGGGTATAAGAGTTATAAGACAAGGTTATCCATTTTCCTTCCTTACCTTTTTACTATTTTCATAGAGGTTTTATCCCATACCATATAAAAGAATCTAAGTCTTGAACGTAGGTTTGGGTTTAATAGAAGTGTAAAAAGCTAGTTATTACACATCTAGCTTTTTTTGATGATTTGATTTTATACTATGGAGCTAATGCACTCTCTATTTCTTGTCTAATAAATTTAGTTAATGAGTTCTGTGCCATCTTAGATTGAGTATAAATAAGGAAAATTAATTTTTAATGGTCTCTATTGATATTGCCCCTCTAACCTAAGCCTAGCTTCAATTTTTAGGATTCTATATTAAAGCTCCACCATTCATATACTTACACTTACCAAAAGGAAAATCTCCTTTATGGAATAAAGGGATATTTGATATGTTGAGGAAGAGGATTAAGTGGTTAGAACACCAAATGCTTATCCTATTCTATTATATTACAACTAATTAAATATGTGCTTAGAAGCTTATATATTTATTAGGCATTTCACAAAGTATTCCATAAGAAGTAATTAAAGGAAATTGAAAAACTTCTTAGGAATTTTTTATGGACTGAGAATAGACACTCTAAACCTTTTGCAAAAGTAAGATGGAAAGACATATATATATATATATCTAAAATTAATGGGGATCAAAAGTTAAATCTATAATCCTAGTAAACAAACTTATAATGGCTAAGAGGTTGTGGATATCAGTTAAGGATAAATAGTCCTTATAAGTGAAGTGGGTGTATGGGCACTATTTGAGAAATGTTGGCTTATGAACAATTTAATTAAGGGTGGATGCTTTATAAAGAATGCTTTAGATACTAAAGTTATAGGAAACTTTCTAACCAGTGATCCATTGTTAGCTTAGGAACAAGAATCATACATGGTTGTAGACTAACAACTGGAGTATCCTTGGTCAATTGAATCTACTTTCCAACTATTCTAATGCTAGAGAGTTATTTCTTACAAATGCTAAAGTGAAACCCTTGACTAATTAGGGTGGCTAGTATTGTGGTAAACATGAAGCTAATTTTCTCATTACTCTCCCAATCCTATCTTATAGGATAGAGTTATGTGGTTGAAGCACTCTTTTATTCACTTCACTAACAAATATTATATGGAAATGTTTAGGCTTTTAATTGCTAAGGTTGGGTGGTTTTCACATTTAAAACAAAATTCTTTCTCCTAATATTTCCTTTGTACTCTAACTTGCAGGAAAGGAAAAGGTCTTCATTATAGATCTGATCAGAAGTAACAATTCCTCTTTTTCCTAACCTCAGGATTAGACTATGCTTAACTTAAGAAAATAATAGACATTTATTGGTTATGTGTCCATACTCATCTTCGCTATAGAAAGAAATTTTAAGGTTATGCAACCTGGGTTATAACTCATATGACCTAGGACATATTTTTCAATTTGATTCCAACTTATTCTAGTTGAGTAAAGATGATGGTATGATTATTGATGTTTCTCTAAGCTACTCAGTTTATAGTGTCTGGTGGGAAAGAAACCATCACATATTTAAAGACTTAGCATGCTTTCATAAGGTGGTAAGTCTAAGAAATATTAATAGGATAAGAGAGGTGGCTCTTACAAGACAATCCCCTTTTCTATTCGCACAAGCTACAAAAATGAGATAGATCTTATAATAATGGGGAAATTACTTGATGATCTAACTTATTTGTTGTTCAATATTTTCATTAGTCAAAATTGTCTCTAACTAGGGTGAACTTGTATTTTTATTTTAATTAAGGCCACTTTAGCCTAGTTTAGTATGTGAGCTTCCCATAGAGGTTCTTTTTTGTTTTGTTCATTGGAAAATTTTGGCTTATGCCTAATCATGGTATTCTTTATTTTCCAAAATGCTTAAAGCTTCCCCTAAAACTTTTATTCTAATTTTTCAACACTCTAACATCCTTCTAATATGTTCAATTAGAGTACGATTCATTCTTTCTGTAACACCATTTTGAAATAGTGTATAAGAACTTTTAATTGCCTTTTAATTCCATATTTATTGTATAAGTTATTAAGCTCCTTTGAACAAAACTTTATCTCGCTATTAGTTAAAAAATGCCTAATCTTAGAACTTTTTTATCTACTAAAACTTTGTTTCCTTTTTAAAAATTAGAGTTTTGTTTGAGCATATATACCTACTCTTTGCAAGAACAATCTTTCACAAAACTAGAAAAATATAAAAAACCACCTAAAGAAGAAACAAGAACTTTCCATGTATCAATATATAATAATTAATGAAAGTTATGACTTTTATATATTGACAAAGAGAAAGTTACTTTATGTTTTTCTGTAAAAATAAAATATAAGGAATACAATTTATTTATTATAACACATGTCACTTGTGCTTACTCATAAATCTAGATGCCTATGCTATAGAATTTGATACTCTAACTTTGAGATGAGTATATCTTCTTCCCCCACTATAGTCTCACCAATCAACATGTATAATTTTTAAACCAAAACTCTCTTAACTAATTTCTTAATGTCTCTAGTTACTTTCAATTAATGACTCCCATTAGTATATTTTAGACCATGCTTATTAAGCATACCTAAAGATATAATCTTTTTTAAATTGTTAAAACATATCATACATTAGAAATTATTCAAACACATTTACCAACTACTTTGATCTTCATATCTCCAATTTATGCAACTTGACATTCACCATCATTTCCCATCAGTACATTATCACCATTGTAATATTTTTAAGTTTAAAACCACTTCTTACAAGGAGTTAGCTTCCATAATTTTTCAATGTAAAGCATTAAGTATAAAAACCTAACCAAAACCTCTTTTGATTTTTTCTCCCTTTTGGACTTGACAAGTATTTACTTCTTTCTACATAACCTCTTTTAATATTTTTTACCTCTTGCAAGTATAGCATTACCAATAAGGCTAGTCTTTCTTCTTAAATATTCAATCAAAAGTGAAACAATTGATAAGTACGAAAATTTCCATGTTTTCCTCTCTAATTGTTTACAAAAATCAATATAATTATACTTGCATTATTTATTTTTATCGATCATTTTAATTCTTAAAGTAATTATTAAACTAAACTATTAGAACTTGACTTAATTAGTTTAGTAGATTGGGTCAATTGGATTGCTAATTTTCTAATTTAGTACAATTAAGGAAAGATAGGAAAATAAATCCAACAGTGAATATTCAAAGTGTATAATAAATCCAACAGTGAATATTCAAAGTGTAAATTGATATATAATTGTACTAATAATTATTTTAAAATTTCAATGTGAATGTAAACTTACTCCAAGAATTGTTTTTAATTATTTCCTTTATGTTATACTTTGAATTATTCCTTAGTTGTATTTTTGTTAGACCCCATTTCCGAAGTCTAACTCGAGAGTCATAAAACATGTGTGCAGCACTCTGTAAGGTTCTTATAATGGAACCTCATTAGTCAACATAGGTTCATCTTCATTCTCAAAACATCCCACAATTCCATAATTGAGCACTTGATATACGACAATTCATTCTTATGTTCATTTCCTCAATCATCACCCTAAACATATCACTCATTTTATCTCTTATTTCCACAACAAACTAAATACATTTCAAGCTCCATTCAAGCCTAAATGTATCATAAGAAAGTATTGATAAGCCCACAACTTATACATGTACATGATTTCGGACAAAAAGCATAACTTTCAATATGGATGTCGGATCAAGGTCATTCAAGTACAGTTTTGAAGAGGACTTTGAGTTCTACAACTTCTGTGAAGACCTTGAAGAGAGATTTTACCATCTAGAGGGTCAAAATTTTCACAATTTTATAACTATCCCAAGAATGTCCGCTTAGCAGACATATGTCCCTCTAAATGGACATGAACTGGGCCGAAACACTGGAATTCTCAAGAAGGTCTGCTCAACAGACATTTACTGGTCAATTTCCATATTTCTAACTCCTACAAGTTACCTATGACCCCTCTTGTGCATATCTATCATTTCTAACTAATTTTCTACATTATTTCCCTTCATTCTCACTTCCATTTTAGCTCAACATCATTAAAAACCAAATCATAATCTATGTTTGGTCATCAATCCAAAAACATAACATTCAAATTTTATGCACATTCATCATAAATTTCTACACATTATCACAAAAATACAACATCAACCACGTCAATACATTCTTCAATAATTCAGCACACATTCAATTCCCTTCATCACTTCATTTCATCTCTAACTTATGACACTAATTCTTCCCCTTTCAAGACACCATACTACTCATTTTCTATTAACTCAAGCAAAGAAAAAGGCTATAAAGTGTCTAACATGCACACTGTACAACATCATTGACTTGTAAAAGGCATATCTCTCAACTCCGATCTCCAAAAATTACATACTTTATATCATTGGAAAGCTAAGAGGATAAACTACAACTTCCAAGTAAATAACCTTGTCCAAATAAGCCTAGATTAATACAGTTTTTCCCCTAAAGTCAAAACACAGATTTTACCCCTATAAATGCTTGAAAATGCAATGCGAAAACTTGGAAAGTCAAGAGCAAAACATAAATATATTTCATTAACATCAAAAGAAAAAAGTTTTACAAAGCTTTAACGGGCATTTGAAGACCCTAATACATCATTGGTCTCATAATCCAAAATAAAAAATATACATGAATGAGTAATACTTGAAATGTAGCTAAAGCCTTGTGTTTTCATAAACTAACTTAAATACCAAAAAAAATATGTAGACTTGGAGTGATGCCTTAACTCTCTATCACTCGATCTCTTGCTCTTTTCCTGGAGATGGGGAGGAAAGGGGTGAGCTTAAAAGCTCACAGGTAACAAGTTTATAGCGGAGAAACAAGCAAAACCATTGAAAATATTCGTCGACGTAGTAAATTTCATTGAAACCATAAAACACGTATTTCTCAAATTTTCAGGCTTGTCAAACAATTCATCAACAACATAAGCCATATATTTCTCAACTTGTCAAACAATTATAAACACATAAGCAATCATAATAGTTTGGGTAGTCCATAAACATGAGGGAGTTCTTGTGAATCTCCAGTAATAACAGAAAGGACCCCTTTGGGAAGTCCATAAACATAAGGAAGTTTGTGAAGAAGCTCCATCCCACTAGCGGGTAGCTGGTAGAAGCCTTTAATATGGTCAACGTGCACGTGACATAAAAGAATGGACCACCACAAACCCATATAAACATGAATTTCATATCTTGTAAACATCTTGCACAAAAGGCACATTTCGAAAACATGATTTCCATAAGCATGATATTTTTCAAATACAATTTCCATGATCATTTCATAAATCATCATCAAGATTCGTGTACCAAACATGTAGCAATTACTTAAATCATTTAAGAAGAAATAAATGAAACATTTATAAAACAATTGAAATCATTTAACTTTATTGATTTGGAAAAACACTCATGGCTCATTAACTCAACTATAAACATGTAACCCACCTTGATTCCTTTCTTAAAAATGGCCCTCCTCTTACTCCTCTTGCCTCTCTTGATTCCCTTTAACATTGGAAAATTTTCAATTCAATAGGAATACAAATTGAGAACCCAAAAAGCATATTCACTAAAAATTGATTCTAGAATACTTAAACCCATGTCTTTCTTAAGCTTCATGAACCAAAAATCCAAAGGATTAAAAATGGGCTTACTTTGAATCTCCACTAAACAAGGAGATGTTTGGCTCTAATGGAAGCTCTTCTTTTCCTCTTTCTTTTTCTCTTCTTGAATACCCTCAAAATTACTCTTGAAAGCAAGGAAAAGAAACTCTAACTTGCTTCTTCCTTCTTTTCTCTCTAATGGCTGACTCTCTCACTTCTCTTTCTCTTTTCATGTTTTTTTTCACTTCACTCTCCTTCAGTCACGTTTTTGTTCATTTAGTGTACAAGACACACTTTTTTCTCTTCCAATTCTACCCTTAAAGAGTGCTAAAATTCTATCCTACCCTTCCTTTAATGCTTTATGCCTTTTAATCTTAAGTGACATGCCAAAACTGCCTTTAATACATTCCTACTGCTTTAATTTAACTAACCAGTGTAATAAAATCCTACTAACACTATAATAAATAATTAAACTCTAATAATATTTTTATCATGACCTCATAATTTATTTAAATCATACTTAACTCAACAAAAAAATTCAAGGGCCAACAATTTTAACAACTATTTTCATTATAATTAAAACCACTAAACTCTTTTTTAAAAAGCATAAAACTAGGTTAACTACTTTTCACATAGATGATCCTTACTTCCACTATTATATATATTTTCAAACACATAAGTTTTATTTTTTAGTATTAGTGACAACACATCAAATTTTAAATTTGATAAATGATAGTTGTGCATTAGTATGTGTTTTTCTAAGTATTTGGCATATGTTTCTTGCATAATAGGTTATTATTATTGTGTTTTAGGACTTTTTGTGTATGTTTCTATTTAGTTTGATCTTCATTGTTGTTCTTCTATGTTTAATGTTGATTTATGGTAAGAATTGATCATTTTGATATAGGGCTGGAGAGTGGCCACCTTTGTGACTAAGCTAGGGACCAAGAGAGGAGAAGAGAAGTGAAGGAATTGTAACATAAGACCCATGATCATGGGATTCATGCTAATTCCCACGATCGTGGGATACCTAGCTCGAAGATATAGGTGGGTTTCACTTATTTTTATTTTTTCTTGACTCTATAAGGTCATAAACCCCTAAGGATGAAAGAAGTATCATGGAGACTTGCTTCCTTGAGTGAAAAAAAATAGAATTGGAGTCCTAAGAGAGGTGGAGAATTAAGATTTTTCATTCTGAATTGGGAAAAGAGCACACCAATGTCAGATTTTCCAAATTCAGGCAAAGAAGAGGAGGAGTTTGCTTCATCTTGTTTTATTTCGATTTTTCTCTTCTAGCATTTGTATTATGGATTATTTGATTGTTGGGGATGTTAATGACATCATGAGTGGCTAAGTTATTTGTAGAGATTACTTTTGAACTACTTGTTGAACTTCTATCTTGCTGATTTGAATGAATGAAGCTTTTGATGAATGAAGCTTTTGATGAATGTCACACTTATACCTTGCAATATATTGAGAGATTGAGTTAGGTAATTTATGTAGGGTTGTACAATGAGAATTGGCATTATATAGATTATATTCATCAAGTTAATTGATTAGTTAGAAGAGAGATCTTGGCTAATTAATTGATTACCCATAGGATAACTTCATAAATAGTTGAATTGGTGGATTGATTTTGTAAATTGAGAGATTGCTTAATCATCTCCATTTAATTTGGCTAAGGAAAATTAATTACACCTTGAGAGAGGGTAGTTAATACATTAGGACATCTTAGGTAAGGCACAATTCAATTAACAAAATAAGAGGGAGATAAGATAGGGAAAAAGTGATCTCTAATTATTAAAATCTTGAATTCCAAGTTTCTGCACTTTTGCGTTATTAATTGTTCATTTTTAGTTATTTGATTTAGTTTAATTTTTCAATTTAAATTCCTTAAAATTGGTTCTTAAATAAAGAGCAACCTGAATTAAATGTTGCTTAAGCACAATCCTTGTGAGATCAATATCCGTTTTTACTATAAGTTACGACCCGTATACTTGCAGTTTTGAGCGTAAAATTAGTGGTCTGTTTTTCATTCAACAAGCTTTTGGCATCGTTGCCAGGGATTGTTTGTTTAGCTTCTTGTTTAGCTCAGGTTACTTTAATTTAAGAGTTTTTTATATTGTTCCATGTGTATTTGCAGGTGCATGAACACAAGAAGCACATAAAGGTCTATTGAATTTAGTGACAAAGAGTTATCCGATATCACAAGGCACAAACAAGAGTTAAAAAGAGCGAAGCACCAAGACATTATACGAAGAAATATGGCAAAAGAAGGAGAGCAAGGAGGAGCTAAGAAGATATTGATGGACTTTATGAGGCCAGCTTTCAGTTCTCAAGGAGTTGCAAGGCCAACGATTCAAGCTAATAATTTCAAAATCAAGCAGGTAATCCTTAATATAGTTCATAGTAGTGTACAATTTTATAGGCTATCCAACGAAGATCCCAACGCCCATCTTGAAAAATTTTTGGAGATCTGCAACACCTTCCAGTTTAATGGGATGTCTATCGATGCCATGAAGTTATGGTTGCTTTCTTTCATTTTCAGAGATTGGGAAAAGGCATGGTATCACTTGCTCAGTTTAGGGCAGATCCCTACTTGGGAATAGTTTGCCTAAGCATTACTTGCTAAATACTTTATGTTGATCAAGACAACAAGAATCATAAAGGAAATCATAAATTTTCAACAGAGTGATGGGGAGTCTTTATATAAAGCTTGGGAGTGTTTAAAGAATTACAGAGAAGTTTCCCCCACCATAACCTTCCGAGGGAGTTCCTTTTGCAGACATTCTACAATGGTGTTAATCAGAGCACAAGAGAAACCATAGATGCAGCTGTTAGAGGTTCTTCGATGAGAAAAACTATTGATGCAGCTCATGATTGGAAGAATTGGCAAGAAATAGTTGTATGTGGTCAAGTGAGAGGAGTAGATAGGGGTAAAAGGAGCAAAAAGGTATGATAACAATTGACTCTGTTATAGCTTTATAGGCACATATCACAACCCTTACTAAGCAGTTGAGCAACATGCAAGGAGAATCTTCATCTACAGTCAAAGCTATGCAATTATAGTGTGAGTTATATGGGTAAAACAGTTAAGGAATAACTGAATGTTTCTTGTTGGAAGCCAGTTTTAACATCCTGTCCCTATATTAAGGGTTAGGACCTAAAATTTCAATGCATGTAAGCTTAAAAAGAGATTAAGGAAATGTATTTTTCTTGCTCATGCATAATGTTAGCATATATGCACATGAATATTGAATCTTTGCATAAAAATAAGTGTACATGTATTCATTGACAAATTATGGGCATGATTGTTTTTAAATGTGATGTTGTTGAAAATGAGAAGTAGAGAAAGTGGAAAGAGTGATCTAAGTATGAG
>JAOQMS010000006.1:27582113-27605600 GCA_027563885.1 Erythroxylum longipes
TTGAAAATTTGCGCTAATTGAAAATGATGATGAATGAATGTGGGGCCAATTTGAGTATGTATTCCGCATGTTATGTTATAAAAAAAATTTATACCGACTTTTGAATGATTGAGTGTATTAGCACACCATCCTTGGGGGGCACGGACTCGAATATCATCAACGATGTCGGGTTCGAGTCTTGTGGGAGTGGGGAGCTACACCAGTGGTACAAAACAGTTAAATTACTTAGTCCATCCATAAGGTGGTAATAATCCTTACTCTAACACCTACAATTCGGGGTGGAAAAACCTCCCAAATTTCCCTTAGAGCACTAACAATACAGGTGGCCAAGTAAGACCACAAGGACCTCCTAGATTTTAGCAAGACCTATTTAGATCTATGGACAGCAAAATGGACAAGTTAATAGATGTCTTGGGGTCCAAACTGGAAAATCAATAAGAGAACCAAAAGAGGATGTTTTCGAGCTAGGAGGAAAGTCAAAAGAGGTTATAGGAAAAGTTTGATCAGATTCTGAAGAACCATAGCTCATCCATCCACAATTTAAAGGTTCAGGTAGGCCAACTTGTTAATGCTTTATCTTTCAGAAGTACAGGTAGCCTACCAAGCAATACTGAGGCCAACCCAAGGGAACAACTCAAGGCTATTACACTTCAAAGTGGAAAGCAGTTGGAGGAACCAAGTGTGTAAAAGGATAGCCAAGAAATGGGAAAAGCAAGGAGATAGAAGAAGAGAAGGCATAAGAGAGGCCTTATGTACCACCACCACCCTAAACTTCCATATCCACAAAGGGTGAGACAACATTATATAGACACTCATTTTTCCAAATTTTTAAAGAAATTGAAGAAGCTTCAAATTAACTTGTCATTGGTGGAAGCTTTAGAGTGCATGCCCAATTACGCGAAGTTTCTTAAGGGCATACTCACGCATAAACGCACTTGGGCGAATAATCAGACGGTAACTTTGACGAAAAGGTGTAGTTTGATCATATCAAGTACAATGCCTTCAAAACTACAAGATGTATGGAGTTTTACTATTCCATGTGTTGTTGGTGACTTTGAATTTTATAAATGCTTATGTGATTTAGGTGCAAGTATTAACTTGATGCCTTTGTCTGTTTTCAAGAAATTAGGACTAAGAGATGTCAAGCCAACATCCGTGCCAATTCAACTTGCGAATTAATCCATCAAAAGGCCATTTGGAGTTGTAGAAGAAGTGTTGGTAAAAGTGGACAATTTTGTTAATCCTGTTGATTTTGTTATGTTAGATTCTGAAGCTGATAGAAATTGTCCATTGATTTTGGGTAGGCCCTTTATGAATACTGGTAAGGCATTAGTTGATGTGCATGTAGGGAAACATTTGTTGAGAATTGGTGATGAGTAGGTTGAATTTAATATTTCAAAATCTTTGAAGAAACTAA
The DNA here is from genome assembly GCA_027563885.1 of Erythroxylum longipes. Classification (NCBI taxonomy): domain Eukaryota; kingdom Viridiplantae; phylum Streptophyta; class Magnoliopsida; order Malpighiales; family Erythroxylaceae; genus Erythroxylum; species Erythroxylum longipes. Next base: position 27,583,531 of record JAOQMS010000006.1, read on the forward strand.
TGGATGGTAATGTATTTATGAAAATTGATGTTGTGGATGAGTGTGTGAAGGAGATTAACGGTAAAGTAGATGAAGTTATTGAAGTGCACAGGGATGAGAGTGTGAAAGAAGAGGAATTATGTAAGGAACTTGATCTAGAGAATCTGGAGAGAACAGATACACCCACACCACCTTCCATTATTAAGCCTCTCATTTTAGAGATTAAACCCCTACCTTCCCACTTGAGATACACCTTTTTAGGTAAGAACCATACCTTACCAATCATTATCTCCAACCAATTGGATTATGAGCAAGCAGAGAAAGTGGTGGAGACCATTAAAAAGAGGATGAGAGCCATATGGTGGCGAATTTATCATATTAAGGGGATTAGCCCCAATATGGTGATGCATAGGATCAACCTAGAGGAAGGGTGTAAAACTGTGAGGGAGTGACAAAGACGATTAAATCCAAACATGCAAGAGGTTGTGAAGGAGGTAGTGAAGCTTTTGGATGTAGGGATTATCTACCCCATTTCAGATAGTGAGTAGGTGAGTCCAGTGCAGTGTGTGCCTAAGAAGGTGACATGACAGTGATAGAGAATGAACATGGTGAAAAGATTTCTACTAGGATCATCACAGTTTGGCAAGTGTGTATTGATTATAGGAAGCTCAATTTGGCCACCAAGAAAGACCATTTCCTTTACCCTTTATGGACCAAATGATTGAGAGGGTGGCTGGCCATTCGTTTTATTGTTTTCTTGATGGATTTTCAGGGTACAATTAAGTGTTTATATACCTGGAAGACCAAGAGAAGACAACTTTCACTTGTCCTTATAGGACTTTTGCTTATCAGAGGATGCCTTTTAGTCTATGCAATGCACCTGCCACATTCCAAAGGTACACGATGGCCATATTTGTGCATATAAATGAGAACTTCATAGAATTATTTATGGATGACTTCTCTATCTTTGGAGATTCTTTTGACCATTGCTTGCTTAATTTAGACAAAATGCTTCAAAGATGTGAGGAATCTCATCTAGTCTTAAACTGGGAGAAGTGTCATTTCATGGTCTAAGAGGGAATTGTATTAGGCCGTATGATCTCATGTAAAGGGATTGCAATAGATCGAGCTAAGACCGAAGTGATTGAAAAGCTACCACCTCCCACCAACATCAAGGGCATCCAAGCTTTCCTTAGTTATGCAGGGTGCTAGAGACAGTTCATCAAGGATTTTTCTCTTATTGCTAGACCCTTGACTCATTCATTAGTTAAAGAAGTGCCTTTATGTTTGATGATGATTGTTTGGATTCTTTTAACAAATTGAAGAAGGCACTTACAACAACACCCTTCGAGATTATATGTCATGTAAGTGACCATGCTATTGGTTGTGTACTTGGCCAGTGGAAGGAGAAGAGGTTGCATGCCATCTATTATGCAAGAAAGACTTTTGATGGGAGCACAACTAAACTACACCACTAATGAGAAGGAATTGCTTGCGGTGGTATTTTCATGTGAGAAATTTCATTCTTATCTTTTAGACTCACAAGTTATTGTTTTTACAAACTATGCAGCGTTATGTTATCTTTTTGCTAAGAAGGATGCCAAGGCTAGGCTCATTCGGTGGTTGCTCCTTCTCCAAGAATTCAACACTGAGATTAAAGACAAGAAGGGAGCAGAAAATGTTATAGCAGACCACCTATCACGACTTGAAGGGGGACACCATGAAGAAGAAGCAAAAATTAAAAAGAGCTTTCCTGATGAGGTTTTAATGATGGTAGATAATCCTTTTTGTCTTTGGTTTGCAAATATTGCAAACTACCGCTTAGGTGGTATTCTTCCTTCTGATTTATGATATCAACAAAGGAAGCACTTTCTATTTCAATGTTCTCACTATATTTGGGATTAACATGTACTTTATAAGATATATGCTGACAGTGTGATTCAAAGGTGCATCCCTAAAGATGAAATGCCTGAAAGTTTGATGCAATGTCATAGCTCACTTTATACAGGGCATTATGGAGCTAACAAGATTGCTGCTCAGATCTTGGGGTGTGGATTCTATTAGCCAACTTTGCTCAAGGATGCTCGAGATTTTATGTTGAAGTGTGATAGATGTCAAAGAGTGGGCAATATATCGAAGAGGGATGAGATGTCACTTTCAAAAATCATAGAGGTGGAGATATTCGATGTGTTGGGCTTGGATTTCATGGGACCATTTCCATCATCCTTAGGTAACACTTACATATTGGTTAGGGTTGATTATGTTTCTAAGTGGGTTGAGGTCATAGCTACTCCAACTAATAATGGCAAGATGGTTCAAAAGTTTATTAAGAATATCTTTACTATATTTGGGGTGCCTAGAGTGATCATAAGTGATGGAGGGAGTCATTTCTGCAACAAACCATTTGAGGATCTTTTGAGAAGATACAATTTTCATCATAGAGTGGCTACACCTTACCACCCCTAAACCAATGGCTAAGTGAAGGTGGTGAACAGAGAGTTGAAGAAGATTTTGGAGAAGGTAGTGAGCACTTCAAGAAAGGATTAGGTTTTGAAGATAGATGACACCTTATGGGCTTATAGGACAGCTTTCAAAACACCCATAGGTACCACACCATATTGACTTATGTATGGCAAAGCTTGTCATTTACCATTGGAGATGGAGCATCAGGCTTATTAAGCCGTTAGGAAGTTGAACATGGAATGGAAGTTAGCAGTGAGAAGAGATAGTTATAACTTGATGAATTGGAAGAGTTGAGATTTGAAGCTTACAAAACTGCTAAGTTGTACTAAGAAAGAGCAAAAAGTGGCATGATGCTTACATTAAAAAGAAGGAGTTTAGGAGTGGGGACTTGGTGTTTTTATTCAATTCACGACTTCAATTATTTCATGGAAAGCTCAAGTCATGATGGAGTGGACTCTTCAAGATCCTTTAAGTGTTTCCTCATAGAGCTTTGGAGCTAGAAAATAACAAGGGTGAAGCATTCAAGGTCAATGGGCATAGATGCAAGCCATACTATAGAGGAACATATTCACAAGAAAGGGAAGTCATCTCTTTCCTTTCTTCCACTCTTTCATGAATGCATATGGAATGGTCAAGCTAATGACCTTAATTTAGCATGTTTACCTTTCTTTTGTTTGTCTTTGTTTACTTGTTTGTTTGGTTTATTTGGTTATGATTATGTTTGGTTTGAGTTTGCTATGATTTCTTGGTGTTTATTTGGATTTTTTTAGTTTTAACTTGTTTTCTCTTCAAATGTTTTGTTGGTTAGGTGATTTTGATGTGTTTGTAGGTTACTTGAATGTTGAGACTACATGTTAAGCTTAGAAGAAAGCTAAGAAGTTGGAGAAGTTGGAATACCCATGATCGTGGGAATGGAGTTGTTTCCCACAACTGTGGAAGGCTCTATAAAGTCCTTCTGGAGCCTTAACCCACGATCGTGGGAATATTTCCACGACCATGGGAAGGCTCTCTAGAAAATTTCTGGAGCCTTAACCCATGATCTTAGAAATGATAGAGATTCCCATAATTGTGGGATAAACCATCTAAAAAATTTTAATACTCCCCCACTTCTTTCTTCTTTCTTCACTTCTTCACATTCTCTCACTTTAAAAAAAAAAACAACACCCACTCCTCAAACCTCTCAAATCCTTCATCTTTCACCCAAATCTTGGTATTTTCTCCACTTCTTCCATCAATTTTTCACTCTTTTACACTTATTTCACATTAATCACTCAAGAATCCAAGGATTTGGTAAGTTTTTCTTTCTCTCTAAAAAACATACTCACCTCTCTCCTACTTATTTTTGCAAATGTTTCTCCTTCAATGGCTCCAAAGAAGCTTGTAGCTCGAAAACCAACTAACCAATCGATCCTCTAAGTCTCTGGAGAAGGTAAACTAGATATGGTGGCCACATTTTGTGACCCATTCCCTATTTTTTCGGAAGAAGAAGGTATGAGATTTCAGAACTTTAAGGATAGAGAATTAATGCCTCTTAGGTAATTTGATATAAAACTGTTAGAAACTCTAGGATTAAAGCGTAATATTGAATGATTGGCTGTGAATATTGGTTGGGGTCGATTAATTCATTGTGATGTGTCGATATAACCCATGACGATTTCAGAATTTTTCACCACTGTACGCTACAATCCTAAAATGGATACATTCTAGTTTAGGATAGGCGACCATGCTTATAAACTTGATTATATTGTCATTCATGCACTTTTTGACTTATCGAACACTAAAGTTTTTAATGATTATAACGATTTTATGTGAATAATTATTGGAAAATTCTTACTGGTGAAAACAATTTTGACTCTAGGAATGCACTTAACACTTTAATTCATAGCACCGAGCATGTTCCTCTTCGTAAGTTTATGTGCATAATGGTCTTTAATCAAACTGAAAGCAACAAGTGCTCGACTAAAAAACTTTTCTTCCTTTGGTGCATGGATCGTAAAATCAAAATAAATACCCCTTATTGGATCTTTTGATCTATTGTGAGTTGTGATAATAAGAAAAGCTCATATTTTGGCATGTCATATATTCTTACTGCTTTGGCTTTATATTACAATCTTGATGCGAATAGTGTGCATACGACTAATATGATGTGTTTGATGTCCCTTATTTAAGACGCTCTGAAATTTTGGAGCCCTATTCTATGGAGCTCCAAAATCCTCAAACGTGCACTGCTGTTAAGAACAAGAAGGGCAAGGATGCAGCCACTTTTCAACCATCCACATCTCAGGTGCCCCGGAGGCCTAAGACGAAGCAGTTGAAGAGGAACCAACCGCAACATCAGAGGTCAAAAAATTTCAACGAATCTTTAACTAAATGGCCTCTAACCATCAACAAATGACAATGCAAATTAATGAGCTCGGGACCCAGATGAGACAAGTACATAAGGAGCAGTGATACATCAACAAGAAATTCCTCAAGTTCATCCAAATGAAGAACAATGAAGTCCCTGCTCCTACGCCTTTGCCACCATAATCTCCATAAGCTTTCTTACCCTTTATTTTTTATGTTGTTTTATTTACCTTGTTAGTTGTTTTGTCTGTTTGTTTGCTTTGATGTTAGTTTACCTTTTTGTGGTTGACTTGTCACATTGAAGACAATGTGTTGTCTAAGTATGGGGAGATGAATTTTCATTTGTCAATTACATTGTTTTAGTTTGCTTTAGTCACTGTTTGCATTTTGTTAATTAGGATGCATGTTTTAGGCATATTAGTTTGTTTTATGTTGTTTTGTGTTAAGCAATGGAACCACACTTGAATCATTTTGATTTGTTTTGCCATAAGATTTTGTCATGCTAGTTAGAATGAGATTGAATGCATGTTTGAACTCAGATTAGGCTACTTGAGTAGAAAGTGAACCATGTTGAGTGATGAAAAGTAGTTGGTTGCATAAGCTTACTTACAATTTGACACTTGAGCAAGGAGGTAGTGCAGAGATGCATAATGAATTTTCATTTGAGTCAATATAAGGATTGAGCATATATGACTCCATCTATAGTCATTTTATTTCTTTGTTTATGTGATGCTTCCTTAGGTTATTACCTTCAGAACTTGCTTTGAATTGGTTCGAGTCTACTGGATGCATCCTTAATAGAGATGATTAAGGCCTTTTTTGTGTTAAACTTTGGCTTAAATGACCTACCTTTTATTATCCCTTGCTACCCTTGTTGAGCCTTAATCCTTTTGTTTCTTAAAAACACCCCACATTTTAAAACCCGAAACCCCATTAACCTACCCATTCACAAGCTTAGTAGAGTATTAAGTGATGCATTAGTTTGGTATTTTTGCTACAAATTTTTCTGAGATGAGTTAAGTGATACTTCTACTCCTGGATCACATTGTATTTAGTTGTTATATTGTTCATTGTTTCTTCCATGTTATTAAAAGAAAAAAAGAAACAAACAAAGAAAAAAGAAAAGAAAAGAAAAAGGAAGAACATTTTAGTATCATCAATAAATGCAGAATAGTAGTATATTTACATTTGTGTATCTTAGAAATATGTTTTGTTATCCCTTTGTTCACTTATTACTTTATTAATGCTTGTGCTAAACCCTTTACCCTTTTTACCCACCTTAACCTTTACCATATTACATCCCGAAGCAAGTCCTTTTGATTTATTTATACATGTAATCATTGTAGAGGAGAATTGGTGTATTAGTAAGCCTAAGGTAGTATAGTTTCCTATAGGGAGCTTAAGCGAAACACTAACCATCAAACACTTGAAAGAAATGAGTGAAACTGTGAGGAAGATTCATTTTTCATCTATACTTATCTTTGAGTGATGGTGCCATAAGTTGAGTTTGCTTATGTACACTAATGAAAAGAAGTCAGATATATGTAGTAGCTTGACATTTGAGTTGGCAAAAATTTGAGGGATTGCATGTTTTGATCTTTGTGAAAATGAAGTGATTAAATTGATTGTTTTTGTTTGATTTTGATTGAGAACAAACAAAGATTTAAGTGTAGGGAAGTTGATAGTTGTGCAATAGTGTGTGTTTTTTCTAAATATTTGGCATGTGTTTCTTGCATAATAGGTTATTATTTTTGTATTTAAGGACTTATTTTGTATGTTTTTGTTTAGTTTGATCTTCATTATTGTTCTTTTATGTTTGATGTTGATTTAGGGTAAGAATTGTTCATTTTGATGTAGGAATGGAGGTTGGCCACCTTTGTGATTGAGCTAGGGACCAAGAGAGGAGAAGAGAAGTGGATGAATTGTAATACAAGAACCCACGATCATAGGATTCATGCTAATTCCCACGATCGTGGGATACCTAGCTCGAAGATACACGCCAGTTTCACTTATTTTTAGGTTTTCTTAACTATATAAGGTCATAAACCCCTAGGGCTGAAAGAAGCATCGTGGAGACTTGCCTCTTTGAGTAAAAAAACAGATTTAGAGTCTTAAGAGAGGTGGAGAATCAAGATTTTTCATTCTAAATTGGGAAAAGAGCACACAACTTCAGATTTTCCAGATTCGGGCAAAGAAGAGGAGGAGTTTGCTTTATTTAGTTTTATTTCGTTTTTTCTCTTCTAGCATTTGTATTATGGATTATTTGATTGTTGGGGATGTTAATGACATCATGAGTGGCTAAGTTATTTGTACAGATTACTTTTGAACTACTTGTTGAACTTATATTTTGTTGATTTGAATGAATGAAGTTTTTAATGAATGTCGAACTTATACCTTGCAATATATTGAGAGATTGAGTTTGCTAATTTGTCTAGGATTGTACAATGAGAATTGGCATTCTATAAACATACATTCATCAAGTTACTGATTAGTTAGAAGAGAGATCTTGGCTAATTAATTGATTACCCATAGGATAACTTCATAACTAGTTGAATTGGTGATTGATTTTGTAGATTGAGAGATTGCTTAATCATCTCCATTTAAATTGGCTAGGGATATTGGGAGAGGGTAGTTAATACATTAGGACATCTTAAGTGAGGCACAATTTCAATCAACAAAATCGGAGGGAGATAAGATAGGGAAAAAGTGATTTCTAATTGTTAAAATCTTGAATTCCAAGTTTCTGCACTTTTGCGTTACTAATTGTTCATTGTTAGTTGTTTGATTTAGTTTAATTTTTCAATTTATATTCATTAAAATTGGTTCTTAAACAAAGAGCAACTTAAATTAAGTGGTGCCTAAGCACAATCCTTGTAAGATCGATATCTACTTTTTACTACAAGTTGCGACCCGTATACTTGCAATTTTGAGCGTAAAGCTAGTAGTCTGTTTTTCATTCTATAATAAACATGCCAAATGCCATGCTTTATGCCCTTAGTGTTTAGTCATTTACACTTACTTTATATATTAATATACTCATTATCCTCATATTTTGATCCAAGATGAAAATAAAGACATTAAGGGCAAAATGAAGATTATTAGACAATTTTAGGCAATTCTAACATTTTCTTAAATTGGGAATAATTTTCCCATTTGAGTTCTGATTAAGATGATACCAAAAGCTTTTAAAGAGCTATAAAAATTTAATCCTTTGAGTTTTAAAAGATAATGACTACATCACAGTTAAAAATGGTTTAGCATATGATCGTGTGAAAACATATGTGTCTAGACAAAGAATTTAAACGCAGAACATAGCCTTAAATACTAGCATACCCCATCACATTTTTGGCATATAAATTCTCTATCTAGGGAGCATTGTAAATTCTAGCAAACTTAGTTTTAAAATTAATTTTAGGTTTCTTTTAAGATAGATATGACTCTCTTGCCCCTTTCTATTTTATTTTCCTTTAAATTCTTATCCATGCCTTTTGTGGTTAAACTTTTATTCTTGGTCAAAGAAAACTGAAGCCTTAGAATATGTATAACTATAATACATAATTTATTTTTGTTATTCAATTTATTCTTTGAGCATCTAATGTTCTTTTATGCTTCTTTTTTATGATTATGTCATTTAATTACTAAGAGCTCTACTAGCTTATTATTTGTTGAATCTATTACTAAATTAGATACTAAATTTATAATTGTTTGATCTACAAGTACCTGTATTACATTCAGTGATAAATATGGCCTCAAACAAAGGTGTGTCTCAACCTATATTCATTTCTAAAAACAACTTATTTAAATAGTGTTCTAACATCATCCCTAGTTTTTAAATCAAGTTTAGGTTCCTTTATGGGTAAACATATCTCTCTTCTCCTTTTTGCCTTTTATTTTCATTTAAGTTCTTATCCTTAGTTTATGTGGCAAAATTTTGATACTGGTCGAAGAAAGTTGAAGCATATATATATGAGATCTAATTTTTGTATGTTTAACTTTCACTTTAGTTATCAAATGTTTTTTTTTCTTTTTCATGATAATGTCGCTTAATTACTAGGAAAGCTAGTAGTTTATTGTCTTTTACATCCTATTATTGGATTATATATTAAATCCATAATTTTTTAATCACTTTAATTTATGAAGTGAATGGGATTTAATGATTTACTGTGTGAGAAATTATTAAATACGACTATATATACTTATTTTATTTAGTTTCATCACCCTCTCTAATTTTTAAAGCTATTACTAAACTAAATATTTAGCACTTGACTTAGGATGTTAAGTAGTTAGGATTAATTAGATCATTTTTTTCTAATTTGCCGCTACTATAGATAGATAGAAAAATAAGTTCAATGGTAAATATTCAAAGTTTAAATTGATATCTGATTATATCGATGATTGTTACAAAATTTCAGTCATGGATATTGGCTTAGACTAAGATTTGATTTTAATTAGTTTATTTTATATTCTAATTCAAATTACTGTTTAGTTATATTTTTATAACTATTTCTATTATAATTAAACTCCTCAACTCTTTTTCACAAAACATAAAACTAGAATAGGTATGCTTTATGAGAACCATCCTTACAATATTACACGTTTTTTAAGACTTTACCTTTTATTTTAGGACGCATGCTAAAAATACCAACTATCATAACATTAATGCTAAGAGACTTAGCTCAAATTCATGATCAAATTATCCTAACATGAAACAAAGAAGAAGGTTAATTTTTTATTCATAATTAAGTCAAAATAAAATAATTAGACTACTACTGTAATAGTGGTGAGTCTAGGTCGATCCCACAGAGAGTGCTTGGTTAGCTTATGAAATGAAATTAATCGGTATTTTAGAAAAATGAGGGGGTTTGGATTTTTGAAATGAGAAAATAAAAGAAACTAACTAATAAAAACTAATTAAAGAAAATATACGAAAAATTATAAAATTGAGTAATTTAATAAGGATTCGGTTCTTTGGTTCAATCTCAGCCTACACCCTAATTAAGCATATTTCATTAATTTGTTGTTCTCAATCCTCTCCTAGAAACTATTAATCGTAGGTTAATAATTAACCCGAGTTTTCCTTTAGATTTTGTTTAATCAAGATACGATCATTGATTAAACCTAACCACCAAATAACCTATGATACGATCTCTAGATTTAATTAGGCAGTAGCATTAAGAATTAGGAAAACCAATTAATTAAGGCAATAACCATATAAGATGCGTCATTTAACATAGGTCATGTTATCTCTAATAATTACAAATCATTAGTCGCTACAAATGAATTTCAACATAACAATTACAAATTATATAGAAATTCTAATAATGGGTATGCAATCAAATGATTCAATGAACACATTAAAATCATCCTTTCACAATCCCAATAGATTTATACACAAATAACCAAATAATAACAAAATTTTGATTATCATACACAAAATTCAAATTAATTAACATAGGATAACAAAATCAATTTCTAATGAGAAAAAGAAACAACAATAACAATAAAAAAATACTCAACCTAAGTCGTAGGCGTCGATATTATCTTTAAATTAGTGATGAGATCTTAGCTTTCCATAAGTCTGGTCCAAGAAAAATGCGCCAGCCCCTTACTTATTTCCCTGGCTGAAGACCCCCCTAAAAACCTTATTCTTGCAAGCTTTTGCTCTTTCTACTGTTCGCGATGGGACAAATAAACTTCATGATTTTTGTCCACTGTTCACGTAACTCTTCTTTACCCGCAACTGTCTTCACTCATCTCTCACGCCGGAAGCCTCCAAGCCGCCAGCTTCTTCTCTATTTTCTACTCTAGCCGCCTACTCCTCACTTCTCACGCTCTCTTGTAGCTGATGGGACGAATTAAGTCCCTCCCCCTTTAAAACGCTCAGCTGCTGCCCTCTTATGCGTTTTTTTTCCTTAAACGCACGCGTGTGTTGCATGAGTCGAAGATCCTTTGACCAATTTTATGGTATTTTATTCTGTCCTATAAATTTCAGTCATTTATTTATGCAGGTCTTATATTTATTTATGCGAGACCTACGCAAGACCCGCATAAATAAATGACTGAGATTTATCGGACAGAATAAGACACCATAAAATTAGACAGAGGATCTTGAGCTGTGTTGCATTAAACACAACGTATGCGTTGCCTTAAACGCAACGCAGATGCGTTCAATGCGTTGAATGCATATGTGTTGCTTTTAATGCAACACAAACGCAGCTTCTTTTCCAGCTGCGTTTTGTTATTTGTTTGTTGCTCCTCAATGTGCTGTCGTTTCTGCCTTGGCTTTTTTTTTTCGCAAGCATCCTTCTTCTTTGTACTTTGATATGTTTCCTTGTCTTTTAATTTTCTTCTTTTTGCTCTATGAAGACAAGTAAAAATTAGTCTCTAGAAAATGGCCTGCTTTTGACTTACTTTAATTTCTATCCTTCCAAATTGTATCTAAAATCATAAATGAATTAAAGTAAGTATTTTAAGCCATTTTATGTCATTAATCGCTAAGTGTAAAGGATTAAATATATCAATAATTAAATACATATCAATTTCCCTCACGCTTAGCTTTTGGTCGTCCTCAGGCAAAATATCCAAATTAAGCTCAAAAATCCAAAATATTTACTCAATTTTCATATTTTCCAAGACTATGTAATCACAACCAAAGATGAATACTTTCAAAAATCATAGCAAGAATTCAACATTCAATGCTTCTACTCCTGATCAATCAATAAGCATCATCTTCGGAAATCAAGCGATCTAATGGTAGACTCGAAAAATGTGTTTAACTAAAATATATCTATGGGTACACTCAACAATATTCATGATCATGACAATTCACAACTTTGCATATCATTTCATTTATCCACCACTAAATTCACATGCAAAATCATAATCAAAGAACTTTTTAGGGTTGTAATATGGGCAAAGGTAAGGTGAGATTTATTTAGGTCAAGTAGCATGAAAGCCATCAAAGCTAGTGAAATAAAGCAACACTCATAAAAAACTGGGTACCGTCAGCTATAACGAATGCAACATTTATATTTCGCAACCCATTCAACTTTCACACATCAACCACATGAAGCATATACCAATCCGAAGGAATCACTTATACAATTTATGCCAACAATACATTAAAACCATAAGAGTGAACCTTCCAAACTAACATCTACCTCATATCCAATATACTCAAATAACCCATTCATCACAACTTTAGGAGAATGCATTAATCATAAACAACTTTTCAACACATATTCACATGCTCCTAGATACATTTATTTAAACATTTTTTCATTCTATTTCTTTTTCTTTCTTTCTTTTTCATTTTCTTTTCTTTTCTTTTCTTTTCTTTTTAAGATTAGAAGAAACTACATTAACATGAGAATTTCAATGACAAAACATCCTAATATCATAACAAACACATACATATGGACACCCCTACACTTAGAATTTTATACATCCACAAACTCAACAATCACAAATGTTCCTCTAGCTTTATGGCTTGGGTAGGACATTTGGTTAAGTATAAAGCATGTAATCTGGTTAGTACACAAAGAAAGAGTATAAAGCTCTAAGGGGGTTAACAATGGAAAAATCATGTCAATAGGGTAGGTTATTTGGCAAATGTAGTTTATGAAAACAAAGAATGCCTAATCATATCCATGTTAATGCATGTGATAAAATTAGTCTCAAATAGAAATTCAACGCAAAATCGGGATGTATATGACATGAAGGTCACACATTATCAAAAGACAATGAGACTGATATGAATATTTTGGTCTAACAAGGCTAAAAATCTCACTGGCTTTGTCTACCATTAGTCACTACGCTTCTAAAGATAATGCATATCAACCAATTAAGAGCAAAAGTACATACTAAAGTTGCCATGAAATTCTCAAATCAATTCATTCTCTACTTATGACTGTATATGTAATAGTCCAAGGCCACCCGCTCACAAATATTATCTGTTTTGGGTCTTGGCCTAGCCAAGCCCTCATGATTTTACTCTTCCCACACCTTGGGAAAACGCGTCTGTGAGGGAGAGGTATCCATACTCTTATAAGGCGTACTTTGTTCTCCTCTCTAATCGATATGAGATCTCATATTCCACCCCCCTTTTAGGGCTCAGTGTCCTTACTGGCACATCGACTCGGGCACTGGCTCTAATATCATTGTAACAGCCTAAGACCACTAGCTTACAAATATTGTCCACTTTGAGCCTTGCCCTAGCCAAGCTCTCACGGTTTTACTCTTCCCACACCTTGGAAAAACTCGTCTGTGAGGGAGAGGTATCCATAATCTTATAAGGCATACTTTGTTCCCCTCTCCAACTGATATGGGATCTCACAGTATAATCCCAAAAGCAACAAAAAAACGAGAAAGTTTTTCTTTGTTTGTTTTATTCTTTCTCTCATTTTGATTGAAAATTAAAAAAAAAAGTAAAACAAACCAACAAAGCACATGCATGCATAAAAAAAAAAGGAAACACAAAAATGTAAAGAAAAGAAATTTACTTCCTTTGGGTTGCCTCCTAAGAAACCTCTTTGTTTAGGGTCGCTGGCTCGACTCCTTCTTCCTCTCACGTGACAAAATTAGGGTCTTGGTTAATAATCGTTCCCATTTAGCTCCTTCCCTATCCCCAGACTTTCAATTTCGACTGAGTCCATGCACTCGGGAAATATTTCAAACATCTCCTTACCTTTTCTTCCTTGTTTAGTTCCTTCAATATGCCATGTAAAGTTGAAGAGTTAGTTTCAAAAATAATTATGGACTCAGTACTTACCTCTGAGCTAAAATGATATGTCCTTTTCGGCTTCAATCTCCTCCTCAACTTCTTCGCCACTAGCAACTCCTTAAGGGTTGACCTCAAAATTCTCAAGCTCCTCATCACTTTGTAAAGTTTCTGTACAAACATCCATCGGCTACACCTCGGGTTGATACGATTGCTCCTCTTCGATTTGTGGCTCCAAATGATTGATATCTCCCCATCGAGACAATGCATCTTGTTAGAATTGCAGAGCATCCTCGCATATTTGTTGTACAGTTTGCTGAAATAACTATTGTGTATTCTGTTGGAACTGCTGCATATCTTGTCAAATTTGAAGATTATTAGCAGCCATAATATTAGGCATTTCTTCTATAGACGTACCTGAGTTGTGTTGGCTCTCCAAATCTTGGGTGCTGGATCATGTAGTTTTTAGAAATTGTCTCCATCCTGCTGGAATTGTAGACTATTCTGCTACAATTGCAAAGTATTAGCGTTTATAATATTACTCAACTCTTCCAGAGATGGACCAGAGTCATGATAGGAAGCTTCTGGTCTGTATAAGAGTTGTTGTGCATCCTGTAAACTATCATAGAAGTAATTCTAATGATTATCCAATCTATAACAAAAGTTAGGTCGATCAGTCCAAACATTGTTATAAGATTGAGAATATGAATTATAAAAGAAATTACTTCCATCCATATCGTTTTTTTATAAATCACAAACATGAAACAGAATAAAAAAAGGATCACAAAATAACTGAAAATAAAACACCGCACTCCCCGGCAACGATGCCAAAATTGACCGGCACGTCGCAACGCTACTCAAAATAAAATAACTAAACTACTACTGTAGTAATGGTGAGTCTAAGTCGATTCCACAGGGAGTGCTCGGTTAGCTTATGAAATGAAATTAATCGGTGTTTCAGAAAAATGGCAGGTTTGGATTTTTGAAATGAGAAAATAAAATGAAACTAAATAATAAAAACAAATTAAAGAAAATATACGAAAAATGATAAAATTGGGGAATTCGGTAAGGATTCGGTTCTTTAGTTCAATTTCAGCCTACACCCTAATTAAGCATATTTCATTGATTTGTTGTTCTCAAACCTCTCATAGAAACTATTAATCGCTGAGTTTTCCCTTAGATTTTGTTTAATCAAGATACGATCATTGATTAAACCTAACCACCGAATAATCTAGGATACGATCTCTAGATTTAATTAGGCATTAGCATTAAGAATTAGGAAAACTGATTAATCAAGGCAACAATCACATACGATGCGTCATTTAACCTAGGTCATGTTATCCCTAATGATTACAAATCATTAGTCGCTACACATGAATTTCAACATAACAATTACGGATTATATCGAAATTCTAGCAATGGGTATGCAATCAAATGATTCAATGAATGCATTAAAATCATCCTTTCACAATCCCAATGGATTTATACACAAATAACCGAATATCCGATTATCCATACACAAAGCCCAAATTAATTAACATAGGATAACACAATCAATTTCTAATGAGGAAAAAAACAACAAAAACAATAAAAAAAACTTAACCCGAGTCGTCGGCGTCGATATTACCTCCGAACCGAACCGATATCAGGATCTTAACCTTTCATGGGTCTATTCCAAGAAAAATGCATCAACCCCTTACTTATTTCCCTAGCCGAAGACCCCTTAAAAACCTCAATATTGCAAGCTTTTGCTCTGTCTCCTGTTCACGATGGGACAAATAAACTTCATGATTTTTGTCCACTGTTCACGCAACTCTTCTTTACCCGTAGCTATCTTCACTCATCTCTCACGCCGCAAGCCTCCAAGCCGCCAGCTTCTTCTTTATTTTCTACTCTAGCCACCAACTCCTCTCTTCTCACGCTCTCCTGTAGCTGATGGGATGAATTAATTCCCTCCCCCTTCAAAACCCTCAGTTGCTGCTCTCTTATGCATTTTTTTCCTTAAACGCATGCATGTAACGTAACGCATACGCTTGCGTTCAATGCAAAACGCAACAAATGCGTTGTGTTTAACGCATATACGTTGTTGTTGAACGCAACACAAACGCAGCTTTTTTTCCAACTGCGTTTTGTTATCTGTTGCTCCTCAATGTGCTGCCATTTCTTCCTTGACTGTTTTTTTTTTCAGCAAGCATTCTTCTTCTTTGTATTTTGATATGTTTCCTTGTCTTTTAAATTTCTTCTTCTTGCTCCATGAAGATAAGTAAAAATTAATCTATAAAAAACGGCTCAAATGTAATGGTTTTGACTAACTTTAATTTCTTTTCTTCCAAATTGTATCTAAAATCATAAATGAATTAAAGTAAGTATCTTAAGCCATTTTATGTCATTAATCGCTAAGTGTAAAGGATTAAATATATCAACAATTAAATACATATCAAGAGCCATAATTTTGCTAATGAGTGAATTAAATTGGTTATTGTGCACTTGTACAGATTTCCATCTCTCATTTTAAATATGTACAACTATTATTGAAAGAAAATCATATTCATTAATGACTTTTTTTATAAATGTTTTTTAATTTCGCCCTCAATCTTTCAGCAATTGTCTTATGTTCTGCATTAAACAATATTGTGTCATCTAAAGCTAAAAGAATGCTTATTAGAGTATAAGTCATCCTTTTTGACAATATTTTTATTCGACATTCCCATGATTTATTTTATTACTCCAAAATAACAAATGCACAATCAACTTTCATAAGTACAAATTTTTATCTTCATCTATGCTGCAAAATTTGTTCTATTAAAACATGAAATGTCAAATTTTGTAACATCCTTCAGTGATATAACTTTAAACAAATTTAAAAAACTCTCTCTGATACTCAAACAAATATGTGGATGTTTTTTAGAGAACAAGTTCGCTAAAGTAATCTCATATGAGGATTTTATTTGAAACGTTACTGGTATGTTTATGAAAATTCTTATTATGATGATTATATAAGTGATTATTTGACTTGAAATCTTCAAAGTATCTCTTATAAGGATTTCTATGTTTTAATACTATTTATGACCTATTCTAGTCAATAGTAGCTCAATAGGTAGTCATTGGATATAACATGACCTATATGTAGGTAGACAAGTGAATAATATAGTATTCATGGTCCTGAAGTAAGTAGATAGAATATTTTGTTATTTTTGATTAATAATGATTTGCAAGTCCTTGACTAAGGTGGAACTACACTTTGTAAAATATTTTAAATATGTCATTAATAGAATTAACTTGATTAGTATTAATTCAGAAATTTTTGGCCAAGGTGGAATTATAGTTCGTAAAGTAGTTTACAAATGTCAGTAATAAAATTAAGTACTAATGATCGAGATTGGACTCAAATAGACACTACAAGAAAATATGGAGTTTAAAGACACATAGATGTGTTGCAAAAACATACATTTTTTATGCATCTAAGAGTCAAAAATCTATTTACACATAAATACATCGAAAACATACATTTTTGACAGTTTTCTTAGACATATAAATGTTATTTTAGACGCTTTGCGTAAGCTTTTATATGCTTTTCTCTGTCGATATTTTTCACTTTAGATAGTTTTTTACATCCAAAAACTCCACCATTTTTTAGTAAAAAAATAAGCTTACAATTTGCTTTGTGCATCTTTTTTAAGATCACTCATATGCATATTATTATAATAAATTTTGTAAATTAATCTAAAATATGTATCTGCATATTATTATAATAAATTAACACTTTTGTTAATAAATATTATATTACACAGATTTATATGTATATAATGGCACAAACTAGCTAAAATAGATTCATTCTAGAGTCCATTTCCATCGAAAAAAGCACGCTATTCACATACTTCACCTTATGAGTGGCAAAATCAATTGAGACTAATAATCACAGGAAGCTACTAGTAAGAGCAACATAAAATGACTAAAAAGGAGAAATGAATAGTGTTACAATTTGCATATCATTCATTTTCGGGTGCTGATACTAATTTCCATAGCAAGTAGATGAATACATGTACATTTTCTGTAGCTAGGTCTTTAAACTTATAACTCTTTATTGGTAGGCTAACCCTCCAAATTCCTTCTACAATTCCTCTCTCAACCCTTTTCTGCAATAAGTCAATTAAAAGAAAAGTTAAGCTAGGGTATCCATTTAGGTCAAATCAGAAAAAAATGTTGCTTTATATTGACGCAAGCTAAAGATCCAAAAACTAGCCATACCACATATTCTTCAAGATAGGACTATAAGTTCATGCCAAAAATACCTGCAACCATTCATCAGTTTTTCAAAGTGAAGAATTAAGCAAAAGTAAATTATTCATATAATATTTATGATAAAAGCTGAAGTATGTGATAAACCATGACTATTTTACTCTCCACCAAAAAGATATCCTTATTTTCTTCTAAATGTAACTAGTGAAGTTTTATTTCTTTCATATGAAAGACTAAGAGAGATCTCCATGCCAACAGGAGACAACTGAAGCTC
Source organism: Erythroxylum longipes (assembly GCA_027563885.1). Taxonomy (NCBI): domain Eukaryota; kingdom Viridiplantae; phylum Streptophyta; class Magnoliopsida; order Malpighiales; family Erythroxylaceae; genus Erythroxylum; species Erythroxylum longipes. The sequence goes on from JAOQMS010000006.1 coordinate 27,601,551, forward strand.
TGAGTCATAGTTCAATTTTTTGTTGTTAATTATTATTAAAATTGCTGGATAGTACTGCAGTAACCTAATTGATTTCCCAAAACAGTACTTACACAGGAAATCATCCAACTGTAATCACTTATTGTAACGGGTTCATAATGTACAAAAATCAGCAAAAAGTTGGCTAAAGAGTGTCGTAAAAGCAAGCCCCATCTCTACTTCTCTCTACCTGCACGCACATGTACATAAATAAATGAAACAAATCCTTTAAAAAATACAAAAAAAAACATAAAGCATATCTACGATTTCAATTTGCATTACAAAACTAAAACCTAAAAGGAAAACCGGAATACCCCAACGAGAGCACCAATCTCCACATCGGATCTGATTTCACTTTTCATTTCTAAATCAATCAAGCAAACCTCACAACCTCTATCAAATGAAATTCTATAGATCTCAAAAAATTTGAACGGATAAGAACAGAGTCTGAGTCAGACGATCTATATGAGAAAGATCAACGGAGATCGGGGACCGCCAGATCTAAAGACAAGAGGAAGAGATGAGAGTTACTTGCCTGATGTCTCTCTTTAAAATGACGATCTAAAGCATAGAGATCGAATTGTGCATGGGTTTTAAATCTTCTCCTTTTTTCTTTTTCTTTTGTACTTTGGCAGAGAAACTGAGATTTTTTAGGATAAAAAAAGGTATTTTTGTATTTTAATGGCAAGGGTGGTCATGATTGCGCCATGTAGATGTACACTTATAATTCATATTAAAATTTTAAAATAAAAAGGAGAAATTTAATCGATAATTTTAATTATATTCAAATATTAAAACATATTTAGTTTTATTTTTATTTTATTTTATTCTATTTTCTTGGACCCTATGTTTTTAAAAGGCACCAATTCTTGTCCTACCAATAGGAAATTTTAGAAACTTTAGACTCTTTTTTAGTATTTTTTTAGACAAGTTTTGTTGTCTTAAATAAATGTCTAAAAACTCCACCAATTCTTAGATTATTTAAGACAATTATTAGATGTGTCTAGGTATAAGCATCTAAAACCTCCTTATTTTGGTGTAGTGAGAGTAGAAATTATTTACATATTGTATGTCTAATCAAAACATTTTATGATTAAATTATTGAATTATATAGAAAAATCATGCGTGAAAAAGTTAATCAAAACCACTTTGATGTTCCTAAATATTTGAGTGACCATAACATATTGTTAGATACTAATCTTGATCTATAGACATAAATTGTTTAATTAGAGAATTAAAAATAAATTAAAGAGTTTAATTTATGTAATCCTAAATATGATTTATGATTATAATTATATTCATTATCAACATATTTGAGAAGCTGATGGTTCATATATAAAGAACAGGTTGAAGAGAAAAAATAGTGTTTAATCAAATTGGAATTGATTGTAAAGTTTAAGAAGCTTTATGGTTAAATATGAGATATGTAATAAATAAGAATCAATATGATATACTAAATCTTAATTAGACATAATAGATATTTAATTAGAGTTAATTGTAATTCTTCGAAAAGTTTAATTGAAATTAGAATTTTATTTCTATTAAACTACTAAAATGTCAAAAACTTATTATAAAATAACGATTATAGAGTTCTCTCAACTTGTTATGTAGATAATATTAAAGGTTATATACTTTTGCGGTTATAATGATTGAGATAAACCAATTTTAATTATTGGATCCTGTTTCTGGAGCCTAACATCGGACTTGGGATCATGAAGCTTGAGCGTGGAGGAGGGGTTAGAATTTGGAAATTTGAAAGAAAAATCATTCGGAAGCAAAGGCGAGCTTCGCCGCGGAGTAATGAAGCTTTGTCGCGGCGAACTTATGCTGGTCGATTTCACCAAGGCGAAAAGTATAATCTTCGCCACGGCAAACTTTCGACTTCATCGTGGAGAAAACCCCTTGCAGCAGAATTCAAACCCAATATACCTATCTTACTAGAATGCAAACTTAAAATCTTTCAATCAAATTCATCATTTCAACCCAAAAACAAAATGGATAAGAATGTAACTACAACCAATTTCTCAAAATCTTAATCTCATTTCCAAAATCGAATACTTTGCGAAACATGAAAAATCATAGACAAAACCAAACATATATTTCATAAATAACATAAATAAGAGTTTTACAAAGGCTTAATGGCATTTCAAGCCACAATACAACATTTGCTTCGTAATCCAAAATACAAAAGATACTTGAAGTGGAACTAAACCCTTAAATTCCCAAAACCTAACTCAAAATTCAAAAGTATGCAAATTCGGAGTGATGCCGTAACCTTTGACTACTCGATCTCTTGCTCCTCACTTAAAGATGGGACGGAATTGGGAGGGGGGTGAGCTTAAAGCTCGTAGGTAACAAGTTTATAATTGAGAAACAAGCAAAAACCTTTTTTTTTAAAACTCATTTTCATTGAACCTTTTCATAACCATAGTAATTCCGCATTTAAAAATCATAAAAACACTTATTTCATGAAATTCTCAATTTGTCAAACAATTATCAATGGTACAAATCATGTATGCATCCATCTTGTCAAACATATCATGAGCACATAAGCACATCAGAATGGTTTGGGTAGATCCAAAACAGAACGTACTACACATTTCCCATAAGGGTCCTGTGTATCCGTGAACAGAACGTACTATCACAATCCCACTTAATGGTCTTGCGTAGCCGTGAACTTATGGGAGTCCATGAAGGAGCTCTATGCCACTAGCGGGTAGGCGGGAGAAGCCTTTTGTCAAAATGCACTTGACTTAACTTAGGGGACCACCATAAACCTACATAACATGCATTTCATATCTTGCAAACTTGTTGCCCAAAAAGGCATATTTTCAAAACTTGATTTTTACATGCACTTGAGATATTTTGAAAACCTCTTCCGAAAAAAATTGATTTCATAAACCTGCATCTTTTCAAAAAGAATCATTTCCAAAATCTTTTCAAAAATCATCAACACAATTCATGTATCAAACATATAACAATTTCTCAATTCATTCAAGAAACAGTAGATGCAACACTTATGATGCAATTGAAATCATTAAACTTTTTTTATTCAAAGAAAACATTTAATGGCTTATGTACTCTATTATAAACATGTACCCACTTTGAATTTCTTGCTTAAGAAATTGTCTTAAGGATGTCTTTCCTCTTCCTCCTCTTTCCTTCCTTGATTTCCTTTAACAATAATCAAAAACTCCATTCAATAGGAATTCCAATTTAGAACCCAAAGAAACATATTCACTAAAACCTATGCATTTCCTAAGCTTTTTGAACCCAAACCCTTTCAAAAATTCAAACTTTCGGGTCAATTTTCCACTATCATTCTGATCAAGTAAATGAATAAATTTAATAACACTTCCATTAGAAACATGTTCCTCATTGTCTTAAGTTTCTAATGACACCAAAATCATTAAATTTGGTTCAGTACTCTAAAAGTTATACCCCAAACATTTTCTGGCTATTCTTATACTAAAACCACATTCTTTATTCAACTTCCATTCAAAATTTCAAATCATTATATACTGAATTAGAACTCAATTTCATCATACAATTTGTATCTCTATGTCTCTAGTTTACTCCAAATCAAAAATCACTCCAATTGGATAACTACAGAAAAAGAAATGCCTAAAATACCAAAACATGTTCTGTGTTGGAAAGTTCGCCGCGACAAAAAACCAAGTTCGTCGCGGCAAAATTTTCTGAGTTCGCCGCGGCGAAATTGTCCAGGAACCAACTCTTAGAACATGTTTTGTGTCGCCGCGGCGAAACCTAGAAGTTCTCTACTACAAAAATGTCCAGAAACCCATTCCGAGAATGTGTTTTGGGACATTTTCCATCTTCTTACTTCCCACCTTTCACATATGACCTATCTTATCACTAACCCATCTCTTCTACTTCATTTTCAACACAATTCAATCCAATATCATTCATAACAATTCATAATCTAGTTTTTTTGATCATTAACCAAACACAACATCTACATAAACCATTCATCACAACTTCCTACACATATTCACTCTATTTTCACTTCTA
>JAOQMS010000006.1:27612240-27627143 GCA_027563885.1 Erythroxylum longipes
ATTTGTATTATGATGATTGTCTTTTTTCATATTAATTGTGGTTATTATTTATATGTGAAATATTTAAAAATTATTGTATGAAAATATTAAATTATTAATTTTGATTATTATTTATTATTATGATTTTTAGAAATATGGTTAATGTAAACTTGTAAAGTATACAATATATATCTGTACAATATACCAATAGACTATTTTATAAAATTTATAAAATTTCAAGAACTATTTTATAAATTTAAAAAATACTCAAAACGGTGCTCAATATTGACCGATATTAATATAATATTATACCAAAGCTCTATCCGAAACTAAATCCGGTAATATTGTTTGAAGCCCGTGTAATGGTCCGTACAATGTAATGGCCAGTGACCTGTGGTTTTGGAAAACGTCAAAGCTCTTAATTAAATACCAGCAAAAACAAAAATAGGGGTCCCTCTCAACGTCTTTTTCAATCACAGGTGTCACCTTGCTGTCACAATTTGATTGCAGTGGTCACGCCAATAGGACCAGTTCTTTTTTTTCTGTTACGGGAGACCAACTCTGAACCATTCTTGCATAGCCACAAATTTTAGTTGGTCCAGCAAATTTTATTTTAGTCACATGCCCCACTAACATTTAAAGTCTGTAAGTTCTTTCCATTCTTTGCATAGCCTCAAATTTTAGTAGGTCCAGCAAAATTTATTTTAGTCACATGCGCCACTAACGCTTAAAGTCTGTAAGTTTTGTCCCGTCGAATGATGAAGACTCCACATTTCCTTTGTTGTAAGGATTGAAGATCTGCCCCGCATTTAAAGTCTGCTTTAATATGAACGTATATTTGGTTAATTCCATTAAATGTGCAATCTAAAAATATTAACTGTTTTCATAAATTAAAAGGAATAAAATTGTAAGTAATGCAGTATAATATCTTTCGATTATTATTATTTTTAATTATTATTATTATTATTATTACTACTATTATCACCACGATAACTATCACTTTCCCGCCACCACCACAATAATAACTATTATTATTATTATTGTTGTTGTTATTATTACTACTACTATTACTAATATTAGCATTATTAATAATATTATTATTAACTCTCTCATCTTCCATCTTTTTGTTATTAGTATTTTTATTTTTATTATCTATTTATTTATTTATTTTCCCTCTCTTCCTCTCTCTAGCTCTCTCTCTCTCTCTCTCGCTTTCTTTCTTGGTCATTTAAAAATAATCTCTATACTATTTAGGAATAAAATTGAATACTGTTGAACCTTTCTAAATCTCGTGTATCATCAGAATTCATAATAGTGGTGTTATTGTTGTTGAAGTATAAAATCTTATTTCTTAAGATTTAAAAACAAGTTTAAGAGATAAAAGTTGAATATGACATAAATATATAATAACAAAAGAGTTTTAGAGTATAAATAGCTTTCATCAACTACATTTTTATTAATGTTTGACTTCTAAAATTTGTTTATATATAAAAATTTAAAATGTGTGTGTATATATATATCTATTTGTACCCAATTCTAGAGATTATAGAGAAGTTTTTGGGAGAAAGTTAGAAAAAACATTAGTTGTGGTTTTCTTGTTAAGTGTTCTTTACTTGAAACGTTAACGTTTGCATCTTGCTATTATTAGATTTAGTGGATTTCTTGTTGGCTTTTATGTCCAATTTTTCTCTTCATCATTTATATCGTTTAAGTAGTTTGTTATTAGTTGATGATCTCGTTGATTGTGTAAACGTTATTACTTGAAGCCCCAATAAGTGGTATCAAAGCCTTAATTATAGAGAGTGGTAATAGCTCTATGATAAATTTGACATCAACCAACTACTCGATATGAAGACCTATGATGAAAGATCTCTATTACAAGGGCTTATATGATCTAATTGATGTGGATAGAAGTATAAAAGACAATGTCACGTCTAAGTCAAAGAAGATGATATGTATAAGGAGTGGGAGAAGCTGATGTGGAAAACCTTGGGAACTATTATATAGTAGAGTGATATCAGTATATTCAACTACGTATCCCAATAGATGAATTTTGAGCTGAGGAAGAAGTTGGAGGGTCTCTATAAGAGGAAGATTGTTCACAATAAGGCCTCCTTGATTGAAAAGCTTGTAAACCTGAAGTTAAAAGATGAGAAATTGATTTCAAAGCATCTTAACAATTTCAGGGCATCATCAAAAAGTTGACCACTATGAAGATTGTCCTGAATGATAAATTACAAGCATTGTCCTTATTAAGTTCTTTGTTAAATAGTTGGGAAATACTAGTTGTAGCTATTAACAATTTTGCTCCGTATGGTGTGTTATCTTTAGACGTAATTAAAAAGAGCATATTCAATGAATAGATTAGGATAAAGGCGATCAGTATAGCCAACGTACAGGCTCTTATGGTAGAAAACATAGGAAGAAGCAAGATTAGTGATCCTAAAGTTCAAGGCAAGTTGAAGAACAGATCTAAGTCAAGAGATGACAAAGAGACCAAGACATGTCATTACTTCACCAAACCCGATCACGTAAAGAAGTTTCTATTGTAAGTGAAAGAGAGACCAAAAGAAGCAAGAAAACCAAAAGGGTGGAGGCCACAACAACACTATAAGAATGAAATCTAGTACAAATGATGAAGTGCCATTGATTTGTGTGACTAATGAGTGTCTACACATTAGTCACTCAGATTCAGAGTGACTTGTTAATACATGGGAGTCTTATAATTATGTTCCAAGGAGAGATTACTAACTATACTAGTGGTGATTTTGGAAGTGAGAAGATGGACAATCAAAGCTCCGTTAAGATTATTGACAGGGGAGACATTCGAGTTTAAACTGATGTTGGGGTAAGTTGACCTTGAGAGGTGTACAATAAATTCCATACTTACGACTCAATTTACTATTTGTAAATGTGTTTGACTAAGATGAACACTGACACACGTTTGAAAATGGCAAGTGAAAAGTTTCTAAAGAAGCATTGATGATTGCTCATAGTGGATTGTGTTATGCATTATATAAGAAACACTTGAAGGTGTATGCTGGAGAATTACATGCAGTTTAAGAAAACACTTCACTATATTAGTGGCACTAGAGATTTGGAAACATTAACAAGAAGGGGATCAAGTTGCTAATTGGAAAATCACTTATCACTATGAAGACTATGATTTCTCTCAACTTATATGATTATTGCATAGCTGTAAAGCAACATCGAGTGTCTTTTCATAAGAGGTCTATTAGAAAGAAGGAGAAGTTAAAGCTGGTGTACTCTAACCTGTATGGTCCCATAGAGGTGGAGTCCTTGGGAGGTAACAAATATTTTGTTATGTTGCACTTATTGACAATACCATACACAATACTAAGGCCTTTAAACTGAAAATAAAAATTCAGGTGTATGATACCTTTTGAAAATTTTATGCCATAGCGGAAATTGAGATTGAGAGAAAGCTAAAATGTCTCTAAAATGGCGATAGAGGAGAGTATACTTCTAACCAATTTGAAGAATACTATATGAGACATGGCATAGGACATAAGATGGGACCTAGTATCCCATAACACAATGGTATTGCTAGGAGGATGAATAAAACCATTGTGGAGAAGGTTTGGTGTATGCTCCAAATGTTAGAACTATCAAACTCCATTTGGGGTAAGGCAGTCAAAATAGTTGTATATGTGATCAACAGAACTCCTTCAGTCTCTTTAGAGCTTAACATTCTTGGGAGATTGGGAGAAGGGAAGGATCTAACCTATTTACATCTAAGGATGTTCAAATGCAAGGTTTTTAAGCACGTGCCAAAAGATTAAAGATTGAAATTGGATTTAAAGACTACTCCTTTTGTATTTATTGGATATTGTGATGAGGAGTTTGGCTATAGGTTTTACAACTCGAAAAAATGGAAGGTTGTTTAAAGCAGGGACTTAATCTTACATGAACATGAGATGGATACAGATCTTATCAATCAAGACAATATTACGTCCAACATGTATTTTTACAATAAATATACGACTCATATTCGTACTTCCATTGATCATCCTATGAGACAAGAAGGTAAACATGAGCTTACATAAGATGATAATGATCAGAGGTAACCTAATGGTGATGATTCGTGTGAGACACATTCTATAGATGACAAAGAAGTGGTTAATGAGCATAATAAATAGGAGCATTTTGCTTAAACATTTGAAAATATCCAACTTTAAAGGTTAACTAGAGTGAATAGAACTTCAACAAGATAACCTAATTCGAAATATAACCTAGTAATTACTAAAGGGGAGATAGAGAATTTTCCAAAAGTTGTAGTAACTTTAAGACAAAGACCTTTGGCTTAAGGCAACACAACAGGACATGAACTCACATGACAAGAATGGTGCCATCATGTTATTGATGGTGGTACTCGAGAGTAAGCCTGAGATTTATAGTAACCTCATTTGGATGACTTTTAAGTGGTTAATGGAGTGGTAGCTTTTCCTCTGAAATGGGTTAGAGGGGAAGATTGTTGTGAGACTGGCCCTATTCTATGGACATTCATTTGTTTGCTTCCACTAAATTTGGACTCCAAAATTGTTTGATGTCTTTATGGACTAAAAGGAATAAATATGTGGTATAAAATCTTATCCTTTTGAGATTTAAAGATAAGTTTGAAAGATAAAATTTAAACGAAACAGAAACATATAATCATAAAAGAGATTTACAGTCCAAATAGCTTTCATTAACTACATTTTATTACCATTTGATTAACATGATTCGTGTGTGTATATATATATATCTCAATTTTTATTCAATTCTAAAGGTTAGAGAGGAGTTTTTAAAAGAAAGCTAGAAAAGATTTAGGTATGGTTATTTTGTGATATGTTTTTTGCTCGCAACCTTAACACCTAAAAATACTTTTATCTTTCTTTTATTTTTTGAAACTTAAAAAATATATCTAGTAGATGGATATGTGAACTTCATATATCAAAATCTAAAAAATCACTCATTTTGAGAACTTATGATGATCTTTTTGGAGGTTGTGAGAAATTCCATGACCTTTTGCAAGAAAGAATTATTATTTGCAGCAGCAGCAGCAACAGTAGTAGTAGTAGTAGCAGTAGTGATGGTAGTAGTAGTAGTTGTTATTGTTGTTGTTATTGTTATTGTAATGTTAATACTAGTATCCTTTTTTTGGTTAGGAGAATAATAATTTTAAGTAACCTTTTTCTGTTTTTTACAATGATAACAATTATGTATTGACCTACACATTTCATCTATATTTTTTTACTATTGTTTAAGTGTTTCCTCCTTTCTTGTGTTGTATAACAATTATATTATTTATCCATCTTCAAATTTCTTTTTATTTATTTGAGTAAAACTACTTATTCATGTTGCCAAGATAACTATAATGCTTGATTGAGCCATTTGTTAAGAAATTAAGTATGTAAAAAATATTTTAAAAAATAAAAACAATCTTACTATCACATATATACAAAAGAATTAAGAAAAATAAATAAATACACAAAGTACTTTACTTAGTTTAGCAAAACTTCATTCTTTTCTCAGTTGTTTATAAGTGAAATAATCCATTGCTCACTCTTCCTTTTTAACCAATGGAGCTTGAACTACTGGTCTTTAAAATGAACTCTAAGAAATTCTCAGGCTTTGATAAATAAATGGGAAATTAAGGACATAATGAGTGTGCTAAAAGTTTTTGATTCAGGTAAACCTCTTAAAGATATTAATAAAATTTTCATACAGATTAACAAGGCTTGCTTGTCCTGGTTTGGCCTAAATTCAATGGAAACGACCCATTTGAATAAATTTCTAGTCGAGCTTTAACTTTTGTTTGAAAACTTGGGGCCTTGTGTCAGGCTAGAGCTCAGGTTACTCGATTAGGCCAGAAGCTTGAAATTTAAAAAAATAATTTCATTTTTTAATTTTTAAAAATTAAAAATATATATCTAATCAGACTTGACCCAGGCCTAATTGGCTTTGAGCCACTCAAGTTTGGTTAGACTTAGGCTCAAGTCAAGGTTCTTGAGCTTAATTATGCTTCTAGCTGACCCGAACTCGATTACAAAACTTGGGGTCGTACTCGCACTTTTACTGGGCCGAGCCCAGAGCAGCCCATATCCACTTCTATTCGAATTCTTTTAGGGATTTTAAACCTATATCATGTTGCAATTTTCATTGTAAAATTATTGTTAAGCTTCTGGCTAAGATAATGAAGAAAACTATTGGCTCTATACTTAATATAACTCAAGTTGCTTTCTTAGAAAGACGAAATATATGAGACAATATCCTATTTTTCCATTAACTATTTAGGGGTTACTTAAGGAAAAACTCACCTAGAAATTGTGCAATTAAAGTAGATATGCACAAAGCTTATGACTCGATTAGCTGAACCTTCACTAAGCAAGTTATAGATATGCTAAAATTTCCTTTGAGGTTCAGGAACTAGCTAATCATATGCATCTCTTCTCCCCCTAACTTAGTATTGGTGAATGGTGAGCCTTCTCAGATGTTCTAGATCAAGAAAGGAATCAGACAAAGGGACCATTTGTCCCCTAATCTATTTGTACTATATATGGAGGTTCTCATGACCTTTCATTCTAGTCTATAGTAAGTGCGAGAGATTGAGAATTTCTCATCTCATATTTATAGATGATACTTTATTGCTTTCATGGTAATATGATAAATAGATTTTCATATCAAAGAGAGACTTATAGACATGTAAGGAATTCTCAAGCTTGTCCATCAATAAATAGTAGAGTTATCTTTTAGTATCTAAACGTGTTTAACTGATATCTCCATGGCTATCTCCTATAACTGAATTATAAGTTAAACACCCTATTTTGTGTATTTAGAGTTACCAATCACACAAGAAGGCTATTGTATAGGGGATGTGATCCTTTGATTGAGAATGTGGAAAAAAGACTTAATAGTTGGAGTAACCAATATCTTTCTCTTGCTAGTAAAGTGTTGATTATAAAGTCTATAGTTAGCTCCATAAATGTTTGTTGGAGATCTCACTTTGACTTTGCAAAGGGACGAATCAAGTTCTTTTAGGGAAATTTGGTCGGCATCCAATCCCAAATGTAGTAAAATAATTTTGAAATTTTTTATTTGATTTTTTGAAAACCAAGATCAGTAAAATTCTATATAATAATTAACACATAAATCATAATAAAGCGTGAATCTTAATTCGTAACTTATTCTAAAGTTGATCATTTTCTTCTCATATCCCTCAAATCATTCCATAAATTGGTTCATCTCAACCGTCATAGCTACACAAGTGTTTAGCCTCTAGCGGTATCCATAGTAAAAGTTGAGAAAGCTTTGCAACTATTGCAGAGAAGGTTAGGCAAGGAGTGTTATAGTGTTAGCTGCAATAGAATTTAAGCATATTTATAATATTTTTTGTACATTTTAGTATTTTAATTAAAATTAAATTCTAATTTCAATTAAAATTTGTTTACAAATAATACTAATTATATACCTATTATGCCTAAATAAAATCCAATATTTGATATTGTTCCTTATTTATTAAATATCTCATATTTAATTGTAAAGTTTAGCTGTCTGTGGGTAATTTCTCTACCATTGTCGTGTAACACTATCAATTGTAAGCTCCCACTGGCAACTCCAATGAGGACATGTGTCTCCCTTACTTACAATGCCACAAGCTCCCAATTGTAAGCTCCCAACTGCACATCACCAAAGAATAGCTACCGCTAACTAAATCTTCATGCTAGTCAGACACAAGATTCTAATTGATTGCTCCTCGCATGCTCCTCACATCTAGCATCTATAATAACAAAAAGAAAACATCAAAACACAAACACACCAACAACACCTCTACACCCCTCTTCTTTAGATGCAATAGATCAGTCATGCCAATGACAATATTTTTACAAACTCAAATCATTGATTTAATGGTTATGGGTTTTGAAAACCTAAATTTTATGTTAAAAAATTCCTAGACTAGTTATGAAACCTTTTAGGTCTAAACATGGTTGGACCTTTTTAGATTAAAAAATTTAGGGTTCTTGAAGGTTTAATCTGAAATTTCATATTGTTAAACTTCTAAAATTACCGAGGATTTTAGAATATTCAATATGTGTTTTTTAGATTGTAAGAATATTTATCACGCAAAAATTGCAATTTCAATTCCAAACTTAATCAATAACAATCAAACATACATTAATCAAATTATGGAATTAAAGTTGGCTTAGATGCTACTATTGAGAAATCAGGTCAGAATTCAATCCCGCACATAACAAAATAACTATAAAAATTTTTTGTTTGATTTTTTGAAAGTTAAGAACACTGAAATTCTATGAATTATCAATACATAGATTATAATAAAGAATGAATCTTTATTCATACCTTATTCTGAGGCTTGATCCATTTCTATTTATATCCCTCGAATCATTTGTAAAATTGATCATTCTCAACCATCATAGCCGCACAAGTATTTGGCCTCTAATAGTATTCATAAAGAACTCTGCAACTATTGCAGAAAGAGTTAGGCAATGAGTGCTAGCTCTATTAGAGCTTAAGCCTATTTATAATAAGTTTTGGACATTTTAGTAATATAATTGAAATTAAATTCTAATTTTAATTAGGATTTAATTAAAATTAAAATTAAAATTAATTCTAATTAAATACCAATTCTACCCGAATAAGATCTAACTTCAAATATTGATCCTTATTATTAAATATCTCATATTTAATCATAAATTTTCTTAAACTTTATAATCAAGTCCAACTTGATTAAAATATCTTTTCTCTCTTCAACCCGTTCTTTTTGTGTGACCCATTAGGTTTCCAAACATGTTGGCAATGGATATAAATTATTACCATAAATCATATTTAGGATTAGATAAGTTAAACACTTTTAATAGATCTTTAATTCTTTAATTAAATAATTTATATCCATAGATTAAGATTGATGTCTAGCAATACATCATAACCATCTAAATATTTAGGAATATTAAAGTGATTTTGACTAACCTTTTCTTGCATGGTTTTTTCTTATAATTTAATCTTTTATCATGTCATGTTCTAATTAGACATAAAGCATGAAATTAATGATTATTATATTTTAAGTCCAATTATATGAGCTCTCCAACATTAGCTTTTGATTTAGTTAATGAAATTTGTAAACTATTTACGAAATGTCATTCTTCCTTGGCCAAGGATTTCTTAAATCAATACTAATCGAGAACAATGAAAAATTCTTCCTGATTACTTTAGGGTGACAAATCATATCTTGATCACTCAATTACCTCCATGTAATTTATGTTATATCCATTAGCTACCAACTAAGCAATCGTTAACTTAAACAAGTCATAAGTAGTATCAAAATATAGCAATCTCTATACAAGATAACTTTGGAGATCTCATGTAATATTCAGTTTTCGGAACATGTTTAAGGTTAGAACCCTAGAACATTGAAAGTGAAAAATAGCATTGAGAGCATTTCATTTACATAGCATACACACACGAATATTGATATTCTTACACATTACAAAGATAGCATATGCACTCAATTGACATGTCCTGGGGTATGAAAGATTTTAAAATGACTATGATGTGAATTATGAATTGTTATGTCTTGAATTTTGGTATTATTGGATTACAATTGGTAATTTGGAATTAATTGTGATTAATTGGGAGATTTTTGAATTAATATGAACATTCGGATTAGGAATAATGCCAAATGGTAGGATAATTTGATACGTGAAAAATTAGAATTACTAAGCCTATAATTGGGTGACATTTAGCATAGTTAAATGAGTGATAAATGAACTAATCATTAAATGGAAAATGGACCAATTATTGTGTAACAAGTGGATCAATTATTAAGAGACATGTGGACTAATTAATTAGTAACATATGGAAACTTAATGTGTGGATTAATGGCAGCATCTTCATTAGGCAAATGTCTTCCATGCCTTAAGACAAATGTTGTTATTAAATGTTGACACCTAGCATGTTGATGAAGCAAGCTTTAGTATCCAAGTTTCTACTGCTTTTTTCCTAATTTCTCCATCGAAACCACTCCTATCTTCTCTCTGCATGTTGGTTTAACCCTAGCTTAAATTGTTACATGAAATCTACCCTTTAATACTTCACAAAATATCCAAGAAAACCAGTTAAAAGTTACCTTCACCTTGCTACTGAAAATCAATCTATTTTTACCTTAAAATTGTGTTGAATTTGCTTGCTTGGAAGGATTGGTTATCTTGAAATTTTGAGCTCTGTTGGAAATCTAATAAGTAAGTAACAATATGATCTTTATGGCATGTTTAATACTATAAGAATGATGCTTGAATTGGAATTAAATGCATATGATGTTGGTGATGATATATACTGGAGATTTGTTGGATAAACTTATAAGTTTTATGTTTATTCTTAGTGTGGGAAAAATCATGAATGATATAGGTTGATTCATGGATGAATTAGTTCTGGATTTGAAGTGTAATGAAAGTGGATTTATGCTTAATAAAGATTTTAATATAGTGTTCTTGAATTAAGAAAGAACTAGGACTATATGCATGATAATGCATGATAGATTCTAGTTTTATTTTTTCAATGCATAAACACCATGATTTATGAGCTATCAAATGAATACTTTTGAGCTGGAATTTGATTACAATTTATGTTTAAATAAGTATGCATAAATGAGCATGAATTCTGGAAAACTGGAAGTGTAAATGATGTGCTTAAGTGTGAAATATTGGTGCAAAATTGGAAGAAATCATGCAGGGCACGATCGTAGCCTTCAATACACGATCATGGCCTGATTATTTAGGTTCTGTCACAATCGTGGCAAAGTCCCCACGATTGTGACCAGATGCACAAGATTCTGTCACGATCATGGCAAGGTTCACGATGATGATGGGCAAGGCTTAAACATGAAATGTTATCTTTTAATTGATGTTTAAAACAAAAAATGATAAGATACTTGCCTATGATGCATTTAGGCTTGACATGAACTAGTTTATGATTGATTGGTGAATTTATATTAAATAAGTTAATTGAGGTATACACCTAAGTGCAAACAAGACATATCCAAGTGACAATGTTTGAATGAGCATGAATTGTGATTAAGGAAACATACTTGGAAAAGTTATTGAGCATGCATTAAACATGGCACATATATATATGTGCATGATTGAATATGTATTTGATTGATCGACTTTGTAATGTGAATTTGTTTGTATTGAATGATTTTAGAACCACAAGTCGAACAACTAAATCTAGACATTACCGGACCATCTAGGCAATAGTGTAATTTGGAGCGTACTGTGAGTAACCTAGATGTTCTTACTAGGATTGATTTATTTCTGTTTAACTTCCAGTTATTGAATTGTTAATGATCTGTGTGTGACAATTCTGGACATTAATAGTCTGAGGAGTTTGATATTTGGGAATGTATTGGAAGTGTTCTGATTGCATATGAATCTGAAAGACATTTGTATTCTCAACAAATTATTGAATGTTATACTTGTCTGATGAACATGTGATTCTGACATTACATCATTAATAAATATTATTGATAGTATATTTTGTGATTTGAAGCATCACATTAATATGCATGATCAGATAAAGGCATTGTGACCGGAGTAACCAGTCTAAAAGAGCTTAAAGCTTATAATTCTACGTATAGAGCCACTAGCTTTGTGATTAATGAGCTCGGTCCACAATGGGTACAGGACAATATCTGGAAAGAGCCTGATATCCACAAGGGATATGGGACAGTGAAAGGCACTCGGTCATAACAAAATAACAATGAAAGTGGAGTCTTATATGCATATACATTTGTATAAATATAATTATGAAATCATTTATAAATTGTGAAAATATTGAGATATGCAATAATTGTGTACATTTGATAATATGATTGAACTCTTCTGAAAAGACTATATGAAATGAGTGTAATCCATAATGAATTGTTGAGATGAGAAATATTTTGCATTTGATTTATATTTGAAATGTTTAATGTTCTGAATGAGTGAGCACATCGAGGATGGTTCACTCACTCAATTAGCAAAACTCATCAAAATTACAACGTGGCTTTTTCAGGCATGAGAGAGGAGACCTAGTTCCTAAGATACTTTAGAAGAACATTTTGGTGTTAAGAAATGGCTCAAAAGTTGGTCCGCTGATATCTGAGGCGTTATAGATTGTATTTATGTAGTTTCTTATGTCATGTAGAACTTTTTATAAAAAAAGAGAAGTAAACTCTTAGATGTTTGTGATTATGTAAATTTTTTGGTTTAATGATTACAGTGTAAATTATCTTAGTGAATGAAATGGAAAAGTTGCCTTTCGATGTTTGTAAAGTGTATGATGCCATAATAAGTGTGTAAGCCTACTCTAACATGCCATTATCATAGGGTATGTTCTTGAATGTCCTCCGGATGTTCGGGTATATACTATATGGTGGTGGGGTGTTACAAAATTTGGTATTAGAGCATGGTTTGGCATTCATAGGGGCATATAAGAACATTTAGGCATAATATACAGTGAGAGACTCAGTTAGTGATCACAATTATTTTTGTTATAAGTCATTTGCCATAGGTGATCAAGTTACAAGGTCAGTTGACTTAAATGACTTAGAGTCTATAGGAGCCAATAGGGAGTCTCATGTACTTAAGTTTGAAGAAATGCCTCCGAGGATTTCTAAGAAGAGAGAGAGGAGGTATGATAAGCTTAGAAAGTAGGGGGTTGTGGACTTCTATGGAAGTACAAACTTTGCTGAGGCAGAAGGATGGTTAGAGAGAACCGAGAGAGTATTTAATCAGATGGACTGTGAGTCAAATGAAAGATTTGACTATGCGATTTCGCTTCTGCAAGGTCCAGCATATCAGTGGTGGAAGACTGTTCCAGGCAATGCCACCAAGCCTTGTAGTTTAAAGTGGAAAGATTTTCTGAAGGCGTTTAGAGAGAATTATATGCCGAAGATTTATTTGTACAGAAAGATGAAGGAGATTTTGGATTTGAAGCAGGGCAATCTCACAGTAGGTCATTTAATGAATTAATGGGATATGTAACTGCATTGATCCCAACTATGGAGGACAAGTGTAGGAGGTTTGAAGATGGAAATCAGAACGAGGCTGGCCATTTCTAATTTGGGTAGTTTTACGAAACTATGAGCGACCTCGATCAGAATTGAATAGTTGTTAGAAGATGGTCAGGGAGAGTACAGACAAGAGGCTAGAGTGAAGAGACAGGTTGAGTCTCAGACTGATTCTGGCAGGAGTTTCAATAAATGCCAGAATAGATCATCTTGATTCTAGACTAGATCGAGACAATCAGGGTTTAGACTAAGAGGTGGATTTATTCAGACTGGTAGAGGTAGAGGACAAGTGTCAGGAGGACAGTCACAATAGATACCAAGTTATGAGCAATGTGGAAAGAAATATGGTGGTGAATGTTGGAGGTTATTGGGAGCTTATTTTCGTTGTGGCTCTGTTGAGCATCAGATAAAAGATTGTCCTATGACTTTAGGACCACAGTCTGGAAAAAAAGGAGGAACAATGACTGAGAAAATAGTCCAGCAAAGTAGAGCTACTGGATCAGTATGGAGAGGCAGAACACAATCAACAGGTCCTGGTGTCAGGACTGAGGTGCAGAGTAACCATCCGTCATCTCAGACTAGGATCTATGCCATCACTAGAAAGGAGGCACAGAACTCCCCAAATGTGGTAGTAGGTGTGTTGAATGTCTTTAATTTTGAAGCATTTGCATTAGTAGATCTAGGATCTACACATTCATTCATCACACCGCATTAGGCATCTAAACTGCATTATGAGAGGGAGATGTTGAATTGTGATTTAGAGGTAAGTACATTGGTAGGTAGTATTACAGTAATTGGAAAGGTGTGTAAAGGGTGTAGAATTCAGATTGATCAGGCAAAGTTGAAAGCTGATATGATAATATTACAGTTGAGGGAGACAGACCTTATCTTAGGTATGGATCGGCTCATTGCACATAGAGCTATGATGAACTGTTATATTAAGGAAGTTATTCTTGAATCCCCTAATCAGTCGAGAGTAGTGTTTCGAGAAGTTAGTCAAGCAATGCTAGCCAGATTAATTTCATTCATTAGTGCTTTGAGATTGATCCGAGGTGGATATGAGGCTTATCTGGCCCACTTAGTTGATACTCAAAATGAACAGACCATTCAGGATATTCCCATTGTTAGGGATTTCTTGGATGTGTTTCCCGTTGAATTATAAGGTTTACCCCCAGAAAGGGAAGTGGAGTTTACCATTGATCTTTTTCGAAGTACTGCTCCTATATCAATTCCTCTGTATAAAATGGTACTTGTGGAACTTAAGGAACTTAAGACACAATTGTAGGAGTTATTGGATAAGGATTTTATTAGGCCTAGTGTGTCATCTTAGGGAACTCCAATTTTGTTTGTAAAGAAGAAGGATGGAACTCTGAGATTATTTATTAATTACAGTTAGTTAAATCGGGTAACAGTGAAGAACAAGTATCCTCTACTGAGGATAGATGATTTGCTCCATCAGTTACAGGGAGCTCGAGTGTTTTCGAAACTAAACTTGAGATCAGAGTACTATCAATTGAAGATAGTAGAGACCGATGTGCCAAAGAGTGCATTCAGAACTAGATATGGGCATTTTGAGTTTACAGTGATGCCTTTTGGGTTGACAAATGCCTCAGCTGCTTTTATGGCTTTGATGAATAAGATATTCAAACCTTATTTAGATCATTTTATGATTGTGTTTGTAACATCCCCTCACCTATGGGAAGGTAAAATAGTAATTTGGAACTGGTTAGGAGTGTTTAAAATTGTTTTGCTATGTTCATGCATTCATATATGCACATGAATAATGAATAGTGAATTTTTGCACATGTAAATGCCTGTACATGCATTCATGACATTTCCCGGTATAATTGTGAATAAATGT
>JAOQMS010000006.1:27627243-27641988 GCA_027563885.1 Erythroxylum longipes
AATAATTTAATCAAAAATAAACCTCAAAAAGAATTTAGCACAATCTTGTTAGTAAGAAAAGAATCGGGGTCCAACATCTACTTTCCATCTTGGCCATTTATATCTTCTAAAAACCCCAACAACTCACCATTTTCCTTTAAAAAACACCATCCTCCACTGCAATTACTTACCACATCTTTAATTTATTTTCTCTTTCGTATTTAAGATCATTAATAGTCTCATTCATTAACTCCTCTTTAGATAAACCTTAATTCCTCTAAAATTTGGGACTTTCTGGTGTTGATTATGTGTTTTTTAACTTGTTTCTACAAAATTACTCATACAATCAATTCAAGAATCAACACTACAAGAAAATTATAACTTACCAATAGAACATTACCGACGGAAAAATTACCGTAGTAAATTAGCAGCAGAATTTGATTATCCGTTGGTAAAGCTGTCAAAAAAATGGCATTTTGTGACGAACAAAATATTTATCAGCAAAGGTGGAAGGAAACTATCCTCGCCATTTTGCCGACAGAATATAGCTACAAAATTGTGAAGGCCGTTATAAAAATAGAAGGCAATGGTTGGCGCCAAAATAAGTGTTGGGGTGTACCGATGGAATAAATGTTCGTTAGAAAAATAAAAGTTAAACATCATCGTTGGGTCTTTGGCCTCAACATTTTTAATAAAATGAAAATGACATCCTTTGGTTTAACGCAAAACAATGTCGTTTTCTTAAAAAAATTTAAACCTACCTGAAGACCCCCTTCCCTCTCCCTTGTGTTGTTTTTTCCTTGTTTTCTTCTTTGTCATCGTCAGTCTTCTCTCTTCCACTGTCCATGCTTTGCTCTCATCCATCTTCCATCGTCTTCAGTTAAGTCGAGGTTATTTGTCCATCTAGTAGCTCTCGGGTTTATTTTTCTGTGAGAAATTTCATTGTTAAATGATTATATGAACATGGTTGGTTTATTTCTCTATGAGTATTCTGCATTTTTTAAACTTTGGTTGATTCATTATTTGTTTGAACGTGTTTATGTTGGTGACTAATGTGGTTTTGTTATTAGGTAGAGATGAATTCAGGTTGCCTATGAATTGTTCGATGAAATGTCTCTTAAGAATCATATCTTGTTTTTCTAAAAATGAGAAATTTCTCTTAGGGATATTGGTGAGACTTGGTTAATCAACTATCAAGGAAGTTAATTCATGGTCAAAATAGTTGACAACTTTAAATATTACTTAAAAAGTTGGGATAATAGCTATTATTTTGCATTACTTAAAAACAACTATCAATTAGGGTTTTTTTTGTTTTGATGAAATCATATTTTTTTTGTACTTAGTTATGGTATTTACATATTAAAGTAAAGGTTATACACATTTTTATACATCTATGATATTTTAATGAGTTATCTTTTTCCATCTATTTTTATAGAAAATATCTAATGAATTTCTTTTTTCTTTAGTGTGATAGAAACTCACCCACCTTTGCCCCTCTTAGTGCTTAATATTAGTGATTTCTTATATTCTAGCTTTCTTATCCTATGTATTTTCAAATACCAACCACTTTCTATTAAATGTTCAATGTTTTTCCTGTAAATGTTCCCCATTTATTTTTCCTTAAAATACATGTTATTTCATTATGATGGTCAAGCGAAAGGATGGACTAAATTCTTTAGAATGGAAGATTTATACTATAATAAAATAGCTTTAGAAGTTTTATTAATTAAGTCCATAAAAATTTAGGCTTGAATGATAAAGGTGCCACTAGCTTTTTGCTATGAAACAAAAACTAGAATGTGTCATTTAATGAGTTTATAGTGAAGTATAGGTTTTGATCCTTATACCAAACCAAAGTTGTTCCACCCAAAGATAAACTATGATCAAATGATCTTCCTGAGGTAAATATTAAAATATAATGGGAATATATTGTAGGATAAATCCATCTATTCTCCCATTGGGTCTATAAATAGGTAAATCTTATATGTTGTTCGTTACTTGCATTATGTCATCACATATTCCATTATAAGGAGATTTACAAAGAATGACATGGTTATACCTTATGATCTATTATATCTAAAGCATATTATAGTGAAAGCATCATGAAACCTTAGATTTTTCTTTACAATATACTTAAAGAATATGGAAAAACAATGAATATAAACTATTTTCTAGGACATCTGCTAACCAAGTTATCATAGAAGTTTGATTGTATATGATAATGTCACGAATTTGACATTTGGTTCTTTTACACTTAACATAGACTTTAAGGTGATAAAAGTGGACATGGTGAGAAAATTCAATGATGAATATATGCTAACTTGGAGTATATGATACCCAATTGAGATTATAGACACTCTTACACACCAAAAACTAATCAAACTTATATAGGAAAAGATCGAGGTACAAATTAAGATCAATGTGATATTAAAGAAACTAAGAAATGCTTTGATATCATTACAAATCATCTGGTATAATTAGAGGAGTAAGTTTGTCATTATCTTATTGATAAGAAGACTTCCAAAATACCACCATATCTTACACCTAATTGTGTGGTCATGGTATTCTCTAGATATTATGTTGATACTATTTATACTTAATTATGGTATAAAAATAATAAAGTAAAGTTGATACTTATTTTTATCATGTAATGAAAAATTAAAGACAATACTCATTTATATGTTATGATGATATTTCTTATATAGATTTGTAGTATAATTTCTATAAAGTTATATTATTCTTTATAAGTTATGATGGTATTCTTTGTACTTAATTGTGGCATTAATATATTAAAGTACAGGTGGTACTTATTTCTTTGTACTCAATTACCTTATTTTTTGATTTTTTCTTTAATATATTAAAAATATAACAAAACTATTTAAAAAGTGTATTATAATAAATACAAAATATTCTTTTTCGCAGGCGTTATTTTATGTTAAAGAGCGTGGCTCATCCTTCTTCTTTGTAGTTTATAGTTGTCCGTCTATCCAAGCAAGTTGTCCAACTAATGTCTACCATTTGTTTTGCTTTAATAATATGATTCTGATGAATTTGGGTTTTGTATGAAAGCAAAGGAGGTCTTAATTTTGTGTTGTTGTTTAGAATATTCTTATAATCATTTATAAGTTTTTATGTTCTTTTTTTATAGTCTAAGTATTATGCTTGGGTTTTGTTTGAATCATTGATGAGTAGATGTATGATTACATACGTATTTACTGCATTTGGAATAAGTTTGAGATCTTATGGATGATTTGAGGCATAATAAACCCCTAGGAAGGTATAAAGGCTAGAAACCTGTGATGCAGCTCCCATAAGGCTTATCAGTGAAAACTTTCACGAGCCTAGGAGTCACAGCGAGAACTTGCTTGCTTGATTCACAGGTGTAAACAATGCCACGTACTATAATATTAAAATCAATTGTAGGTGATTAATTTAACTGATTAATACTTAGGCGATGTTGTGCAAAGTAAAGGTTAAATGTTCTATAAACATAGGGGACATGAAGGATATTAACTATGAAATCACTTTTCTAAATTAACAGTTTTGCAGAAATGAGTAATGTTGATAGATCTTGGATGTATAGACAATTAACGCCTAATGGTTTCATCAATCCTAAGTTCGTTGAGAGATTTGAAGCTTTATTCATTATGCATGTTCTTAACCTGCATATATGGATGACCCAAAGATCAGATGTCCATGTAAAAAGTGCAAACATATTCATTTCCTTCCTATTAATGAAGTAAATGGCCATTTACTGAGAAAAAGGTTTGTTCCAAATTATTTTGAGTGGACACAACATGGGGAGCCATTGAATTGTAGCACCTCAAAAGGTAATAAAGTAAACTCGTTAGTAAATGTGGATGAGTTTGTAGGGGGATTGGATTAAAACAAATAATGTGGGTGCAAATGAAAATTCTTACATGCAAGTGGTTTATGATGTAGCTGGTTATACCTTTCAGGAAAATATAGAAAATCTTGAAGAAGAACCAAACCTACATGCAAAATAATTTTTTAACTTACTACACTCAATTGACTAAGAATTATGGCCAAATTATGAGACAATGATGCAGTTGTCTTTAATTGCTAGAATATTAAACATAAAGTCTGAAGGGTATATTTCTGATCGTAGTTTTGATAAAATTCTTGGATGGTATAATGAATCATAGCCTCCTAATCGTATAATGGTTGATAGTTTTTACAACATAAAGAAACTTATTAGGGGTCTTGGTTTTCCTGTTGAAAAAATTGATTGTTGCAAATTGGGATGTATGTTGTATTAGGGAGATGATGTTGAATTACAAAAGTGAAATTTTTGTGGTCAATCTAAGTTCAAGCCTAGAAAGCATTATATGAAACAGAAATTAGTACCCTAGAAGTGGATGTATTATTTCCTGCTAACTCCGAGACTTCAAAGATTATTTGCTTCTGATGTTACTGTATCTTACATGAGATGGCATAATGAACACGAACAGGAAGATGGAATAATGAGTCATCTATTGGATGCACTAGCATGGAAACATTTCAATAACACCCATTATGAGTTTGCAGTTGAAAGTTGAAATGTTAGGTTAGGATTGTCGACGGATGGATTCCATCCTTTTGGTCAATTTGACCAACAATATTCATCATGGCCAATCATAATTAATCCTTATAATTTTCCTCCATGGATGTGTATGAATGAGGCATATATATTATTGACAATGATTGTGCCAGGGCCTACAAATCCAAAGCATAAATTTGATATATTCTTACAACCATTGGTATCTGAACTACAACATCTTTGAGAATATAATGTAGAGACATATGATATGTCTCTGAAATAAAATTTTGTGTTGAGAGCAGCTTTGATGTGGACTATTAGTGATTTTTGGCATATGCTATATTATCTGGATAAAGCAGAGCAGGAAGATTGGCTTGTCCTTATTGTGGCAATGATTCTGATGTGTTTTATCTTCCAAAAGAGGGTAAAACATGTTAGTTTGACAACCACAACAAATTTCTTCCTCCAGATCATCCGTTTAGACACAATAAACAAAAGTTCAGTAAGAATAGGATGGTACAAACACCTCCTCCCCCTCACAAATTTGGTGAAAAGATATTGCAAGAGATTGATGAATTAGAGTAGCTGGAACTTACAGAACTTGAAGCTGATGAAGTTAATACAAGCATTAGTAAAATCTTTGGTTGGAGAAAACGAAGCATCTTTTATTATTTTCCATAGTGGAAAACTAATTTGATACGTAATAATCTAGATGCCACGTATATTGACAAATATTTTTGACAATTTGTTCAATTCCATAATGAACATTGAAGGGAGGACAAAAGACAATGCAAAATCACAAGCTGATTTAAAAATTTTTAGTAGAAGGAATGAGTTAGATAAAGATCTTTGCACTAGTAAATACCCAAAAGCATGTTACATTTTAGACAAAAAACAAAAGGAAATATTGTGTGAATGGTTGAAAAGTCTAAAGTTTCTCGATGATTATATTTCAAACTTGGAAAGGTGTATAGACATAAGGAAGTAAAAATTATTTAGGATGAAAAGTCATGATTATCATGTGTTTATACAAAGGCTAATTCCAATTGCATTTTGAGAGTTGCTACCGAATAAGGTTTGGGAAGTTATAACATAATTAGGTTTGTTTTTCAAAAGCTTAACATCATCTGAAATAAAGTTGGCTAAAATGGAAAAAATAGAAAGGGAAATTCCAGTAATTTTTATGCAAATTAGAAAGGATTTTTTCTCTAAGCTTTTTTGACTATATGGAGCATCTACCTGTGCATTTTAGCACACGATGCTAAACTTGTTGTTCCAGTTCAATATCAATGGATGTATCCATTTGAGAGGTAATTATACTAAATATTTAAATTGAAGTAATAACATGTTTTAATAACAAAAATGTAATAAACTTACTCGCTAATATAGGTATTTGCATCACTTGAAGAAAAATGTCAAAAACAAGGCTAGAGTTAAAGGTTTGATATGTAATGCTTATTTATTAGAGGAAGCAAGTACATTTGTTTACATTATTTTGAGTTGCATGTGCACACAAGAGAAAGAAAAGTTCGTCGTAATGATGATGGGGGAGGAATGGATGATGTTGATGGTAACTTATCCATTTTCACATATCCTATATGAACATATGGCTGTTCAATAAGAAGAATGTTAACAGAGGAAGAAATAAAGGTTGTCCATGGTTACATTTTATTGACATTTTATTGAACTGTCAAGAGGTTTAACCTTTCGTACAGTAAGTTAAATTTGATTTTGAAATTGATTATTTAGGTTTTGAAATTTAGTGTTATTCACAATTGAAATACATAATAATATTTTTAGATTATATAAGGAACGATTACACGAGCCAATGCCCGAGAAAATGCAAGATGATATCAATAAAGAAGTTGGAAGACACTTTCCTCAATGGTTTGAGAAATATGTAAGTTTTCACTTAAAATTAATGAAATAATTGAATTATAACATTAAAGTGTTCAAATGATATTATACTATTTAATATGATAATTTTTTGTGTAAGCCTTAGAAAATCCAATAAAGAACAAGTTCATATATGATATTGTGAAAGGACCTTTGCCAATTGTTAAATCGTATCCGGTGTATTTCGTTAATGGACACAAATATCATATAGAATATTATGCGCATATATTGGCAACAATAAATAATGGGGTTTGTATACAGGGAGAATTGATGGATTACTATGGTAAAATTATTGAGATACTTGAAATTGAGTACCCTGCATTGCTAATAAAGCAAAGTATGATATTTAAGTGTGACTGGTTTGATCCAACTCCTAATGTTGGTACAAAAGTGTATAGCTAATACATTATAGTTGAAATTAACCAGCGAAGAAGATATAAACAATTTGAACCTTTTGTGTTGGCAATGCAAGCGATCTAGGTTTATTATGTCTCTTTTCCCATCTTGCCATGAAATAAGTCAGATTAGTTAACCATTTACAAAGTTAAACCTAGAGGTGTTTTTGAATCACATGGAAAACGAGAACAGAGAATTGAAAGTGAAGCATTTCAGGAAGATGTTTATGAAATAAATACATCTGTTACATATGAAGAGAATGAACCTTTAAACAATCCAAATAATGAATATGTTGAAATTTCATCTAGAGAGGATGAGGAGGGCGAGAGATCTGAAAAGGAGCTTGAGTTTGATTGTAATTCTTCAAAAAAAGAAGATGATGATGATTTTGATTTACAATTAAGTGTTGACAGCGATTCATTTGTGTTTGTAATATTATATTATATTCAATACATCAATTATTGAATCAACAATATATTGTTATATATTGAATTAAAATTTTATATTTCTGTAATATTCATTAAAATATGAATTTCAGGTTAAAATATGACACCAAAGAGAAAACAAGATATGATGCGATCAAGGTTCAAACCACGATTTGGAACCAGTTACTTTCCAAGTGAAGCTTCACATTCTGCAGCTGCAACAGAATCAGATGTTATACCTCCAGCTACTACACATACAGATGAGGCATCACCTTTCATACCTACTACTATACCATCCAACAACTTTACACCATCCACCACCCTATACTGACAGAGATATTAGGGGTAAACATTGCGGATGAAGGAGGCAGCCTCCATTCGGAGCTGAGGGAGTTGATGGAAGAACTTACATCACAATTGTCAACAATCTGTAAGTGAAAATACATGAAACACCATATGGTTATAATTAAGTTATAAGTTTAAATTTGAAAATGATATAAATTTGTTTTTATATTAGGTTGATTCTGTTTGGACCGTTCTCAAGAAATATGGCATCCAAGTTCAAGAAGAATATTGATCTTGAGGGTTATATATGGAAGAATCTCTCAGGCGACAAAGGATTTTTGTTATCAGGAGCTTGAGGTACAAAAAATATATTTTTTGTATTTTTGTAATTAATTTTATATATTAATTAGATAAATATTGTAGGTTATAAGTACTTACCGTATGTTTTTCCTTTTTTTCATAAAGAAATTATTTGGGATTTTGAATTTGACATGGTTATTTATAAAGTATGGGAGAGATGAGCTTGTACACATTATACAGACTTTGTTGGTGTGATACACAAGATTGGTGTACAACCTCCTTATATTTATGAAGAAATATAGAGTCGTTGGCAGCAGTATTGGATATCATCCGAGGCAATGTCCACTTCAAAGTGTAATTCTACCAACAGTTGTGGAGGACCAGGGGGAGAGAGTCTTCCCATACACATTAAAGAATTTATTACCCACCATGAGCATGCAGAGAGACTTATAAGTATCTACACTTTACACTTATATTCTGATTTTTTTTACTTTGATGTATTTCAATTTAATTTGATGTGTGAATTTTGGAATGAAAAATGTATATTATAGAGAATGATAATGTTATAATGTCTGGTGCCATATATGGCTGTGTTGTTTAGTTACTTTCTTTATAATGTTATAAATGTCTGGTGCCATATATAGTTGTGCTATTTAGTTACTTTCTTTGTTCAACAAGGGGTAAATATCATAAAAATAAAGGACATTCTATCGAAATTTTTATAAATTGTAGTTTACTTATAACATTTTATTCTAATGCAGGAAAAGTCTGTGGATAAGAAGCCTACACCCCGTCAGCTCTTTTTGTACACTCACACTAAGAAGCATGACAGTGTGACCTTCGTCAACACCAGATGTAGAGAACTAAATGTATGAGAAATTTATGCTTTAATATTAATGCTTAATAATTACCACTTATTAATATAAACATTGCCTTCTGATAGGACCAAATACAAGAAAACATTCAACAAGAGTCTCAACAGTCTAAAGATGTTGATGAGAGTCAAACATATCTTCATGCAGTGGGTGGTAGGGATCGTCATGGAAGGATCTTCGACTTAGGTTCATTTGCGAACATATATTATTCGCAATCCTCCACATCCAGTACAACAATAACTAGTATGTGGTTTGTATCCAATAAAGTCCATAGGCTTCGGAGCATAATACAGGCACTGGCAACTCAGTTACAACAGTCGATGGAATACAAAGCCCAACTCTATAATAAGATGGATAAGTTGAAGGGGAAGGATAGCATCTCATCGCAACATTCAGAGCATCTACATTCACCAAATGAGTATATTAGTTATAGTCATTTTGTATGAATCAAATACTCATTATTATAAATAATAATTTTTATTATCAATTAAGATAATTTTTACTTTATATCATCAATCAACTTTTTGTTTGAACAAATTAAATGTAGAAACAAATCAAAATATTATCAACAAATAACTGATAAATGTATAAATCATACATCAATCATAAATCAATCATAAGATTATCAAATAAAATTAAATGCAGGGAAAATATTAAAGAAACAATATCAGTAAATTTATCAACAGAAAAACAAAATCCGTTGGTAAAATGTAGTGAATTTACCCATGCATAAATATTTCATCTTATTTTGAGTCTTTTCATTCATCAAAAATGTATTAAAGTGTTTGTTTAAAGAAAAGCATTTTAATTTTTCAAACACTCTTTAGGAGGGGATATTTTGGAGTTATTTTTAATTATAATTATGTTAAAGAAATCAAGTTTAAGCATTTAAAGTTGTTAAAATAATTATTTTAGAGGGATTGTTCAACCAACATAGATTAACGATTGATCAATGTACATTAAATGTGTAACAGGATTGTTTGTTAACACATAAGTCGACTAATATGGTAATATGGTCAACTAATATCCCTCAAAGAGAAACATTGGTTGACCAATGTGCCCTAATAGTCCACCGAAGTACAGGAGCTAGTGTATTTTATATATTGAATGTGTATTGGCTAACCAATATAATATAATAGTCTACCAATGTACTAGAACAAGTCGTTGTAATGGTATTTTCCCCCTAACAGCTAGTAAGGGTACCAAAATCCTATAAATACATGTTTTCTCTTTGGTTCTTATATGGAAAAGTAGTTGGGTATCTTACACATATTTCTAAATTTTTTTCAAGAATTTGTGCTTTATCTCATTTTTAAGTGAGTAAGCGTTTTTGGTTTTATCAAAATGACAAAATGAGATATTTTGAGTTGTAAGCTTCTATTGGGTTTTATATATTATACTTAGGGGTTTTACAAGTAGCATTAACGTTCCTCTTCAACATTAAGGAAGATTATAAAAGGGTTCCTTGTTACTAAGAAAAGATTGTAAAAAGGTTCTTCCATACCTTAAGATAAGAGATAGAAAAATTCTAAGAAGAGTCTTGGGAGTGGCATAGGTAAAGATTGTTTGTCGAATAGTTGTAAAGCAATTTATATTTATCTTCCCTTACCCTTTTTACATTATTACTTAAGTGTTTTGTAGAAATTTATTTTCTTATACATATTTTCATATTTTTATAAATTGTGATTATTCACACACTAAGTTAGTAAATATTTTGTTTAAAATTTATCAACACTCAGTTCACCCCCTCCTCTTTGGTGCCATTAGGGACTAACATCAACTTTTCCTTATACGTTGTCAATTTTTCTTGTTTTACTTCATAAGTCTCATTAATTTGGTTTACTATAAGCTATGGGTCTGACTTGATGATTGTAGACATGATCTAAAGTTTTTTTATCCAATTTCAGTTTAAATAACATCGTTATATATTCTTCCTCATTGTTGGATATTTTGAGTTTTTTTCACACTATATATTATAAAATTATTCTCATCGACCTTCTAAACATATCCTACACTGTTATCTTTTCTCTTATTGTGCCATCTATGTACAATATTCATACAAGGTGCTTATTGGTAGGCACAAGTTACCATAAATTTCAATTTGCTCTTCCAACGATGTTGTCATCTCAAGTACAAAATCAGTTATGAATTATGATTTTAAGGAGTTTCTCGATATGCCTAATGCCAAACTCCCTTAATTTGAGTGACCATTTCATAATTCTTCTTAAAATATTGGATTTGTGAAATACTTGCCTTAGTGAAAGATTTGTTCATACATTGATGGTGTGAGCCTAAAAATACAACATTAATTTCCTTGTGTTGATAAGAAGTTGTATGCTTCTCTTTTATTTTAAAATAGTTTAACTTTAGGTTCAGTAATATATTAATCACATAATATATTAACCTTTATGGATTCTCTTCTTCCCTAATTAAAATAAAGGTGAGTGTCACATTTGAAACAACTGTGTGTGTGTGTGTGTGTGTGTGTGTGTGTGTGTGTGTGTGTGTGTGTGTGTCTATCTGTCTGTCTGTCTGTCTGTCTGTTTGTGTTTCTGTGTCTGTGTCTGTGTCTGTGTCTGTGTGTCTGTGTCTGTGTATACATAGTGGCTCTCTAATGTTTACAATTTGGTATTTTGAAATAATCCTTTAATTTTTAAAGGAATATTGGCAATCTTAGGTCCACTCAAGCTCCTTCTTCTTTTAGATTATTTTAAAGAATGGGAAGTATTGATCAATAGATTAAGAGGATACCCTAGCTATTAACCTTTGTACTTCTCATAGGTTTCTAAGTATTTCCATACATAAGATGACCTCAATTGTTTATGGATTAACTTCTATCCATCCTTTCGTAGGTGACTATAAATTTGAGAAACTTGCATGACTTCACTTTAAATATACATTTCCCTCATTAAATTTTATGTCATACTTTTCAAGATCGTAAAACATTCATTCAAGATGGCAATATGATCTCCTCCCATCTTTATTTTTATAATCATATTGTCAATGTATGCTTCTATATTCCTCCATATTTATTTATAGAAGACCAGGTTTCCTAACTTTTGATAGTTTTTCCCCCATATTTTTTATGCTAAAAGGCATAATTTGTAATAAGAGATACCCTTATAAGATAAAGGATGGTCTTTCTTTATCTATTTTGTTCATCTGAATATGATTATACCTTGAGTACACATCTATAAAATCTAAGACCTAGTGGATTGGAAGGGCATCCATTAATTAGTCTATCTTGAGCAAAATGTAGCCTTCTTTTATGGTTGCCTTATTCAAGTATATGAAGTTTATATTAAAACTTCTATTTTCTTTATTGACTATGACCACATCAACTTCTCTATAAAGCATGCATCTAACAATTTTAGCATCTCTTTTTTTATGGCTTATTATCATCATATATAAAATTCCTTTTCTTTCTTTATTAACTAAAAGAGTTGGTCGAATTTTTAGCTTATGGGATATTATTTGCTACCCATCATTGGCTTGTTAGTTAAGCTTCATGCAAAAAAATGTATAAGTTAGATATTCTTTAGATCTTCTATAGAGTTATCTTTCATCATTTCCCCAATTTAAACATCTTAAAATCATTTGGTCTTTCTACTATGACCTCGTTAATTTCTTCGTTTAGCTTACCCTTAATTTTTTTTAGGTCCACTAAGTCTAATTATTTCATGTTTATTGTGTATGTAACATTAGTTTCTTTCAAAGTTATGACATAGAATTGTTTTTCCATTCTTAATTCTCTGTGTATCTTGTTTATACCATTTAAGGTTAAAAACTTCATTATTAGCTAGTAGATAGAGATGATTTGTCGATTATGGCATTATAAGTAGAGAGTTTCTTTATTATGTAGATTTTTTATAATATTACATGTCTTGACCATGTCCTTAATATTATAGGCAAAGATTTTTTCCCTTTTGTTTATATTATGTAACTTTCAAAACTAAATATAGAGCAGATAACATATTTAATCTATTATTGGGATATCTATCTCTTTGATGCATTATAGAATCAAATGTTCAATGTACTTCCTTTATCTATCTATATTATATTGACCAAGAGTTGGATCTCAATAATATCATAACTATGGCATCTTGTGGATCAAGGACCTATTGTATGTTTCCTGTAAGATGATTTCAAATACCTTCATTATGTTATTGGGTTTATTATGATTATTTTGTTCATCACAAACTCTCCCTATGTGCTGCTCTTTTAATTAGGATTTTGACTTTTTGTGATCTCCTGATATAATTATATGGATCATTATTTAAGTAAGATGTGGTTCTTTGTCGAATAAGGTAGAGGACTCATTTTTCATTCCTATTTGACCTATTAATCTCTATTTTTTCCTTTAAGAAGTAGATCAACCTTTTTTATTTTGTCAATTTATTAGTTATGCTTCTAATAGTCTTGTAGTCATTGATATCATATCTAATATTTTGATGGAAATGAAAGTATATGCTTTTATCCCTTTTAGAATGGTTGGTTGTTCTTTTTGGCTTCACATTTAGATCATTATTTAGAGAGATCTTCCTTCATCTTCTCTTTGATTTTACTCTTTGATAATTCTTCATAACTTTTTTTTTCGATTTTTTAATCAAAAAAACCATTTTATATTTTATTATATTTATTGTTAGAGATTCTTGTGTTATGTTTAGCCTTATCCAAAACAATATATTTATGTGCCTTAATCTACACCTCCTCAAATCTTTAAGGTCATTTTGTCTACATTAAGTTATATAAAGGTTGATAAGGCTTTAGCCTATTTGCAAAGGTTGATGTTACCATCTTTATGTCAATATTAGGAATTTAGGTTGCTTTAAAACTTAATAAATGTAGTTAATCCTTTATTCTCTTTGAACCTTTTGGTTATTAATTTCAAGTGAATTGAGTCTATGGGTTTATGCCTATTACTAGTGAAAAGTGATATGAATATGGTGGTTAAGTGTTGAAAGGTGGTTATAAAGGATGGATGCAAGGTTTGTAACCGTGATCATGCAGCATTATTAAGCCTATTATGATTTTTTTATATTAGTGCATAAGATCGAGAGGGGTCATGTATATTGTTATAAGTGTATAAGATTGGCTTCTTAAAATTGAGCAATAATGGATTTGCTAAAACATTGTATATTAGTAGGTTATCTACCGTCAAACTTTCTTCTTGTATGCTCTATTCAAGTGGTATTGATTATTGAGTTGTAGATGGAGCTCCTTTTGATTATGATCATAAGGTATGAGTATGTTGTCATTTATGTTTTTTTTGTTTTTCTTGTAACAATTTTTTTAGTTAAAACATATGAATTTCAACAATTTTGTCCACAGGTTACTCATTGGTTAAGGGGCTTTATGATGTTGATTATCTTGATAAGGTTGATGACCAAATTACTTCTATAATTATCCATATTCCTTCTTAAGGTGGTGATAACCCAACTTATTTGAGATTTTTGTTGTGCCTAAAAAGTTCTAAAAATTACCTAGGCCATCCTACTTTCAAGTATACGAGGTAGTTGTAGTGATTTCCAGGGTCGTCTCCCACAGAGGTGAAATTTGTTCACTTAAATTAATTTTGAGCAAAACAAAAATAAAGGCAATCCTAAACATTTTATCCCGATTTTTAAGTAAAGGCTTTAAAAGAAAATCACAAATTAGTCTGACAAGTAAAGGATTCAACCAAAAGCAAAGACGAATCGAAATGGAAGACTCCTGATAATTAATTTTAGTAATTAATCTCCTATTCATGATTAAGGGAAATGATTGGTTGTCGCGCTCGCGACCTCTCATCGCGCTCGACTCTCCTCTCTCTTTCACTCCCTTTTCTCACCCAAAATATACAAATTTCCAAACCACATAACTCCTCATACAGATCTCCAAAATTCACAAATTTAGTATCAATGGAAAGAGGACAGAAAGACCTACAATTTCCACGAAGGACTTATAAACAAATTCTACCTCTTTATGGGTCAAAAGTCACTGCAAACAAGTCTATCCTATCAATCATACCCCAAAACAATAACACAACTTTTAAACATTATAACTTCCT
>JAOQMS010000006.1:27649709-27686297 GCA_027563885.1 Erythroxylum longipes
TTATAGGGATTATTTTCCCAGTTTAAACCTATGTATTCATGTATAAATACCTGTAGTATTATTCTAAGCAATATACAAAAAACTTCTTCTCATTCTACACAAGTCTTTAAATAAATTTATGTTATAGTTTAGAGTTGAATGTGTATATGAATTGTTCATGGCCCTAAGTTAGTCGAGTACCTTAATCCGTTTTATAAATAAACCTTATACTAGCACATGAAACGATTCTTTATATATATATATATATCATCTCTGAATGAGACATTACCAAGTTGAAAACTTAGCAGTTGGTAACGAAGTAAATGATGTTTGGTTGGCATTGATAGTTAATTGTTGTCAGCATTTGTTGGTGCAGGAAAAGATTAAAAAAAATTTTAAAGCTTAATTAGTTTTTTTTTTAAGTATATAAAGGAAACTATTGCATTTCAGTTGTCCAATTTTTTTTAACTTTTTTTTTTTTTTGGAATGGAATATTTACGGAATCCCCATAAATAGGAACAAATCCTATTCCATGGTATTTACCTCTTTCTCATTCTTAAGCTTGGATAAGAACAAGTTACTGCATGGGGAAGTAAAAAATAATTTGACTTGAGGAGCAGACAATTTGCTGTTCAATTGTCACATGAATTTAGGATAAGGAGAATCATCCTTCTTGTCTTGTATGTTATATTCTACATAATCTTTTTGGCCCTACCAACTTCTAAACAATCTTAAAACTTTTAGAAGTTAGAAAATCATGATGTCTGGATGTTACTTTGTATCATGCAACAAAGGCATTTTATTTCCTTCTACATGAAGATCTATTTAATGGCATATCTTTTTCCACTTATAGGCAGTCATTGTTTGTTTCTAATTACTGTTTATCATGTGCTTCTAGTTGATGTTTTTGTGTATTCATTTCCTCATCGATCATGGTTCTTTATTATGTAAAGTGGGGATGTACATCTCTCTTTGTACACTTTATTGGTTAATGTGATGATTTCTGATATTTCTGGAAATGGTTGGGAGAATTAAATAGGTAATCTGGACATATGGCGTAACATGTGCTAAGATTGCTCATTCAATAATTGTTTTAAATTGAGGAAAATAATGGGCTGTTCTTAAAAATCAAACTTTTGGCATCTTATTGACGGAGAATAGCTTATTCTATTTATTAGATTCCTGTCTGGTTCTCTCAGTAAATCTGTTGGAGAAAAGATATTACATAGTTTTAGGTGTTAATTAACTAGTGGATGTTTAAGGAGTCAACAAGGATGTTTAGAGCATTTTACACAATTATTAGCATTTGTTGATGAGTTTATTATGTTCCAATGTGATAGCTCCACTTATGAAACCCAAGGCAACTAAACCTTGCACAAACTTAGTGAACATGAAATTCCTTGAGTGCCCTTTCTCTCAAAATGATGAGATCCTGAAGCTTCATGCTATTTACTTAGCACAAGTAGAATTGTTACTGCAAGTTGGAACTTGCATTTTCCAGAATAGGCTTCACACAAATTTATAGTATATTCTCATTTTATCTCTGAATTATGTGCCCAGGTGCAAAACGGATTGCAGGAGGCAGTTGGTTATCTGTTAGTCAGGGAATTGCAGAGGATACATCTGATCTGGTTTCTGGTTTTGCTACAGTTGGTGATGGGATAAGTGAATCTATAGACTATCCAAATGAATATTGGGATTCTGATGAATATGATGATGATGATGATGATGGCTACACTAGACAACCTATTGAGGATGAGACCTGGTTTCTAGCTCATGAAATTGATTATCCAAGTGATAATGAAAAAGGAACAGGGCATGGAAGTGTACCTGACCCACAGGGAAGAGGTATAACAAAAGAAGATGATGATCATTCTTTTGGCGAGGAAGATTCATACTTTTCTGGTGAACGTTACTTTCAAGGAAAGAGAGTTGAACCAATTACAGCTTCAGATGATCCAATAGATTTGTCAGTGAATGAAATGTACAAGAGGACCAAAGAGAGTGATTTAATGGCTCAATATGATGGACAATTGCTGGATGAAGAAGAGCTAAATTTGATGCGTGCAGAACCTGTCTGGCAAGGATTTGTGACCCAGACAAATGAACTCTTAGGGCATGGGACGGTCCTGAATGAACTGGATGATATCTGTATGGATGAAGATCAGCGTGGTTCAGTGAGATCTATTGGTGTGGGTATCAACAGTGATGCTGCTGATGTTGGCAGTGAAGTTCGAGAAAGTTTGGTTGGTGGCAGCAGCGAGGGGGATCTAGAATATTTTCGTGATCATGATATTGGAACTGTTGGGTTTAGATCTTCTCACCTTGACTCAGAGAAGTACACTGGTAAACTAAACCAGGATAAAAAGAGAATCACTAAACAAGACTATAAATATGTGGTTGAGAATGACAAAGTTGCCTCTAGTCAAATGAAAAATAATACTGATGCGGGATTTTCTTTCCCTCCACCACTGATGGATGGACAAGTGATGCAGGTTGGAACTAGTAAATCCTTATGGTCAAACAACTGTAATGCTTTTATTGACGATGAAACAGATGACTGTTTGAATGTTTTGATGGGAAATAATGACATGCTTGCTACGTGGAGGCAGAAGAGTAGCGATTCCTATACTGTAAAGAGTACTAGGGGTGAAGTTAATGTGAATGCTATTAGATCTGCAAATTCTTCTCCGTCTTCGCACTCAAATTATGGATATGCAGAAGAAGAGCATGACGAGAAGGAAGAGGATGAGAAAGCTGGCAGTGTGAGGGAAAAAGATCCTGGAGCATCACTTGATGATGAAGAGGCTGCTGCTGTTCAGGAGCAAGTGAGGCAAATCAAAGCTCAGGAGGAGGAATTTGAAACTTTCAACCTCAAGATTGTACATAGGAAAAACAAGTATCCTCGTTTTCCTTATTTCCTTGAAATACTAAAATTATTGTTCCTATATGCTTGTAGTAGCAAAAATTTATATTGTTTGGACGTAATAAAAATTGTGGCAACAGCAATTCTAATTTCTGACGTCCACCCTTCATCTGTGTATGCTTTACGCCTTATCTTAGTAGTTTTAGATTTGTACCTCCAGGGTAGCACTAATAATATTTTGTAATGCATGCTCCTTACCCACATTTACTTTGTGAAAGAGTTAGGTCGCTGAAGGATAATTTCTAAGAAGTCTTTGCAACTCTGTAGTTCTTTCTCTTTCATCAGTGTTATGCTTTTTATTGGATTATCCTTGTCAGTGTGATTTTCTGTTGCATTCAGCATATGTTGGACATCTATTTCACTTAGTTCAATTTTGTGACAAATTCAAGAACGAGTTATTTTCGTTATCTTCTTGTGCTTGGATTTTGCTATCTTACTCTTGGCTTTATTTTCAAATCAAATTTACCCTTATTTACATCTTTTGTTCCAGAACTGGCTTTGAGGAGGACAAGAATTTTCATGTTGTTCTGAATTCTGTAATAGCTGGGCACTATCACGTGACTGAGTATCTTGGATCTGCTGCTTTCAGTAAAGCTATACAAGCACATGACCTCCACACGGGCATGGATGTCTGTGTCAAGATTATAAAAAACAACAAGGACTTCTTTGATCAGAGTCTTGATGAGATAAAACTTCTCAAGTATGTCAATAAACATGATCCGGCTGACAAATACCACATTCTCAGGTTGTATGATTATTTTTATTATCGAGTAAGTTCTCTTTTACCCTTGTGATTAGTTTTTATGAATTTTTATGTGTTTGTCATAACAAATTGTTAGTTCTGCCTCAGCTGTTAATGTCCTGCAATACTTGCCTCTTTCGTATTAAATCGGCATCAGTTGGTTAAAAACTTGTTGCGGAAAAGAATTGCAATGGAAAGGGGATTAGGACAGAAAGGAGAAAATTGAGAAGATATTTATGTAAGAAATGGGAAAATGATTGATCCTTAGCGTAAGAAATGGGAAAATGATTGATCCTTAAGTGGTTAACTGATGCAAGAATTAGGAAACTCAAAAACTGTTATTTTTATGTCTTATTTTAAAGGAAAAAGGTAAATTGCTTTGAAGGATTATTTTGAACACTCGTTTATCACACATTGGAGCTAGTCTTTTGCAAATTAACTTGCATCTCAACTTAACTGCAATTAGCATTCTGTGAGGACTAGCAACTTCCATAATGTTAATAGAGTTTAACTGTGAGGACTAGCAACTTCCATAATTAAGAGAGTTTAACTTGAAATGTTAATCTAGAATATTTTGGGGAACAGGGTTCTACTTATTTTAAAAGTTTGGGAGGTCCTCTTGCATATTCAAACAATCACTATGGGATAGAGTTAATGGATGTCTCTTTGATTCAATGAATGACTTTTATCGACTATTGTCGGACTAGCTAATGTGTTTTCCCCGATTTTGGTTTGAATTGTCATATCTGCCTCTTAGGCTCTTCTGAAGAGTGATTTTTCAGAATATCTATATTTTGTGTTTGGAAGAATGATGTGGGTGGAACACAACCATAGATTTTTGTACCTGCTATGAACATCTGCTGAATTTTTCTGAGAAATGAAAATGTTGTCATGTATAGTTCTATAGCATATTTGTTGTGAGAATCCAACAATATGAAGTTATTCTAAAGCATAGTTGAGTAGTTTCAAGGTTTGGCTTCACATGAATGTTTCACAATACCAGTCTGACTTTCTGAGATGAAACCGAAACAATTACTAATGTTCTAAATCTGTATCATTTTTGTAACCCTGATTAAAATCTTCGTATGCATTTCCGAAGAGGGAAGTAGAATTCTAGAATGGTTATTTCCATGTTTTCTAACTGCCATTTTTTACTTGATGAAATAAGTGCTCAAGCTTTCCAATGAAAGCACGAATATGCTTATGGTATAATTTTTCCCTTTGTGGAACCAAGATATCCATGTAGAAAAATGGCTCATGGGATTTTGTATGCATTACTGGGCTTGAATTTGTTTTGTTGTCTCCTTTTTGCAATATCCTTCTGTGCTTAAAATTAATCTTCATCGCTACACTTGTAACTATATAGACAAGGACTCTTGCTAATTGAAGTGCAGAAATGTTAAATTTATGGTCCATGCTTTGAACAAAACCGTATTTCTTTCCTTCGTTCAGCACATGCACATTTTAATGAGAGATACACTCTTTGTTACAGTACGGTACTAGTTTACGTTTATTCCAATTTGACCTTTTTGACTTTAGATTTCAATTGCAGTTGTGTGTTGGCACTCAAATGATGGCTCAAGATGAAATTATTGTTTACTGAGTTCTTTGTCCTAGGCTTGTTATCCTGTTCTGTTTTCCGTTTTGTTGGATAGGAGGTTGACTCATTAAACATGCTACGTTATTTACGCTTCCCTTTGCTCTTTATGCAGGAACATTTGTTGATTGTTTGTGAACTTCTCAAGGCAAACTTATACGAGTTCCATAAGTTCAATAGAGAATCGGGAGGGGAAGTCTATTTTACAATGCCAAGATTGCAGGTTTGTGGAGAAATTTTTTCTCTGCTAGTGTTTTTACCAAAAATGAATAACTTTCACTTGTATCCTTTGTGCAGTCAATTACAATTCAGTGTTTGGAGGCTCTGCAGTTTTTACATGGTCTTGGCCTTATACACTGTGATTTGAAACCTGAGAATATATTGGTGAAAAGTTATAGCAGATGTGAAGTAAAAGTCATTGACCTCGGGAGTAGCTGCTTTGAGACGGACCACCTTTGCTCATATGTGCAATCTAGATCGTATCGGGCACCAGAGGTTATTCTGGGGCTTCCATATGATAAGAAGATAGATATATGGTCGCTTGGCTGCATCCTGGCTGAACTTTGCACTGGCAATGTAAGTTTTATTCATCCATGTCTTTTGAATTATTATGTAACTTGTCCCAACTGCACTGCCCTCACAGCACCCTCACCTCAACTCTGAGATAAGGGCAATATCTCAATAAGGAAGAAATATAGGTTCAATAGTATTTTGTTCCATGCACTCGCTGTCAGCAGGGAAGGCTATTATCACATAGTTCACTTAAATATTTCCTCGTATGTCATTTATAATTGAATGGTTTACTCAATGTATGGTGGTACCACAAATTGCTATCACATAGTCTAATAAAATATTTCAAGCAACTGTGGCAGAGGACTGTTACCGATATACTTAACAGGCTAACAAGGATTGATGGCCATGGAGATGATAAACCTTGTTTTCATGGAGTCCTCGAGTTCTTCAAAGTCCTTTCAGGGAATGGACCATTTAGACTCTTTAAATGTAACCAAAATTTTGAAGAGACATCTTTGGACTTTTACAATTTTCATGGGTGGATAAAACTCTAGATCTTTGTATCATTGTTTTAAATCTTAAAGTATTTGTCCTTGAAAAGCAACGAGAAGGGTGCCCTGCTTTGCTTTTCTTGTAAATTTAAAGACCAAGGATAGACAATTTCTCCAAAATGCCAATAGTTTCCCTCGTAGACTCCATGAAGTTAATGGTTGCATATTTTCACACCCTATAATTTGCTAACTGTTCTTGTTGTTACTTCCCTTTCATTGCTATTAGATCTGATTCTTTTCAGAATTTATCCTTGTCTGTGATATCTGTATTGTAGCTAATCGTGAGGGCATTATGAATTTGAATTTTCTCTGAGTAATTGTTCCCAAAGGATCAAGTAAATGTAGAAAAGGACCTTTTGCCAACCCAAAACCCTCAGAAGTTCTTCCGATCCTTTTTGCAAATGTTTCCTTATCCCCAGTTTATCAGAAAGCCTGCTAAATTTACT
Organism: Erythroxylum longipes; assembly: GCA_027563885.1. NCBI lineage: Eukaryota > Viridiplantae > Streptophyta > Magnoliopsida > Malpighiales > Erythroxylaceae > Erythroxylum > Erythroxylum longipes. The sequence continues at coordinate 27,656,464 of JAOQMS010000006.1, forward strand.
TGTCAACGTGTTACAATCCCCCGATTTGCACTGTAGTTAGTCCAAAAAAAAAAAGAAAAGAAAATACATCTCCACCAGGAATGTCCAATATCAATCAGGAACGACTTAGATGATAATTTAAAGCTTACCAGAACCTTCTTTGCTCAAAACCCCATCGACAATATCCTCAATTTCAGTCCTAATACCTCTCCAAATCTTTCAAATCTGTTTGACGGAGGAACATAACTTGTTTCCTACATAACTGCTAGATTAGCCATTTTCAAACTTCTAGACTCTGCTTGAACATGATCCCTACAGAAGCCTTGTTTATGGGGTCTAGGGTGCACTTGCAATTGGATGCTATTTTCATCTCGACATAAAATTCGCCAGGTTAAATTCACTTCATTTTGAGTCATTTTCCTCAGCAATTAGTTTGGAGATTTCTTTTGCACTTGGAAAATTTTGACATTATTGAAACTTGTGTCATGTAAAGCATTTCAGTTGGCTTACTTTCATCCGACTTTATTGGTACATCTTGATTTAGGTCCTATTTCAAAATGATTCACCAGCAACATTGTTAGCACGAGTTATTGGAATTATCGGACCCATTGATCAAGTCATGCTTGCTAAAGGACGGGATACATACAAATATTTTTCAAAAAATCACATGCTTTATGAACGGAACCAGGTATTCTTTTGTTTTTTTATAACCGTTGTCTATGTTTTTAGATATCAATTTTCCAGCATTTAAATTGCTGTTGTAACTTCTCATGCCTCTAATATCCCCTTAAGTTGTGTGACAGTCAAATTGAGATTGAACACAATTTTTTTACCTTAATTGAGCATGGCTTGTTTTGGGATGAGCTGAGCTTAGGCAAATTCGCTGCTACCCAGGAGACCTAGATTAGGTCAGTTTGACATTGGGTTTAATGGGTCTGGCCATTTAGAATTATTCCAAAACATTTTCTTTTCTTTAGTAATCCAAACAAAAAAATTAAAAAATAAATAAAAGATCATTTATTGTAAAACTGTATTGTCTATTGGAATGTTCATCTCAAAACTTTGAATCTTTACATCTCAAGGTCAACTATAAACAATTTGCAAACAAGTTGTAGAATTAAGAAAATTTTCGATAATTTACTTTTAAAATCTGAAAGGTATCATACCCAAATTAAATATCATTTATAGAACCATAGATTATCAACTACCAAGCATCAGTTTTTCTCATTGGATTTGTGTGGGTTGGTTTGATGGATAAAATACCAAATCACTTCCAATACTTGCAGGCTTTTAGGATCTGTTTGCTATTGCCGTTAAATTTTGTTTGGCTAAATGTGCGGTTTTACAAACTTCTTGTTAATTATCATGATTGAATGTTTGTATTTAAAACAATTATTAGGAAGTATAATGATTTTAAATTAATATATATTAGCATTTATATTTCAAATTTAGGTTTACCAAATCTGCGACCCTGAGTTTAGGCATTGTGTATTTAAATTGAAGTTGATTGCATATTTGTAATGGAAGCAAGCAGCACTATTTCAAGTGGACTTAAATTGTTTTTCTTACTAACCGAGCTTGAATGTTGGTGAATATAAGTTTTAACTTTGAAATGAAAATATTTAGTCTGCAGTTCATCAATGCTCTTGTTGTCTAGGCGTGCACATCCAATTTCTTAACCATTATCATCATGGAACAGTTATTTCCAAAATCAGTTGTCTGTAGTTTCATACTTAATTAGTTAAACAAACAGGAGACAAACAGATTGGAGTACTTGATTCCAAAGAAGACATCCTTGAGGCACCGACTGCCGATGGGGGACCAAGGCTTCATAGACTTCGTAGGTAATTTGCTGCAAGTAAACCCAAAGAAGCGCCCATCTGCATCTGAGGCTTTGAAGCATCCATGGCTACTCTATCCTTATGAGCCCATATCGTCATGAACCGACCTGAAAAGGAAAAGGAAACTTGGTTGTTTAGCGGGGCATTCTGTGGGGCTCACCTTAAAATATAGTTTTGATCTTGTGCGTTCTGGCATATATTGAAAGCTGTCTTCTGGTATATCTCCTTACCCTAGTCACGAATGTAATTCCTCGCATTTTGTATTGTAAGGCCGTCTCTTTTTTCTATATATATTCTTTTTTCATCTGGTGCATGGGGAACTTGCATCTTGTACATGATTATATACCTTATATCTTCTTTAGGTCATTTTAGTATTAGCATGTTGAAACTTCATTGGCTTACTCTGGGCGACTAGCAAGTGCCAATGGTAATTGGTAATAGGTTTTTGGAGGAATTAGGTGTAGCAGCTGCAGCATATTTAAAACTTTGAACCTGTGTCTAGACTAGATGTAAGGCTGGTCAGAATTTTTGTATTTGCTTAGTGGATTGAAAATATTGGGTTTACATTGAAAGTTTTGGTCATTACACTCCAAGTGTAAACTCTGAGAAGAATAAATGTCTGAAATAGAAATCTTGTGGACAGTCGAAGGTAAAATCTAAAATCCAATTTGCTGTCGTCATGTCCCAAAGGAGGGAAAGCATGACTCTTAATTTTTTCTTTGGGAAGCAGGACCACTTTCATGCTGTTTCTGATATCAATTAAATTAAATAATTTGTAACCAAATGTGCTCACACATTAACATTATTGAAACTTATGGTCGAGGTCATCTGTTGAGAGAAATTAGTTGTATTGGAAATTGCAGCTGGATTACCTTTATTTATGTGAGAAAGTAACCTTTTCCTCAGTCATCCCAAAGCACTATAGACTTCTGTATTGCAAAGGTAAAGAAATTGCCTGAGTAAATTCAGTTACTCTTAGTTCAAGACAACAACAGTCTTCCCTGCAGTCATGTTTACATTGTAATGATGTTAGAATCAGAATATGATCCTACACTAGCATATATCAATTCAGTTTTTAAGTAGAATACAAGTGATTTGTATAGAATGTGAAAAAAGATAAAAGAAAAAATCGACAGATACTCATAAAAAGTTCGATTAAAAACTCAGAAACTCTCTTTGCCAGAATTTTAGTGAAGCTTGGAAAGCTCGTTTAGATTAATACCAACTTGAAATTTATTATTATGTTGCCCCAACCACAAAAGCTGACAACCTGAGACTCCTATAAGAATGAAAGCATTACTTTTAGGGCTAAAGTAATCAATTACTAATGCCAGTTGAGTCATAAGCTGAATGCGGTATAGGAGTAGTAATGAAATATTGATGCACATAAATGCCAGCATAAATGGTAGGCAGTTGCTTCACAGTGATAGTATTTTATAGAAGAGAATAGAGTCTTCCAACAATTACATCTACCAACTCCATATCTCAGCACTCTCGTTATTATTCCCAATGCTTTAAGCACAAAAAAGCGATAGAAGTTTCTTATCCATATGAAATCCTGACTGCACGGCAATCTTTAACAATTTGCCTTAAAAAATTGTTGCTCTGTTTTCTTCTTCTCCGGCACCTTTTTGAGCAATGTAGATATATTAGGATGGACAAGCGATCCGTGAATCTTCCTTAGATTTCAGTGAGACAGAAGCATTTAGAGAGGTTTTTGGATTGTCCCTGATGTAGGAGATGTCAAGATTTGTTCTGAAAAATCATTCTATTCAGCTGCACCTTCATTGTCAATGGCAGGATCAGTTGCAGTAGTAGTTTTTACCTGCAGTGAACCAAATAGTTAGCTAGTAACCTCAAGAAAATTTCAATAAAGCAGCAATTCGGTAATGAACTTCGTGCTGCCTTTTCTTTCTTCTGCCTCCTGTTCTTTCCCCTCTTCTTCCTCTTCCTTAGAAGCATCCGGATTAGATTCAATAGAATCATCTCCTGAAGAAACCTCTACGAATCTGTTTCAACAAAAGCTACAGATGAATTCAACCACGTCTAAATGAATATTTAGGTGAAATGAGAAAATTATAATTAAACATTAGGGGACAGAATGCATTAGAAACTGCCAATGGAGTAACGAATACAAAATGGTGACATAAAAATGAGTTACGTGAAACACATTAGAACTTGCCAAAAGAAAAAGAGGAAAAGACAGATACCGATGAGCCTGTAATTAAGCGATCACCAAGTATCGGTATAGAATAACAAAGTCTGAGACAACATTATAAAACTGTGTGTCTCAAAGCGATCTCGTTCACAAGTGATACATACGTCAATGTCCCAATCAGCTAACATCAGCAGCACCCCCTACAACGTTTCTTTCCATTTATTCAGGCCCGTAATATAGATCGTGAAAATTTTACATGACAGGTAAGGCACAAAAGAGTCCTTTTTCTAAGTGTTTCTAGGTACAGACTGATCATTTAAGATGTAGAAATGGCATCTCCAGAAATGCAGTCCAAATGGAATTCAAAGGACAGAAGGTATTATGTGTTTCATTCATGTTAATAATCCCCAAGCTGGACAAATGGGGGACCTCTTCTCTACTTCAATCCAACTAGAGCCAGGCATTTTCTTTACGTCTCGATTATCCATAAGTTCCCTCATCATGCCTACATTCTCCCAGTTACTTTGACAAGCAAAAGAGTTTGACAATAGCACGTAAGTTGAGGAATCTTTTCCATCAAGGTCAACTGCATGCTGTGCTGCTCGATGTCCTGTCACCAGATCCCCATGAAGCTGGCAAGCACCTAACAAAGTCTTCCAAACAAGCACACCTGGTTGAAATGGCATATTTAAAATCAAATCCTCAGCTTGTTTAATCTGCCCTGCACGTCCTAGTAAGTCCACCATACACGCATAATGCTCTTCGCCGGGGGAAATCCCATGTTCATTATACATAGAGAAAAAGTACTTCCATCCTTTATCAATAAACCTACCTTGGCTACAAGCATAAAGCACGCATATAAAGGTGATATAATTTGGCTCCACATCACTGATCATCATGTCCTCAAAGATTTCAAGAGCAGCTTTAGATTGGCCATTCTGCGCACAAGCCATGATCATGGTTGTCCATGTAATCTCAGAACGATCATGTCCCAATTGGAATACAGCCCAAGTTTCATCCATGCATCCACATTTCGCATACATATTGAGTAAGGCATTATCTACACAGATATCAACCTGAGAACCTAGTTTAATTCTCAGGCCATGAAATTTCTTCCCTTCTTCTAATGAAGCCAACTTGGCACAAGCATCAAATGCAGTGGCAAGAGTAAACTTGTTTGGCATTACACCCACCACCCTCAATTCTGCAACAAGATAAAGCGTTCTGTCAGGTTCCCCACATTTCAAGGCTCCAGCAGCCATCTGAGTCCAAGAACGTACATTTTTTTGTGGCATCTCATAGAAGGCCTTAAAAGCGTCATTAAGCCTCTGGTTCTTTATGTACATGTTACTCAAAGAATTCCCCACGCCAATCTCAACCCCGTGACCACTCTTGACAAGCTGTGCATGAACTTGCAATCCCATTTTAATATCAGCAAGTGAAGCCAAGCCAGTAAAAACAGTAGAAAAGGTGAAATCGTCAGGCTTAACTCCCTCACCGTTCATTTGGTGCCAAAAGAATGGTATTTCAGAATAAGAATGCTGCAAGAAACCAGCCATCATTGCATTCCAAGACACGATATCTTTACTCACACACTTGGCGAAAAGCACTTTAGCATCTGACAGCATTCCATGTCGTATTAAACCAGTCAAGAACGCATTCATCAGAAATACATTGCACTCGAATCCCAAACGAATGACCCAAGAGAAGATTTGGTACAACAACATCAAATTCTGGGAAAACGAGCACGCGTTAAGCGCACTCACAAGACTGAACTCATTGGGGGACACGACAGCTTCACGCTGCATACGCAAAAAGAGAGACAAAGCTTCATCGGGGCAGCCGCGCTGGACAAAGCCGGCGATGAGAACAGACCAAGATACCACATTTCTTTCGAACATTCGGTCGAACAATTTGAGAGCATAAGTTAGACGATTACATTTCAAATAAAGAATGATAAGGTTGTTTAGGAGATAGAGGGAAGAGGTGGGTAGTTTAGGAATTCTGAAAAATCTAGCGTGAATGGCTCTTACGTAATGCAGATTGGGGAATCGGAGACATTTTTGCAACAGGTTTGTGCAAAGTTTTTCGTCTGCTACTGTAGCAATTGGAAGCGAAAGGTCGGGGTCGGAGGCAGAACTGAAAAAAGTGGCGGTGAGTCGGGGTGATACTGAGAAAGTGATTGGCAGGGACAATGGCGGCCGTAGCCTCGAGGCTATTCGAACAACATATGCCAATGCCATGTCATGTCCGGTACAACAACACACGTCTTGGGTCAATAGTCAATACCAAGACAATAGCTACCGTTTGTTATTTCATTATGTTACCCTTGGGATTTCGTTTCTTATCACAGCAGCCAGCGATCCAAACCAATCTATATCCAAATTAAACAATGTCATATACTTTTACATTCCTTTGATTCCTACATTGTACCAAAACAATCCTGATATACCTTTCTATCGTTAATCATGATTGAACTGAGTATGACAAAATTGGCGCGTACAGAATCGTCGATGATGAATTGAACACATCTAAGTTTCTGTAGCTAGCACAATTCAGTTTTTAGGAGGATACAGCTCCCACAATGCAACAGTTGTGTCTTCTGAAGCAGAGGCCATCAACTTACAATCAGTTGAATATGAAACAGCATTACACTGGAAAATTACCCAAAAAAAACACCCTTTTGAGGATATGGAACAAGAGAACACGAGAGAGGGTTCAAATACAATGCAAAAATAACACTCAAAAATTGACTTGTGTAAGGCTAATTGATGACAAGTTACCGCAGCATGGTGATACTTCAATATTGCAAGAGGATTTCCTTTGCGATAATTGTATATTCTGATTCTGTCATCAACCAACAAATGAGAGCAATCATGATCCCATATCTGGTAATTTAAGAAAATGCTAAAAGTAATCACCAACCTGTGATCCCAACCAGCAGCTGCTGCAATTCTGTTATCTGGTCGAATTGAGCAGCCTGATATACCAGGCCGTTCCAAACTAATCTCTTTCTTAATCACACAAGAACCCTATCTCAAAATGAAAGTTTCAACATGAATCACACGAGGTGCCCCAAGTATTAGGATGAGAGCAATAAAATAAGCAACTTAACAGGTAAGACAGCCAACAAACAATATAACCAAAATGACATAAATAAATAGGCAATTCATCATTTGCTTAAGTTTAGTATCAAAACACCCAGCAAGGATAATGTAGATAGAAGAATTACTGGAAGACGAATTACCATGGACACATCCAACCCATACAAAACAATTTTGTCATCGGCAGCTCCTGAGACACCCCCTTTACAAAGCCCATCAATACATAGGCTTAAAACTGCACATAGAATAAATAGGCTCAAAAGTTTTAATTTTAATGTGGATTATTATGAATGAGGATCTCCAAAAATATTTGTCTCACCTGGTTCTGCATGAAACTTAACAGAAGTTAGAGGAACCCCTGGATTTCGTACATCCCACCAAAGCATGGAACCATCCTCATAACTGCCAAATATAGCAAAAAGGAAGTTAAAGTACTCAACTACTGAACCATTCTACAAATCCTAAAACATCATTTAAGAAGGTAAAACAAATAGGAGAAGCAAAAACATTCACCCAGCTAAGACATTTAGAAATCCTTGTGACAGTGATGGTAGAAATGCTTGAACGGTCATGCACATCCCTGCCCATGGACACCAACTTCAAGTTTAGAGGCATAAAAAAACAAATAAACAACGTCTTTATAAGCTAAAAACTTCATTCAACTTTCTTTTTTTCTTTTCTTCCTTTTGAAGCTCTGGACAAAATATTTGGGATTTTTGTTTTACTGGCTTTGTCATTGCAAATCTCTAAGGTAACGGGTTGCACTTTTTGTTAATGCAGAATGCACTAAAACAACGTTCCCACGTAGTGAATGAGTTGTATATAAGTAAATTTATATGAAGTTCCAAGTGTCCCAATACAAAGGCATCTACGACAAAAGAGAGCCATCAAATAAAAGTAAAGCTTGAAGAGGGTACAATCCACTTGAAAATAAGATGCTTACAGCAGGGATCTTACATCTAACAGTGCCTGATTCATACAAAGCTAGTCATTCTGAGAAGAGAAACTTAATTTTTGCAAATCTGTTATCTGGTTTCAAAATATCAATAAACTTTGGTGTAATGAAACTTAAAGCAAGACAGGGGAGAGATATCCAAGGAAACCATTTTAAAAAGAAACACTAAAACAAGATATGCCCAAAACGGCTATATGTTGGACCTCAATTTACACCTCTTAGTAAGTCACTGTCAAATTCAAGTCAAATTAAAACAGACATGAGATTAAAGTCAAACCTCTTTTTTCAGTAGACATACTAGGCGAGATGTCAAAATGAGTTTGAGGTATTCGTGCAATTCTTTTTGCAGTATGAAGGTCCCATATCTCAACCTGTGTATATAAGTTTCAAAGAATCATCGATTAATTAAACACCAAAACAAGAAGGAAAATAGACAAACAGAAATTGCAAGAAATGATGCATGTTCACCTCAAAAGAATTCTCCCCTGCTACGGCAACATACTGTAGCCCATTATCCTGTAAACACTCTGGAAAAACAATGAGAACAGAAATCAGTACTCTTATAACAAGTTTAAAGTGAATAGAAAAGAGAGAGACAGTACATAAAGTACATCAAAGGACCAATACGGTGAAGTAAATACTGCTATTACATGCTATAAATCATCTCAGTTGATAATGTTGACCTTTTAAACATGAAGAATATGGACCAAATATTATTTCCCAGGAGAGTCAAGACCCTCATATGGGAATAACAAATTAATGTCAAAACTGTAATAGTCTGAATTACAAGTTAATACCTTTAAGGGACCCCTACTATAAAACGAATTGCCATGTTGTATTATAGGTAGATAACAGTGAATTTTAATAAATGTGAATCAAGAAGATAAAAAGAGCAGCTATCCTCTAAGACACTTTATGATTCAGTAGGATGGCGCTCTTGATGATCAGTATGCATTCTTCAAAAGTTGAAGTTCCTAAGTAAACTTGCAAATTCAAAAAGAGTTAACTCCATTGGACAAAGTCAGGTTTAAGTAGTTATCTCTTGATTATTTACAAGGCTTGGATTTCTAGTAATAGCAACATGTCATGGCAAGCCATTTGCAACCAAAGATAACTTTATGTTCTCATTCGAAAGTAATTAGTTAATCAACAACAAGTATGGCCAATCATTAGAAAGTAACATAAAGCTTCAAGATGACCTTCTTCATTCTTTGCTCCTCTGTCATAGTCCTTAGTTTCCACAACCCCCGTCTTGTGTTGACAATGAGGACTATCAACTTGGTTTGCAATAGCACACGGCTTCATCACTATAGAAAGCTTGCAGAAATGGTAAGAGTTTGTTCTGATGGTAACTGAGGGCACCCTGTCCACCAAAAACAAAGTGTAGCATTAGGCGGAAAAAGAGGGGGGGGGAAAAAAAGCTCCTGACTGAGCTACAATAACTAAAGCCAGAGATATTATGGAAGAAAGGCAACAAGAAGAGAAGAAAAGCGAAATTAATGTATAGCAGTACCTTGAGATACCATAGTCCACAATATCCCAGCACTTAACAGTGCCATCCCTTCCCTGACTACAACAGCAGATAACAGATATAATGTGATTTTTTCCATATTAAAACAAAAGCATACCTGAAAAAGATTAAAAAGTCACCTGACAACTTTGTTGTTGCCCCTCAAAGAAGTAGAAACAACTGATATAATGCCGTGAGCCGTGCTATGCACCCTTGAATTAGATCAAATCAAATTAAATTAAATTAAATTGGCTATTACAGTTAACAAAAAGAAACAAGTGTATGGGTATGATATCTTATTTAAAAGATAAAGAAAGATGTGAGAATACCAAGCCGATGATAAAGTTCGACGCTGGATGGTATCCCAAATCCTTAGCTCGCCGTCTGCGGAGCTGGAAGACTTTTATTAAATATGAGTCGTCGTCGTCAACCGAATAGCAATAATAATAATGAAGAAGTAATAAAATACCCAGTGAAAAGGAGAGGAAGAGAGGGATGAAAAGAAGCATCCGTGACAGAAGCGCGGTGGCCTCGTAGAACCGCCACCGGATCAGGTGGTGGTGGTGGTGCTGCTGCTGCTGCTGCGGCTCCCCTTCCTTTGCTCATTCTCTCTCTCTCACACACACACAGAGACACTTATTTGTAAAAAACGGAGAGACAGACAAAACACACTAACACAACACGCCTTGTTTCCCTAGTATGTTTCGTCTTAAAAGTTAAAACAAACAGAAAACGACAACGTTCGATTTCTTTAGGCAGGCCCGCCTAATGTTCTTCGTTACACACACAAACTGGAAAGCCAAAGTCGAGCAATGAAGAGAAGGAAGAAGGAATAAACTAGAACTTGTGTGGCTGCCAGAGTGTTTTTTGAGATCTCTCACCCTTTTTCATTCTGTTATTTGATTTCATTCTTGTGCCGGAGCTGTTCATGGTCATCATGTGATATATAGGCTGGCTGTAGTTCAGTTGATACATATGATCGTTGATTCATATTATGTGAGCGATTATTGTCAATGCGTGATTCTATATTGGCATGAATCAAAAAATCCTATGATAAGCTGTAACTTAGAAATATTGGGGGATAGGAAAAAGTGGTATGTATAACATAGCCAATCAGATTCAGATAGGAATCTGTTTAATTGGATTATGCAAAGCTCTTGATTGGTTAAGAACAGATTTGCAATTTGCATTACACGAAATCTATTCTGACGGTAAAACTATGCAAAATATGAACATTTCAAGTTAAAAAATAAGTACTTTTCCTTTTGAATTTAAGCTACAATCAAGTAAACGTAATAAGTTCTTGCATTGGCACCTATTTCCTTTTTCTTCTCTATTCTTCAACCATTAGCATTGTGTTTGATCTTATGTAGCATTTTAAAGATCCGCATGCTCTTTGTATTTAATTTAAACCATGGCAATTTTTGCATTGTCTTGTTTTCATTTTACACATTACCTCCCAAATTTGATTAAGCCCTTAGAAGACTGCATTTTTTTTATACATTAATTGTGATTTTCTTTTTCACTGTTAATTAATTACAGGATAAAGGGACAGTCCCTTTTTGTATTTTTTGCATTTATTATTTTTCCCTATGTTAATTCATATTTTTTTAGGAACTTAAAGCTTCCAGCATTCTTTATGTTCAAATGGTCTCATAACCTTTTTTTCTATTGTATCAATTATGTAAAAGGTTTGTGTCTCCATCTGATTTTTCATGATTATCTTGTTTAAAATTTTTCAAATGGATCTTTTGGCTATCACCTTATTTTAGATCGGTATTTTCTGTTCATGCAACTAATTTGGGTTGTTAGTAAATCTTACAAACGAAGATGTGCATAATTGGACTTTTATATACTTGTGTGATTTTTCAGATCAACAAAAAAAAAAATCATGTTATTTTAATATGATGCGTTTAGATAAGCTTAATGTCTACTCTTAACTTCTCCAGGTGATTGCTTATTTGATAGCCTATAGTTGCTTCTTATCGGTACACTGCAGTGATGTTTTACTTCATAACATTTATTGCCTTCATCTGTGGAACAAATATGACAAGCAAAGTGGCGCTTTAGTTAGCTTACCTTCATCCAAAAATAGTTAAGCAGCAGTAGCCATTCTTCTCAACTCGTGTGAATCCATGCTTGATAGGCTTTTCTCAAGAAACACCGTCAGTTTTGCTACAAGGAACTGAGGCTACAGCTATCTTGCCAAATTGAAAATGAAGCAACAGTGTATTAAAAGTACTTTAATTACATATGTAAGTATCTCCGGTAAATATTAATATACAAAATTTATTAATCAAAATAAATATTAATTAGTTGAAAATTAATTTAATTTAATTTAAAATTAAATAAATATTTTATAATAGAAATTATCCATGGACTAAAAGTCCTTGCTGCATGCATGACTGATAAACAAGCTAAACAAGACTTGGACCAATTTAGTAATTAAACGTTGGCATCATTCTGTTGGCTTTCTTCAGCTGTTTTCTTCATAATATTTCGGAAACTCTTATTCAACCAGTCATCTTTAAGATGATCTCAACGTGGTAATCAACCAAAAGCACTAAACATGCAACCACAAATGATGATATCCCATTATAATCTCTTATTCCGAACGAAGGGAGCTCATTTACCCTTTAAGCCCTTCCCGAGTGGAACAGGATTTTTGTGGCCATTGGGTTAGTATTTGCAGAACGATCGAAATTGAAAGTACTAATTTCCGTTAAGCACCTTCATTAAGTAAGCTTGTCACTTTCTGAAAAGAATAAACTGCTTATGTTGCACCATTTTGCTTAGTTGGATGCATGTCATGATTAGAGCAACCTGATTACATAACAAAAAATTGATTAGTCTTCTACTGTGCTGTCCTTTTTCACAGTACACTTAGAAGCGTTTACACTTGTTAGAAAAGTAAATACATGATCAGTCGACACTACTAGGTTCGAGTGAACTCCACTGATATCAGTTCCAATCATTTAAGTAAGCAGTAGAAATCAATCGTGCGACCCCAAACATCAGTACAAAAGATTAAGGTAAATTAAAAAGGGACATTGGAAAAAGGTAAGTACGGTGTTTCACATTTCCATCCACGTAGGTTATGCAGAGATTCTATACTGAATAGGCATTAGAGAAATTGCCATGTGAATATCAATAACGTGGCAGGAAAATTTGCACTTGGAACAATGGAAGTATCCCTTCGGCTTGAGAATTCACAAGAAACTTAACCATATGGTGAAATTAGAACTTCAAAGGGTTTAAATATTAACGGGAAGATAGTTTCATTGTTAAAGAAACAACAGCATAGGCATCTAGTCTCTACAAGTTTGGTCTCGTGTTACATAGGTTACTCCCTCGAGGTATGGCCACAGTATTAGGCCATGCAGCAGAAAACATCATCCCCTCAAATGTGAACAATGAAAATATTTATGATCTTAAACCACACAGCAAGATCTCTGTACTTGCAATGTCGGTCGGTCTTATGAGAGCTGCAAGACATGCTAGACAATGAAATGAAAGACTCCATTGTCAAGCCTAACAATTCAATGAGATTGAAAAGAGCAAACAAGTGTTGGAATTGAATATTGTCATTCTTCTCAATGAAATGACGGTGAGAGAGGTAAAAGAGAGGAAAAGGATAGTTTACTTAGGTAGGATGATCCTCTGATTCTAAATGCAACCAAGTGCAAGAATAATGCTTGACTTTATCCTATCTGTACATGGTTTGGGTTTTTATAGTCTCATTTCAAGTTTGGATGTTTTGACAAATTTAAATCATGTAATGATGGCCTTCAGTTAAATGGTAAGTGATGCGATGCTATGTACCAAATTAAAGATTAGCATGCAGAAAAGGACCTAGTAATTTATGAAACAGTGCCAAACAGAATTGACAAGTTATAGGTTTCCAGGTCAAACCTGCCCAAGTCATAATCCACTTTCCAATTACATTGTCCATTTGGTCGAATGACAATCTACCAAAGTAACAACCACTAAGCAATTAATAACTGAAAAGTAAATACACTTGATAACTTGAAGCATACCTTCTGAACTTTCTCAGAAATTTTGGGCAGGTGGAAAGGAACTTATTGATATTTTGCACAAATTTGATACAGCTACCCTTTCAGAAGTAAGAAACAGAATTCTTCCCCTATATCACTCAAATAGATACTAGAGGTAATAACAACAATGGTAATCCCTATGATTTCAAATTTTGACACCTCTTCTTAAAGTGAAAATAAAGAGTGTTCATGTTAGCAGAATAGTCTATACCATCTCATTCAAGGTGGGACTAGCCTCATATCATCATGGAGTTTGAATGTCACAGTCACAAAATCTCCACAATCCATCATCTTGCCTTTTGAGAACATAACGAACTTTATAGGTTCTGAATAAAGCAATCACAAGCATAAACATAAATAGAAAATAAAATAAATGTAAAAGATTCGTTAAGAAGGAAGTTGGATAATCTTTGACTCAAGTTCATTTAACCAAACTTGATTTTATTTCTCCTTAATGCAGTAACTGAGAAATGCAGAGATTAATTCCAAACCTGCACCCACAAAATCCTCTACACAAGATGAAAATGTAATCACTTACCCATAGTAATTTGGGTTCTTTTGTAGGGACTCATCAACTAGCTCCGCTGCTTCTTCAATGAGAGCTTCAATTTCTGCCATCTCTACTCCAAATCCAACTGATATAATATCAGCCTGGAGAACAGAAAGTTCCAGCAAAACAAATCTCCAATAGCATGACCTGGCTTTTGCTGCATCAGCCAAAGCTTGCCACTGTAGATAAAAACACAAATACAAAGAGTTGATGTATTGTGCTCCAGCATTCCTCCACTTTAGATCATCACAGAAAAATGCCATAATAAAGAATTTCATATGATGCAAAACATAGGTAATTCATTTTGAAAGAACAAATCAAACTTTTTCCGATTGTCCATTGGATTATTTCTCATTAAAGGTCTCCTTGTTGCCTAAATCAATGATAAAACCGAACATTGAATCTTGAGTTTGGACCATGAAGATATCACTTATTCTGAGTAATAGTGAACATGTCTACACATTTCCACCATTCTACACATTTCCACCATGACAAGGAATTACCTATTCTATAGGTAACATTTTCTAATATAGGTCACACAAATGGAACCTCAATAACAATGGTTATTGCTACTTTTTCATTGTCATTCAAATTCTCACAGTAGACTGATTTCCTACCATCAATAGATGGTAGATCAACTTCCCAACCATTCGACAGTTAACATACCTGAGCCAACATTGACTCGTCAAGGATTTCAGAGAGGCTCGCAACATGATGGCTATGCCCAAGAGATTCAGCTTTAATTGCTTGCCATTGCTTCACAAGAGCTTCAGCTTCTTCAACAGGCATCTGCTTCCTCAAAACTGCTGTCTTAGATGATGACATTCTATCCAAAACTTCTGAAATTTGCAGTGATTTGGGTTCTGAATGTTTCCTGAAATTCACTTTAACCGCTGTCAACAGTTTCTTCAGTCCTTTGTCAATGCTACTTTGTTTAGTAAAAGAAGGCCCTACTTCATAGTCAAGTGCAGAATCTGTTTCCCGGAGAAGAGAACTGACATCTGCACCAGGTTTAGAGGGCAATTTGGATGGAATCCTTCTTGACAGATCAAAGGGAAAAAATACAATGCACCCTACTGCAGCAACAATAATTATCTTTCCAACTGCAGCTCTACGAATAAACCAACTTTGCCAAGCACTTCTATGGTGTACATTAATATTTCTTTTCAGTTGAGCAGAGGGCTCATCATCACCACTGTCACTCTTACCCACTATTAACGAGCTTTGTAAGTTGGTTGGTGCCAACTGTTTAACTGCAAAGCCAAGATTTTGAGATGGTTTCGCACGTGGAACTGATTCTCCACAATCCATCCGTTTCACTGCAATGTCAGATATTGATCTTCGAGCCACAGAATAATTGGTTTGAGTGGTATGTATTCTCTTCTTGCTACTCAAACTTCTCTTTTCACCACTAAAAAAGTTGACCTGCAGATGCATTTTGGAAAATTCAACCTTCCGCACAAATAGAACTGCGCACTTGAATGCTAAATGTAATTCTTACAAAAGATGGAGAACAATCTCTAGTATCTGGAAAAACAGCGAGGACAGCATCCTTCAGCCATGTTTCCTGCTCAAGATAATAACTCATTCTAATATCAGAAAGCATGTTCAAGAAAAGGATGAAGAGCAATATGGAACACTTTGACAGCTATATGCTCAACAAATGCTTTAAAACACATTCCCATGAACAGGTGCACTGCTTAGCACGTATGAAGTTTAGAACATGTATAAAACTGAGATAGATAATATGATGTTCAGGATTTTAAAAAAAAAAAAGGAAAGAGAAGAGTTATGCAGAAGAGATGAGGCTTTCAATGCTTAACAGCATGCAGCACTGCATTAACTCATAACAGAACACTACTACTCTCTGTATATTCAGTTTCTCATTATGGTAAGGGTGTATTCTAGACTAAGACCTACGCCAATGACCATATATGATGGGTCAAAAATGAAACAACAGTTCCTCAGTGTCATGAAATCAAGGTTAGGAGCTTGAGTCCTGACGTAGGGAAAAGCCTTAAGAGCAACAAATTTTAGCAAAGGGCTGAAAATTTGGTGATTTGAACTGGAACTGTAAGGGTTTATCTGAAAATAATAATAAGACATTTAAGCCGTAGAGTGTCGCTTCCAGGTTTTTATACTTGTTTTTATATTCCTTAATTGGTAATAAAAAATGAATATTATTTTTTAAAAAAGGAAACCTCGTCTAAATAGGAAACAATAACAAAACTAAACTTTTTTGGGCAAGGAACTAGACCTGTTAAAAAAAAATCCTGTATTAAAATAATTATAACTTCGGGTTCTGCATAAGTCCTTTACTTACCATTCATTATACAATGTTATAAATACCACGGCCCTTCTTTGCTCTTGATCAATGATCATATAATAGTTGGAGTACCATATTTGGGTAATTCACAATTACTGTCAGATTGAGATACTACAATTCGTAAAAGCACAGATAACTTACTTACTGCTAATGTGGAACAAAGATTTGATTGAAAAACACAATAAAAGTTGATGACAAACTTTATTGATACAAAACTTCCCAATTGCACTCTACTGGAGATTTTGAAGGTTAGTTTCTATAAAAAGATTATACTACTTTGATATCATTTTAATTGCGTAATTTATAGCACATCAAAAGCAGCATTGCCCTTCAAGCCTTCATCGACTTCATTTCACCTTAAGCAGTAATTATTAATAATATGGTTTTGTTTGCCTTTTGATCAACAAAATTATAATGCTACCTATATTGAGTTTAACTGCATAATAAGATCAGACCTAGGGCAAGATTATAACAAGACTACCAAGTCCAATACTAAAAGCCTTTCCAATTTCACTCTCCAATTAAATATGTCCTAATGCATGTGGCAGCAGGAAAGTCATAAGTCCAATATATGTATAAGGCATACCAATGATTGTTTTCCACTGGAAAAATCTTTCATCTCCTTGACCGAGACTAAACTTCGTCCAGCTGAATTTGAATTCGACTCTAGTTGATGAAGCTTTTCAACAGCTTGTGCCTCATTACCCTAAACATCAAGATAGAATTACAGTATAAGTGCCATAATCAAGAAATGATATCAACCTAAACTAACCAAGAATAAAGACTTCCATTGACAAGTTGAACTCATATTCACACTAACAAAAGAGGGTAAAAAAAGGAGAGAAGGGAGATGTGAAGGACAAGATAGTTAAAACAAAATTTACATTCCCAAATTGGCAGCAAACTTTGACAATGTAAAGGGAAATCAGCATACCTGCCCAAGAAGAAACAAGCAGAAAGCTTCCTCAAATTTCAAATCAATACCTTCTGATGCAATCAAACACTCACATATGACTTTAGCCTTGTTGATCTACCAAAACAGCAAGAAGATTTGCATAATGTAGACAGAACTCATAACAGGTCCATAAAGGTCTAATACCAATTCCCTGATCCTCAGGCAAAGAAACCAAAAACTTGAAATTCCAAGCAAAAGCATAATCCATAATCTCTTACCAAGTCTGTTTGCTTGCTTGAAAAACCAAGAGCAATATGAGCAATTAACACCACATAGAAACAATTAAAGTCAATCACAACCCTCTGGTTGTGTGATTCAATTGATTTCTTATTCTTCCTCATGATGGCTAAATCCTCCCAAGGAAGAAGATCAACTATTTCTGTAGCCATTAATCTATTCAGTGCTTGGCTCAGAAAACTCTGCCAATCTTGAACTCTGCAAGAGCTTTCCACATCAAGACCCTGTCTGAGTAATTCACGCAAGGCAGCAATTGCTCCCCGTCTTCGTTCAACATACTCTGGAGAGTGGGGCATGCCTAACAATTCCAATGTGCATGCAGGGGCAAGCTCCTCCAGAGATTCTTCTATCTAAAAACCAAGATCAAGAGCATTAGATGTCTATCACATTTGCTCCATGCTCCAGAATGCAAGAGACTTATGTGTCTACTTTCTTTCAGCCATCAAAATATTTATGTGCTTCTTTGGTCACAACTACCATCCTTGGTAGAATTGCCATAAGAGATGCAAGCATATACTGAACAGAGTAGTCATTATTAAGGGTCAGGAGAGACACACACAGGGAGATAGAGGAAGGAAGAAGATGGTTGAGAAAGTTGAACAAACCAGTGATAACAATGCCATCTTGCCGAGTGAGATTTTACTTCTAAGAAGACATTGAGCTCGAGCAAGAGCTTCAAACCCATTAGAGACTTTGTTCTTCTCAAAATTAATCTTCGCTATGGCACACTTCAAGAAAGCAGCACCTATGATAAGAAAAGTGGGCATAACAAGGTTACCCCAACAAAATTGCTACAACTTCCTGACCTCCTGATTATTCTTACCTCTGCTAATGCCATGGATAGAAGCACATCATGAATGTATGGCTTGGCATCTGGATGCTTGAGAGCTTCTTGGCCAATATCCAGCACCAGCTTCTCTTCCCCAATCTGTATCAATAAATATATATTATCATAATCCAAAATCAAATTATCTTTGTATTATAGGTAATACTAATGAAAAATGCTGCACACTGGGCAGTTTGATGACAAAAGAGGATGATAATACTTTATCCAAGATGATAGCAAAAAAGAGATGAGTCAATTGGTGCTGCTGGCCACTCGGCAACAGCAAATAAACTAAATTCTTAATAAAACTGAAAACCCGCAGAAACAACAATAGTTTAGGACTAAGAAGAAAAGAACAAATTTGTACCTCTTGAAGTAAGCAAAGTGCACCAGGCAACCAAGGCCATGGAATTCTAAGGGAAGATTTAGGTGGAATCTTCTCTTTCAGATTCCCTGCATATTCTGGCTCGAACAGAAGTTTATCTCTTACGTCCATTAGTAGATTCTGTAAAGGAAAAGAAAATAACTTAGTACGTAAAAATCTTTCTTTTAACCTCATATCACATGGATAAAATTCAAGTTTGCCTTCCAGACCCTACCTGGCGAGATTTAGCAGCATCCAATGTATACCCCTCTTCAACCTCAGCATTTTTCAATTGCATAACCGATTTAACTATTTCATCTTTCTCTGCTCTATCAGCAACCCCAACAAGCTACAAATGTGTTCCCAATTCATGAGAAGAAAACGGAATGCTCGTACTTGACGCGTTCGTGTAAAAACACATAAAGATAGCAAGAGAGATAGAATGGGCGCGGGGGTACCTGGAAACAAGAGACCGGGATTTCAACGGTGGCAGTGGTGGCCAGCGAAGGAGCGTTCTCCACAATGTGGGTGTCGGTGGCGTTCAATTCCCATGGCCTTGCACCCAAACCTCTCCTTCTTGAAACCCTAGAAACAGAAACACATCTCGAAAGCCCGGTTCCAGAACATTTACTGTTACCGAAAGCAAGCCCTACGAAACGCTTCCGATCCAAATTGTCTTTACATTTCCCGCAGAAACAACAAGAAGAAGAGGGAAGAATTGTTATCAGATTGAGATGAGCCAACGCCATGATCCCCTATCAAACTACTTTACTCATTTTGAAGACATCTACGTCGAAAAAAATTAAAAGTGAGGTTTTCTTTTTCTCCTTTTCAGCTTTTGTTCTTCAATGCTAAAAGGCAGTGGAGGAATGCTTGCAGTCTTCTTCTACAGTTCGGCCACCGTCATCGGCAAGTGCAACGTCTACGAGATCGCGGCGTTGATTTTGTTATGCTGCTGGCTTCTTCCCCTTTTCTTAATAAAATATCTACTGAAATTTGTTTTGTTCGGATTAGATATGAAAAGAATGCTTTTACAATTGATTTGATTTTGTGCATGTAAAAGTAAAACTGACCAAGTATGATCAACGACTTCAACTTCAACCTGCCGTGTCTGTTGCTGTTATTACCAATATTTTAAAACTCAGACTGAACATCGAATCAGTACAAAGAAAAATATTTAAAGTATCAATATTTATTTAACAATTATAAAATTGGTATACAATAAATAAATTATAAAAATTATAAAAATAAAATATTTTATTAAAGTTGGTATATAATAAATTAGAAATAAAAATTATAAAAGTAAGAAAATAAAATATTTTATTTATTATTTATTATTTATTATTAATTCATTATATAATAATAGATTTTGATGTATATTTTATTTTATTTATCATTAATTCATTATATAATAATAGATATTGATGTATATTTTGTTATATAATAATAGATAAATCTAAGTCTAATACAAAACTTAAAGTAACAATAAAAATCAAATTTGTATTTTTAAATAAGATTGTGTCTCATCATCATTAAAAGTTCCAAATTTTCAAATACTATCTAAAGACTCATAAAATACCTTTCATCTAAAATATTTGTATCAACTTATTCTACTGCATCAAATAAATTACAAATTAGTAATATATGAAATTATTCTCAATTGTAAATTTGTAATAAATTATACTTTTAACTTAAATATGATCATAATAAGATATGAACTGGTCATCAGTAGAGGTTCTTAATTCATTCTTTGTGACAAATACATTTTCTTTATAAATTGCCTTTTCAAGTTCATCATAATCAAGATTAGACGATAGTTCTTCTTCTTTTATCCAAAAATCGATATGTCAATATATTCAATATCAACTTAATCATACGTTCTCTTTTTACTAAATACTTTGAATACATGGTAAAAAACTTATAAAGTCAATAATAAAAATAAAATTAATGAAATAAAAATAAACTATAAAATACATGTTCTTTATTCTCATATTATAAGTAATGTAAATAAAGTCATTACGTCTTTCATGTTCCAAACGATTTTATTTCTTTATATAAATACATTCAAAAATGCTTCAATTACATACACAACCTAATGCAGAAGTTATTTGACTAAGTAATCTAATAACGAGTTTTCTCAATGTTGGAGCACTTTTATCGAATAATCTCCACCACTCATATGTATTTTAAATTAATAGTTATGAAAAATAAAAATATATATTATTAATAAGTAAAAATGAATTAAAAGTATAAAAACTTAACAGACTGCATTTTTTCATCAGCTATCTCTTTACTAATAATCTAACAAAGCTCTCTGAACTTTTATGATATAATTTATTTTCATTTATCATTTGTAACTACTCTTTAATAGATAAAATATCTTTGTATTCAATCACATAAAATAGACCGCCCATAATATTATTTGTACATACGTCTCCACTATATAAGCAATAAGAATTGAGAAAATAATTCGATAAGTAGATCCTTTGAGTAAGATACTTATCCTAATGTCAGTTAATAATATCTATATAAACCTTGTAGAATTTCTCCTACCCTTTAAAATATTTATAATTTTTTTAAAGCTTTATACTTATCATCATATATATACCCCAAATATGGCTTCTTATCTGAGTCAATAATCCTCGACAACCTTATAAGTGGAGCCACAATTTTCACAATGATCAAGCAAGCATCCCAAAATTTATTATCTAGAATAATAGCACAAGCTTATTTTCCTTTTTTACTCTTTGATAACTTGTGACTTGAAAATAGTTTACTTATCACTAAATTTTAAAGTAGTTGTTTATGTTCATAGATACTTTCCCAAGTAATAAATGTAGAACTTGGTAGCAATCGGACGTACAATCTTAACTCAATCTTCTTTCTTTCTTAACCTAGACAAAAATGTGATATGAATATACACAAAAATTGTGATATTAGATTCGCATGAAGCAAGACTAGAAATATGGTTTATACCACCAATATCTTATAAAATAATATTTATACAATGAATAGCACATAGAGACCAATAAATATGCCTATGCTTTGATTGTAATAAGTACCCAGCTGATATATAATTGATACATAATTAGTTGCATTATCTGTAACAAAATGCACAACATTCTTTGGTCCAACCCACTCGACAATTTCAAAAAATAATTCAAATAAAACATTGGCACTTTTTACCATATCAGAAGCATAAAAAAACTTGATAAAAGTTGTTTCAATATTATAATAAACCAAGAAATTAGTCAAGGTTCTTTGTCTTTGATCAGTCCAACCATCTGTCATAATAATGCATCCTATTGATTCCAAACTAGACTTATATGTATCCATAATTAATTAATATTCCTTTTCTAAATCTTGAAGCAAAGGCACGTGAATTTCATAATAAAAAGGTACCTTAAATACTAGACCTATCATTGTTGTAGCATCTATTGTTTCTTGAAAATATGGTAAATTTAAAGCATTTAAAGGAATACATTAATGATAGAACCATCTAACCTATGCTCTTTTACATTGCAAACAACATCCTTATAAACCAAAATACTTTTTAGACTAGGTTGAGAACCGATAGTAGTTCTTGGAAGAAAATAAAAATCTATGTCAATAGTTGCTTTCTTTTTTCCTTTATCTAATACTTATGTTGCTTCATCATCTTCAAAAGATATATCATGAGCTTCTTTATTTTCCTTTTTCTTTTTTACTTATTGTTGCAAATAATTTCCAATCCTCTCATGTACATCAAATGGTACATTTTTGTAAGAAGTAATATTACCTGTAATACCAACAAGATATTCTTTCATTCTATAAACTCTTCTCCTTTAAATATTTCTACCACAAAATATACAATTATAGTGGATATTCCCATCAAATGTTTGAGAAGAAGAAAATTAATTTTATGTTGGATCGGACTTACCATAAATAGATGATGTTATATTCATCGAATCTTTCTCTAAAGATTCCATAAAGTATGAAAAAAACAATTCACAATATATTCCAAAATAGCCAAAAAAAAAGATTACAAGATCTTTTGCTTTTTATATAATAAAGAATAAATGTGACATGAATATTTATAAAAAAGGATAAAATTTTCTATTTATATTAATTGACTCGAATAAAAATTATGTAAATTAATATAAAAGTTGCCCACTATCATAAAAAATTAAATCAATGAATTAGACATTGTACTAAACTTAATAGCTTATATTATAGTAAAAAAAGTAAGTAACGTTCATAAGTAAAATTCACAAGTTATTATATGAGTAATTATATATTTATATTATTATTTTCTTCGAACTCATTTTAAAAAACAATAAAATTCATTGCAAATATTAAATGAGTCAATATAATTTATAGTAATATCAAATTAAATTTAATTATGATACAATTAAAACAATTATAGTTTAAACAATTGAGCAAGGTTAAAAGTAAATTATAAAAAATTTAAAAATACAAAGTAAAGTAATTAGATGAGCATAATCACTTGAAAAATAATTATTGATTAAATTAAAAGCAAGTCAAAAATTAAAGAGAAGCATATAACTTATTCTTTCACTCTTCTTTTCTTTAATGTTACCACATAAGCAAGTAACTTTAAAAGGCTATATTAAAATAATAGTTCTTGACTTCTTGATGAAGAAATAGAATAATTATGTTTCTTATAAAATTTCACTAATATATCCTATAAAACTGTATCACATTATCTCAATGAAACTAAGAAAAATCATACTTCATTGATAGCAAGAAGTGAAAAGTACAAATAAATTAGCAAGGTCACTTTATCAAACAAAATAAGTTAATTACTGTACCCAGATAAACTCAAAATGACCACACGTATACACCAAAAAAAGGCCAACAGTAGAATGGTGGACAAAATCTCACACGCACTTATTAAACTTTGTTCCAGTAATTACCAAACTCTTATAGGTGTCCTCCACTTCAAGGCCGAGTGTTATCTTGCCTAAATATTGCAATTGTAGTTTTCAATTTTGGAGTTTTAAATCAACAAATACTTCAACATAGTATATATAAGTTATAACACAACTACCAACATAGAGATTAAAATGAAATGGAGTTTAACCATTACAGAAAACTAATTAATTAATAAGTACAAATAAAGAAGAAATCTCCTACTCTTATAGATGAAGTTATCGAATTAACCTTATCTGTTATCTCTTAATAGATTAAAACCTTGAATAACACAGTAGACTGAACAAATTTGAACTTTATAGAAACATGGATTAACAACTATAGTTAGCTTTTCATTAAAAAACTCATTCATCAACTATCAAATTTATTACTCCTCCATCCATCTAGTTCTTACACCTCATACAAACAATATATTCTTCCCTCATCCTCCCTAGTAAATCAACAGCAGCAACACCAAAATGGCAAGTGAGTAGTACCTTGTGTTCGAGAGATATGTCAATCATTATTGGCAAACAAACTCATTTTTTGGCTAGCATTCTCTAATGAGTGGCTTTAGGAGATTGGGATTCTCCTTTAGACTCTTTACCTAATCGCAGAGGCTTATCGCATCTGTCTCCACTGCACTAGATATTTTAGTCATTTCTACAAATATGCGACATCTCGTTTTCTCATGCTAAAGGTTAGAACCCTAGAATACTGTATGTGAGAGATATTATTGAGAAGTTAGGAAATGCATTTCATACTCACGCATAATATGGTACACATACACGTGAATTTGATTTTTGGCACACATTACAATGACTATTCATGCACCAATCGACACTTTCCAGGTATAATTGATTTTTTTAAATAAGTATGATGTGAATTATGGATTATATGTCTTAAAAATTAATTTGGTGAGTATAAGTATTGATTTAGACTTTTTGGTGAAGATTTATAAAATTTCTGAAATTTTGAATATTTTTAGGACCAGGAAAAATTTTAAATGGCAAGATAATTAATAAATGGTAATAGAAATAAGTGACGAATGACAATAGAAATAATTGGAATATGGCTTTAGGATTTAAAGGCAAATGTCATAGAAAATTGGGAGACAATTGGATTTGAAATTGGAAACAAATAGGCTAGTTATTAATAAGGGGCCAAATGGAATCTTGGGAAGATGACAAGTGGCAGTGAAAAGTGTCACTATCACTCACCACTCATCCCACACGATTCTTTTAAGTGAAAGACTAACACTTTACTTTTCTTTCACTTGTTAATTGCTATCATCTCTTTATTAATCTCTTTTCTTCATCTTCTCCATTTCTTCTCCATATTACGACACTCACCCACCATCATCAACATTGAATCTTGCTCTCATCCTTCACTTGCTACTCCTATTTTGTTGTCTTCTTCATTTGTCATTAAAGACCTAAACGTTCCACCTTCATGTTGATGATTGTATGATGCTTGAAAGCTAGGGTTAAGTGTGATTTAAAGATCTTAAAGCTAAAACAAGTAAGTAGCATATTGTTCTATATGATTTGTTGAATGAAACATGTATGATGATAGTTAGAGGTTAAATGATCATGAAATAGTGATGTATATATGTTGAACCATGAATGAGAAAATGAGCATATAAATGTCTTGCTTTTGTGTATGTATATATGATGATTAATGATTCATAAGATGTTGTAGAGATGTTTTAGAGATGGAATGATCCAAAAAATAGTGTAGAAAAAGTGCAGAAATTTTGATAGTAAATGGATGTTTTCATGTTATGTTTTCAATGTATAATAACGTGGATTTCTTTGGTTGTTATAGAGATGAGTTAGAATGAGTTGAAGCTAAGGAAAAAGGAGTAGTGTGGTGTCTTGAAATGAGATGAATTAGGGTGATAGTTTAGAATTGAAATGAAGTTGATAATGGAGTAAAATGTGTGCAGATTGTTGATGATGAATGTATATGTATGAATGTTCTGTTGTGGTGTTTATGATCAACCATAGATTATGATTTGTTTGTGAATGATATTGAGCTGAAATGGAGCTGAGAATGAGGAGGAAATGATGCGAAATTAAGCTAGAAATGATAGACTATGCATAAGAGGTTTTGGATGTAACTTGGAGTTAGAAAAAGTTGGAAAATGGGAAGAACTTGGCTGGGAATTTTGGGTGAAAGCAACCCACGATTGTGGGAATACATCCATGATCATGGGAATGCCAAAAAAGGCCCGAAACTTTTTGTTTTCATAACCCAAGATCGTGGGAAGTCATCCACTATCGTGGGAATGGTCTATAAGTGAAATATGCTTCTTTTATGTATGGTTTGAAACAACAATTGGTTAGGTACTTTACTATGATGCATTTAGGCTTGAATTGAGCTTGAAATGAACTTAGTTTGATGATGGAATCTGTGATTAAATGTGTGATATGTTTAGGATGATAATGGAGGTTATAATCTAAGAATGAATTGTTATATATCAAGTGTTTAAATCAGGAAATTTGGAGATGTTATAAGGATGAAAGTGATCCTATAAAGGCTAATGTGATTCAAATAAGGTGAATGATATGTATTAAGTAAAGATAAATGAGAATTTGGATATTTTGTGATCTTGTAATGATAGAATAATCTTAGTGAATGATTGAATGATGAACTTAGAATAATTTTGTACAATTGAGGTGTAAATCTAAGTTCAATATAGACATATATAAGTTATGAAGTATGAATGATCTTCATATATGAATTAAGGAAATATACCAAGGATTGTCATTGAGTATGCATTATACATAACACATATACATATGTGTATGATTGAGTATTAATATGATTTTGCAAATTAATAATGTGTAAATGTGTATGTGTTGCATGATATAGAAGGGCAATTAGATCGACCGCATTCAAACATTGCTGGGACGTCGAAGCAATAACTATCTGGAGCATACTGTTAGTAATCTAGATGGTCTCACACTGATTAATTGTTTGTTTAAATTTCTGTAGTGAATTATCATGTGATGTGAACTAGTTAATTCTGGATATTGAATATCCGAGGCATTTGATGCATGAAAATCATATTGGAAGTGCTCATTATATGTTAATTGGACAGAAATAAGTGTACTCAACATATTTGTTGAATGCCGGATATAAGTCCGATGATATATGAAAGTGAATATACGTACCGAAACAAGTGGTTGATTGAATATATGTGATGTGATGCATTCATTATATGATATGCATGATAAGATAAAGACAGTTATAATCGAAGTCACCAGAAAAAAAGAGCTTAAAGCTCAGAATGTAGTAAGGGCCTCTGGCTCACTATGTATAATAAGCCTGGTATATCCAACAGATACAAGATAGTTATTAATGAGCCCGATAACCATAATGGATACAGGACAGTGAAAAAGGCACTCAGTCATAACAACGTAATAGTTGAAAGTGAGTTTTATGAGCATTGCACATACAATTTGATATGCATTATATGAATAATTGAATTGAGTTGTATGAATTGTTCTGAATGGGAAATGTGAAATAAATTAACAAAATTGTCTTTGATTGAACATGATGATTAATGAAGTGATGTGAATTTTTTGGTTATA
This sequence comes from Erythroxylum longipes, assembly GCA_027563885.1. Lineage (NCBI taxonomy): Eukaryota > Viridiplantae > Streptophyta > Magnoliopsida > Malpighiales > Erythroxylaceae > Erythroxylum > Erythroxylum longipes. The sequence goes on from JAOQMS010000006.1 coordinate 27,683,834, forward strand.
TGAATTGAAGATGAATTGTTGTGTTATGTGATATAAGTGAGCACATCGATGATAGCTTACTCACTGAGTTCGCAAAACTCACCAAAATTGCAACGTTGACTTTTAGATATAAGAGAGGTGACTTAGTTACTAATACATTCTAGAAGAAGCTTAGTACTGCTTTTAAATAGAAGAAATGGCTCAAAGGTCAGTCAGCTGAGGCTGAAATAATAAAGAGAGTTTTTATATAGTTCCTCATTTATGTAGCATATTTTGTAAACAGAGCTATAGACTCTAATAAGTTTTCGATTGTATATATATGTGGATGTTGTATGTAATGCTACAATGTATATTTTATTTTATGAAACTAAACTGAGGAATTGAGTTTTAGACATTACGTATTGTGTTTTAAATTATGATGCCATGTTAAGTGATGTGATTGCTCTAGTGCACTACTTCTACTAGGCATGTGTTTGAATGTCTAAGGGACGTACTGGCACATGTTAGATGGGAGTGGGGTGCTATAATTCTTGGTATCAGAGCATGGTCTGGCATCCATAGGGACATATAGGAACATTAGATATGGTATATCGTGAGAAATTTGGATAGTAATCAAAGTTATTGTCTATTATAGGACATAGCTGATCAAGTGAGACAATCAACTAGCCTAGAATCAGTAGGAGCTAATAGAGAGTCTTCTGTATCTCGACCTGAGATAATGCCTCTAAGAATTCTTGAAAGAAGGGAAAAGAGGTACGATAAACTGAGAAAGCAGGGGGTTGTGACTTTTACAGAAGTACAGACCCTATAGAGGCCAAAAGATGGCTAGAGAGAACGGAGAGAGTCTTTGATTATATGGAATGGGAGTCGGACGAGAAGTTCAACTATGCAATTTCCTTACTACAAGGTCCAACATACCAATGGTGGAAAATTACCACCAAGCCTTGTAAGTTAAAGTGGGAAGAATTTTTGAAGGTTTTGAAGGAAAATTACATGCCTAAGATCTACCTGGATAGAAAGATGAAAGAATTTTTGGATCTGAAGCAGGGCAATCTCTATGTGGAAAAACATGAGATAAAGTTCAATAAACTGATGGGATATGCTACTGCCTTAATTTCTACAGAGGAAGAAAAGTGTAGGAGGTTCGAAGACGGGCTGAATATGGAAATTCGAGCGAGGCTAGCTATTACAAACTTGAGTAATTTCTCTAAGTTGATAGCAACCTCGATCCGGATAGAGCAAATGTCAAGAGTCTAGAATGAAGAGGCCTAGCGAATCTCAGGTGGTTCTGGCAGAAGGTTTGTAAGTGCCAGGATAGATCTTTTCTCTACCGACTAGATCAAGAAAGTCAGGGTTCGAACAGAGGGGTAGTTTTGTGCAATCTAGCAGTGGAAGAGGTGTAGTATTGGGACAACTAACTAATTGTGAACATTGTGGGAAGAAGCATAGTGGTGAATGCTGGAAATTGTCTGGAGCTTGGTTTCGATGTGACTCTTTTGACTATCAGATCAGAGACTATCTTGTTATTTATGGAGCACAGTCTGGAAGGCGAGGAGGAGTAGTAAATGAAACAACTATCCAATAGAGCTGAGCTAGTGAATCTAGACAAAGAAGTCGTGGTAGAGGCAGAATGAGTTCTGAGAGTCATACTATCAGGACTGAGGTGCAGAGCAACTAACCGCAGTTTCAGGCTAGAGTCTATGCAATGACTAGACAAGAGGCTCAGAATTCTCTAAATGTCATTGTAAGTGTGTTACATATCTTTACTTATGAAGCTTTTGTATTGCTAGATCCTGAATCTACACATTCTTTTATCGCATCGCATCTATCATCTAGGCTGTATTATGATATAGAATTATTGAAACATAGATTAGAGGTGAGTACACTAATAGGTAGTACCACAGTAATAGAAGAAGTTTGTAAGAGGTGTTTGATTCGGGTTGATCAAGCAGAATTGGAAGTAGATTTAATTGTATTATAGTTAAGGGAGATAGATATTATTCTAGGCATCGATTGACTTACTGCTTATAGGGCTATCATGAAATGCTACACTAAGGAGGTGATACTAAAATCTCCAAATCAATCGAGAGTAGTATTTTGAGGTGTTAGTCAAGCAGTGCCAGCCAGACTGATTTCATTTATGAATGCTTTGAGGCTAATGCAAGGAGGATGTGAGGTTTATCTGGCCCACGTCGTCGATACTTGAACTGAGTAGAATTGAAATCCGAGGCAATCTGCGAGGCTTCATTAAACCTAATTTTTTAGACTATATAAAGACAATTAAGCCTCCATCTTCAAGGGGGATGACACCTACCTGTAGAAAGACCATCCTTGGCTGAAGAACACATGTTTGAAGCATCAAGGAAGGATTAAAAACAAGGATAATCATCAAGATTGGGCAAAATAGTACATCAACACCAAAATTCCAAATTTTGGCAAAGAAGAGAAGGAGTTTTCTTATTCACTTTCTATCATTTTAATCTCT
>JAOQMS010000006.1:27686397-27703991 GCA_027563885.1 Erythroxylum longipes
TGAATAAACATGAGTTATGCTTCCTAATTTCTCATTAATCTCTAATAATCACCATTTTAACCCTAATTCAAGTGATAAGATATTACAGTTTCTAAAAGTATTGCCTTGGCGATAAGTGTTGAGGTTCAGTAAAAAGGGTAAACTCAACCCTAGATATATTGGTCCTTATGAGATCATAGAGAGGATTGGACCATTGGCATACAAGTTAGCCTTACCGATTGAGATGACTCAGATACACAATGTGTTCTGATAGTTGTGAATTGCATCATATTTTAGGGCTTAACTTGTTACGTATTAAGTGTTAATTTGAGTATTTAGTATGTATTTACGTTAGAATTATGTTAGTTTGTCTGTTTAAGTGTTTTTTTATGGGTTAGTATAAGTCTTTGAGCTTAAATATTATGTTTTTGAGGTTCCTTGATGTGTTTGTTAGTGTTTCAGGTCAAAAATGAAAAACGGAGGAGTTTTGGAGACTTTTAGGCTGAAACCACGACCCACAATTAGGCCATTATATCGTGGCTTCAGGGACACGATCATGAAAGAAGACTCTGTCACAGCCTATGAGCGTAAAAAGGTTTTATGCAGGCCACGATCGTGTTCTACGTCGAGCAGACGTGCAAATAAGAGAAAACATTAAGTTTTAAGGGATTTTTTGGACCGTTTCGACCTCGAAAAAACCCTGCTCAAGACACACAAAGTATTTAAGAACATGAAGAACACAATGGAGGGAGCTTTTGCAGCAGCCATAATCCCAAAACCCTAGAGAGTTTTATCAAGAGATTGAGGAAGAAACGAAGGAAGAGAGGCGTGTAGAAGAAGCCTACGTGAAATACTTCCCGGAACAGGAGGTTTCCTGCCATTGCTGCCTCCGTCATCCATTTCGAATCTATTTCTAGTTTTATTTCATTCTTTATGATTGTATAGAATTTGAGATAGCCATAGATAATAGATTCGTTGAATGTTGAGGATTTTTCTAAACTCACCTTTGGGATATTTTGTCTTTGATATTAATGAAATTTGTTTGATTGCATTTTTATTGAATTTCTTGTGATTTCAATTCTGCACTTGCATATTTCGGTAACAAATTAAGAGGGTGAATCGAGTGAAAAATCATTAAATTAGGCTAACAAAAGTTAGGTAATTTAATAGATCAAGAATTGAATCAAACCGGTAGATTTATGTAACGAGAGATCTTGCATAGGTTTTTGGTAGTTTATTGGACAATTTCAGATCTAATTTAGGTTTTGGATAAATTGTGAATCGAGATGTTGCAATTCCCATAATCTGATTAAGGTTTATAAATTAGGGTTAATGATTATAACTCGAGAGAGAGTAATTAACCCTAGGACTGTCTAGAATTGGTAATTCAATAAATTCATAATTAATTAGGTTTTCATTAAAATTAGATAAAAATCCCCTTTCTCTCAATTGGTAGTTTTTAGGTTGTTTTATGATTGGGTGTTGCATCTGCTATCTTGTTATATTTTCGAATTTGATTATTGGAATTAATTGTGTGATAGAAATAATTTCTTGTTTAGTTTTGTTTATTTTGAATTATTATAAATTGAGTTCAGCCTTAGATTTTAGGATTAGATTAACCCTCCTCGTGGGATTGATACCTTAGGTATTATGTGAATGACCCGTGAACTTGTGAAATATCGAAGTTAATTATTAAAGCTTTTTTATATCGAAAACATGTGATCAAGTTTTTAGCACCATTGCTAAGGAGGCGATTAGTTTAGTTCTTTAGTTTAAGGCTTTTTCACTATCTTTTGTTTTTAAATTAAAAAAAGAATTTTAGGTGTAAAGTAGAGACACATCAAGACATTTTAGAGTGAGAATGAGACATCTGAAGAGTTGAATGCTAAGAAGAGATAAAAAGAACAATCATAGAGGATGTCTATTATAGGGGGCAAGGAACGTTTGCATAATTCAATAAGCCCCAATTTGGAGGAAATCATCATTCTTATATGAACTTGTACACTTCAGGGTGGCATAATCACCCCGACTTCTATTGGTCCAACAATGCATGTACTCACTTGAGACATTAAGACCTATTTGAATTTCAACAAGATGAATCCAATTCATGAGATTCTAAGCTAGAAAAAATCATTGATAAGCTCATGGATATGGAAAAGAACCAGAAGAGATTGGAAGAGAAGTTTAAGCGAGTGGCAGAAGATCATGCTTCTTCTATTCACAATCTAGAGGTTCGAATAGGCCAGCCTTCTAGGGAATTTTGTAAGAAAATTGTGAAAAACTGTCTGTGCAGTATGAAAATAAATTCAATAGAGCCATGTCAGGCTATCACACTTAGGAATGGGGTAGAGCTAGAAGAATCAGCGAGAAATCAGGCTAAACCTGACCTTATAGAAGACCAAGAAATTAAGAAAGCGGATGAAGAAAAGAATGCCAACCCTCCTTTTTATTCACCAGTTTTTGATATACCATGTTTAAATATCGAAAAATCTTGGGTAGATGTCCATAAAGAGAACCCTATATTTTGGATTAATGATGACCGAGTGACATTCAATATAAATGATGTATTTAAGAATCCGAAGGATAGTAGCTCATTTAAGATAATTGATGTGTTTGAATCTTATGAAGAACAAGAGGACGAAGAACAGATTACAACATACATCAAGTTTGAAGAAGCTATAAAGGTCTATGTTCGTGAAGAGGAAGAAGCAGAGGAGACAAAGGTGATTAAGGAAGAAAAAGAGCAACTCACCTTCTTACAGGACAAATTATTGGATTTAACGGAAGATTTTGGGAGTTCTGTTATTCCTTGTTTGGTTGACAGTTCACTAAGAAAGACATTATTAAGCCTAATTGGTTTTTATAATGTTATCCATATTGTCCTTTTGATTATTTTACAATTTGTAGCTTACTTACAGGTTACAAAACCAATATTAAACGAAAAAGGAGGAAGCAAACCAGTTATGATTGATCCTGGATGAGTTTCCAAGGATAGAGCATCGAGCTACTGATGTTAAAAGAAACACTACATGGGAGGCAACCCATGAAATTTATTTCCTTTGATTGTTTTTGTTAGAAAGTTTAAATTTGGTAGTTAGGATTATTTTGTTTCCAAATAAAATCGAGAAGGAATAGGACTTTGATATAAATTGGATTATTGATCAAGTAAAAGAGTGGTGAAAGGGCCACAAAAGAATTAAGAAGTGATTTGGGAAAAATGTGAAAAGAAAAAAAAAGAAAAACTGAAGAATTGGTGGAAAAATGTAGTTAGGCCACGATCGTGGCCTGCGGCTAGGCAAAAAAAGGGAACATGTGTTTTTTAAGAATTTTTTACCATTTTACCCTCCAACCACCTATAAATTCATTTCTAACTTCACTTTTTCATTCACTTTTACTTTCACTTTATCTCTTTAGATTTCAAACTTACAAACACTCTCACATCTCTTTACAAAAATTTCAAACTTCCAAATTTCTTCTAAACTCTGCCTATTCACAAGCAAATATATCGCACATTAAGAAATCAATGTGAGAAATCATTGGGACAAAATCAAGTTTCGGAACGAGGGAGAAGAAACAGAGCAACAAACTTCAGAGCACCCTTCTTAATCTACACAGAGGAGGAAGGTATTCATTTCCAATCCTTAAATGCTAGACAAATAGTAGTTCCTAAATATTTTGATTTTGAAACGCTCGATAGGTTAAAGTTGCGTAATAAAAACTTAGCTGAACGAATCCAGTGGGCTAAATTTATACGTTTCCAATTTCCTGTCTACTAGGGGCTCACTTAGGAATTTTTCACTTCCCTGTCCTATGACCCTCGGAACCCTAAGGAAATGTGGTTTAGGTTGAGAGGAAGAGATTATGAACAAAACATAGAAATCATGTGTGATATGTATGGGCTCCCTGAATCCTCCATTATCGATCAACATGATGATTTTTATCCTTCTCGCTATTAGAATGAGCTCACTGGAATAGAGCAATTTCATTCCAAAAATGCCCACAACAACATAATAAGTCACACAAACACTTGTTGCTGCACAAATTCATGTGTCAACTGGTTTTTGATAAATCAGAAACCAACAAGTGTTTCACAAAAGAAATCTTTATATTGTGGTGCATGGACCACGACTGTGAGATCCCATATCGGTTAGAGAGGGGAACAAAGTACGCCTTATAAGGGTATCGATACCTCTCCCCTAAAGACGCATTTTCTTGAGTGAGTGTGCGGGAAGAGCAAAACTGTAAGGGCTTGGCTGGGCTAAAGCCCAAAGCGGACAATATTTATGAGCGGGTGATCGAGGGCTGTTACAATGGTATCAGAGCCAGTACCCAGGCCGATGTGTCAGCAAGGACGCTGGGCCTTCAAGGGGGATAAATCTAGGCCTATCGGCCAGCAAGGATGCTGGGCCTCCTAGGGAGGTGGATCCAGGCCTCTGGGCTAGCGAGGACACTAGGCCTCCAAAAGAGGTGGAATGTGAGATTCCCATATCGATTGAAGATGGGAACGAAGTATGCCTTATAAGGGTATAGATACCTCTCCCTCACAAGACGTGTTTTCTCGAGCGGGTGTGCAGGAAAAGCAAAACTGTGAGGGCAAGGGAACAATATCTGTGAGCGGGGTGGTCCGAGTTGTTACAATAACATTCCAGTGTACATATCCTTACATGTGCTAAATACTATTGTTGCGACTCCGCATAAGAGGAGTAATAATTTAGGTATGGGGTACCTAGTTTCTACCATTGCTGAATATTATGACGTGGATTGTAGTGGGTTAACCGCTTACCTCTTGACTTCCTAAATCATCACCATTTATAAGTGGGACTTCGGGATATCAGCCAAAACACACATGTTCAGATTAGGGCTAGTCAGGCAAGTTCGAGTTCAACATCACCTCAGTAGGCAAAAGAGGACTTGACTAGTGAAGAGTCCAAGGAGAATAAGAAGCAGAAGATCAAGGTTAGAAGAAAGTCATGGAGGCAATCTCCGTAAACAATAAGGTAGTTACTGATACACTTGCAGAGCACACCCAAATGATGAAGGAGATGGCCCGAACACAGTGACGCCAAAGCCGAGATATCCGTCGGATCCATCGATATTTCGAGTCTCAGGGCGTTTAATTGCTGCCTCCAACATCATCCACGCCTTCATGTCCATGAGATTTTGTCTAACCAATTTTTCTTTTTCAAATTAGTCTTCATCTTTTTTTATTTACTTTAATTTATGTTTCTTCTTTTCTTTTATATGCTTGTTTGTTCCTTTCTCACATTAAGGATAATGTTTTGTTTAAGTGTGGGGAGGGCTATGTGTTTTACCTTATATGTGATTTTCCATATGGTATGATAGCTGTAAGGTTGCATTTTGTGAATTGTTTGAATGTGTCAATGGCTTAGATGGATTGAAATTGATTTAATTTTGAACATAGTCTATTAGGTTAAGAAGAATCAGTAACTCGCAAAAATTATTGAATTGGGGTCTTTGGATAAATATGCAGCTTAATTAGGAATTAGTATAAGTTTAACACCCTCTAAATTGCTACTTTCATTCATAATTTGGGGCCTTTCAACTTAAGTAGCTTTACTAGTATTTTTCATAGAGACGAGCAGTTAAAACAACAAAGTAGGCAATAAAAAAATGTTTGTTAAATAAATAACTATTCCGTTGGCCTTCAGGTTATTAATAGAGCTAATAGCTAGTTGAGAACGTGATATAGCTGAGTAACCGGATCGACATGCATCACAAATGTGTGCTTCCACATCAAAAAGTTGTAATGACATTTCGACCAAGTAGCTCAATAAAAACATGACTTGGTCGAGTAATTGGATTGACATTCATTACCAATATTTGCCTCCGCGTAAAAAGACTAAATCCATTTTCAATAAAAAAGTGTTTTCTAATAAAATCCTACCAAACTTGTAATAGCTTGACTTCTCATGAAAACATACTTAGGAACAGTTACAAAGTCTGAATGACTGAAGAATTATTAATGTGTGCGTGTAATTGAAAAGGGTAAATAAATTAATACTTGGATCTTGATTAATTTGCATATTTAATTTAAAGCCACTAGACACAGATTTTGCATGTTAATGATTTGATATAACTTTAATGATTGTGTTTAAGATTAAATTTATTTCATGAAGTTGAAGTCATTGCCTCATTACTGCATTGTATGTTGTGTGTTTGTTATGTATTTGTTGTTTTGTTTTCTTGAGGACAAGCAAACGTTTAAGTATGAAGATGTTGATAGTTATGAATTGCATTATATTTTAGGGCCTAATTTGTTATGTATTAAGTGTTAATTTAAGTATTTAGTATGTGTTTAGGTTAGAATTATGTTAGTTTATGTATTTAAGTGTTTTTTTTATGAGTTAGTATAAGTCTTTGAGCTTAAATATTATGTTTTTGAGGTACCCTGATGTGTTTGTTAGTGTTTCACGGTTAACAACGAAGAAAGGAGGACTTTCGAGGACTTTCGGGCTAAAACCACGACCCACGATCGTGATAGAAACATGGGAGCCTTCATAGGGCATGATTGATCGACGGTTTATATATGCTAAGTTTTAATATTTATAACCTCGATAATACCACAAGCTCGCTGGTCTTTCGCGTAGTACCTAAAGTATCGATCTCACGAGGAGGATTAATCTAATAATAAAAGGCTTGACTCAAATTCGCAATAAATCAAAATAATAAACTAACTTAGAAAATTAATCAATCAAGCAATCAATCGCAAGAATTAAATTCAGAAATTATAGACAATACAACAATTTTGCACAACCCAATCAAAAATCAACCTAGGAACTACCAATTAAGAGAAAGGGGGGTTTTAATCCAACTTTAATGAAAATCTAATTGATTATGAAATTATCGAATTACCGGGTCTAAACGGTCCTAGGGCGGATTACTCTCTCTCGAGTTATAATATTTAACCCTAATTTATAATCCTTAATTTAAATTATAAAACTGTAATCTCTCGATTTCTAATTAACCCAAAACCTAAATCAGTTCTGAATTTATCTAATAACCTACAAGAAACCTATGCTCGATCTCTTGTTATACGATTTTATCGGTTTGATTCAATTCTTATCTATCAAACTGCCTAGCTCTTGTTAGCCCAATTTAATGATATTTACTAGGTTCACCCTCTCACTTTATTACCGAATTATTAAGAACAGAACTTGAATCATGAATAGCTCGATAAAAGCACAATAAATCAAACTTCATTAATATCAAAGATTTAAAAAAAAAACCTCGAAAGTGAGTTTAGACAATATCAACATTTAACAACACCTATTCTTAACGACTATCCCATTTTTATACACCAATAAAACTAAAATAAAATTAGAAAATACTATTGCAATGGATTAGTGGAGATAGCAACGATAGGAAACCACCTATTCTGGGAAGTACTTCACGTCAAGCTTCTTCTCCATGTTTCGCTTCCTTCATATCCTTCCTCAAATCTCTCGATAAGCCCTCTAGGGTTTCAGAATCGGCTGATGCAAAAAGGCTACTCTTCTGTTCTTTAATGTTCTATTTATACCTTAGAAGCCTTAGGATTGATTCGGGTCGAAACAGTCTGAAAAGCCCCTCAAAACTTGACATTTTCAGTTGTTTTCGTGTCTGTCCAATGTAATCATGACCAACGTGTCACGATCGTAGCCAGGTTTTGGCCTCTCTGTCACGATCGTGACCAAAGTGTCATGATCATGGCTTGGCTCCTAGTGGCTCACATCTTTCTGTCATGATCGTGGCCTGTTGGGCCGTAGTTTTGGCTAGAAATTCTTCGAAACTTCTATGTTCTTCGCCATTTACCTTGAAATACTAACAAACACTTCAAGGTACCTAAAAAACATAACACTTAAGCTCAAAGACTCATACTAACCCATAAAAACACTTAAACACATAAACTAGCACAATTAAAACATAAATACACACTCAACACTCAAATTAACACCAAATACATATCAAATTGAACCCTAAAACATAATGCAAATTACAACTATCAACATCCCCACACTTAAAAGTTTGCTTGTCGTCAAGGAAACAAAACAACAAACACAAACCAAACATAAAACACACAATGCAATAATGAGGCAATGACTTTAACTTCATGAAATAAATTTAATCTTGAACACAATCATACAAGTTATATCTAATCATTAACATGCAAAATATATGTCTAAGGGCTTTGAACTAAATATATAAATTAATCGAGATCTAATTGTTAATTTATTTACCCTTTTAAATTGTACACACACATTAATAATTCTTTGGTCATTCAGACTTTGTAACTGTTCCTACGTATATTTTCATGAAAAGTCAAGCCTATTACAAGTCTGGTAGGTTTTCGTTAAGAAAACACACATTTTTTTTAATTAGTGAACACAAATTTAGTCTTTTTACGCGGAGGCAAACATTGGTAATGAATGTCGGTCCGGTTACTTAACTAAGTCATGTTTTTTATTAAACTGCTTGGTTGAAATGTCATTATAGCTTTTTGACGTGGAGGCACACATTTATAATGTGTGTCGATCCGGTTACTTAGCTGTATCATGTTTTTAGTTGGCTACTAGCTCTATTTATAACCCGAAGGTCAACATAATAGTGATTTATTTAACACATTATTTTATTTTATTGCCTACCTTGTTGTTTAAGCTACTCATTTATATGAAAAATACTAATTAAGCTACTTAAGTTGAAAGGCCTCAAATTATGAATGAATGCGACAATCTAGAGGGTGCTAAATTTACACTAAATCCTAATTAAGCTGTCTATTTATCAAAAGACCCCTAATTCACTAATTTTGTGAGCTAATGATTATTTACAACCTAATAGACTATATTCAAAATTAAATAATTTTCATTCCATCTAAGTCATTGACACATTCAAACAATTCACACAATGCATCCTAATAACTATCATACAATATGCAAAATCACTCAAAAGGTAAAGCACATAATCCCTACCCACACTTGAACAACACATTGTCTTGGATGTGAAAAGGGAGTAAATAGCACATAAAAGAAAAGAAAGAAATTAAAGTAGACAGAAAAATAAAATAGAAATAAACATAGAAAATAAAATTGAAGGCTAATTTGAAAAAGACAAATAAATGGGTTAGACACAAATCCTACGGAGATTGAGGTGGTGATGGTGTCGAAAGCTGCAATTAAACGCCCTGAGCCTCGAAATATCTGTGGATCTGATAGATATCCCGGATCTAGTGGCGTTGTGTTCGGGCCATCTCCTTCATCATTCTGGTGTTTTTCGCAAGTGCCCTGTTAGTTTCAGAGATTGCATCCAGAACTTCCTTCTAGCCATATTCTTCCTGTTCCTTGGACTTTTCACTGTTAGAGTCCTCCTCTGTTTGCTGCGGCGGGGTTGAACTTGAGCTTACCTGACTGGCCCTAATCCTGACTTGTGTCTTTTTGCTGATTTTCCTAAGTTGCATGTTATGGGAATGAAGGATCTTAGCCCGTCATAGGTGGTAATGGTTTAGGAATTCAGAGAGATAAATAGTTAATCCACTCCACTCCATACCAAAATATTCCACAATGGTAGACACTATATACCCCATTCCTAGATTGTTGCTCCTCTTTTGCGGAATCGCAACAATGGCATTTAGCATATGTGTGGATGTGCAGACTGAAATACAGTGGTCCATGCACTACAACATAAAAAGTTCCTTTTTGGAACATTTGTTGATTTCTGTTTTATCAAAAACCAGTTGACTCATGAATTTGTGGAACAACAAATGCTCGTGGGACCTTATAATGTTGTTACGAGCATTTTTGGCATGAAATTGCTCAATTACAGTATGCTCATTCCAATATTGAGAAGGATGAAAATCCTCATGCTGATCGACGATGGAGGATTCAGGGAATCCACGCATATCGTACATGAGTTCTACATTCAATTCGTAAGCTCTTCCTCTCAACCTAAACCATAATTCCTTAGGGTTCCTAGGGTCATAAGTCAGTGAAGTGAAAAATTCCAATGTGAGCTCCTTATAGGTAGGAAATTGGAACCGTATAACTTAGGCCCACTGGATTCTCTCTGCTAAATTTTCTACTCTTTCGCGTAACTCTAGTCTATCGAGTGTTTCAAAATCAAAGTATTTGGAAACTACAATTTGTCTAGCATTAAGAGTTCGGAAACAAATACCTTCCTCCTCTGTGTAGATTGGGAAGGGCACGCCCTGATTACTCCTGTCGGGTTGACTGCTTAATGCGAGGCATAATTCTTAGGAATTGAGTAGAATTTGGAGGAAGATTGGAAGTTTGAAATTTTTAGAGAGATGTGAGAGCTTTGTGGGTTTAAAGTCTAGAGAGATAAAGTTAAAATGAAAGTGAATGTAAAAGGGAAGTTATGACTAAATATATAAGTGGTTAAAAAGGTAAAATGGTAAAAAATTTATAAAAACTACGTGCTCCCTTTTATTGCCCAGTCATAGGCCACTATAGTGGCCTAGCACACTTCTTTATTTTTTCTTCATTCGTTTTCTCCCAAATCTTTTCCTCGCCTTCTTTTTCATGAGCGCTTCTTCCTGAATGCATTCTCATTCGATATCCTCTCATTCACCTCGAGGTTCAGGTTCTTTGCTATTCTTTGGAGGTAAAGGAGATCCGTAATCTTTCTGCGACACTTGGAAGGTTAATTGCTCTTTTCCTATCCTCAGAGTTAATTCTCCCCCATCAACTTTAATAATTGAACGCAGGGTGGCTAGAAACGGTTGTTCAAGAACTATCGGGGTCTCCACATCTTCTCTAATGTCCAATGTGTAGAAATCTATGGGAAAGGTATATTTATCAACTTTTACTTACACATCCTTTATAATCCCCATCAGTTTATTCACCATTCTGTCGGCCGTCTTTACCAAAAACTTGATGGGTACTAACTTTCTTAACCCCAACATCAAACTAAAGGTGTAGGCCATCATGTTTATACTTGCTCCTAGATCCATGAATGCTCTGTCTATGATGATTCTATTAATACTACAGGGGATGAAAAAGTCCCCTGGGTCCTCTTTCTTCTATGCGATGTTAAGGTCTTTTTCTGATATTCGCTCTTTAAGCGTCGTCTTGACAGATTTCTTCATTGTGAGCTGCGTTTATACTTGTTCCTTCACTTCCTCGACCTTATTTTGCTCAATCTCCTCTAACTTTCTTCTTATCCTCTTTGCATATAACTCCTGCTGAGCCAAAATAGGGAATGGAAATACACGTCGAGTTGACTTAATTGACTCGATCACTGGCTCGCTTGGAAGGTCTTCTTGACCCTTCCCTTTATCTCCTTCTTCCTGCACCTGTTTTGATTCTTCATCTTGGGTCTGACTGATGACCATGATCCTTTCTTTCGGATTAGACTCGGTATTGCTTGGAAGAGTTCCAGCATTCCAAGTAGACATTGCCTCTTCTAATTGGCCCACTTGGACTTCTAGATTGTTATAGATGAGGCGTGGTTCTTCGTTACTTACTCAAATTTGTTCTTGAGCCACCTATGTGCATCTTCCATGCCTCCGATCTTATCCAAAATATTGTAATTTTGAATATTTTAAGACCAGGAAAAATGTCAAGCGGCAAGACAATTAATAAATAGTAATAGAAATAAGTGACGAATGACCATAAAAATAATTGGCATATGGCTTTAGGATTTAAAGACAAATGTCATAGAAAATTAGGAGACAATTGGATTTGAAATTGGAAAAAAAATAGGCTAGTTATTAATAAGGGTCAAATGGAACCTTGGGGAGATGACAAGTGGCAGTGACAAGTGGCACTACCACTCACCACTCATCCCATACGATTCTTTAAAGTGAAAGAATAACATTTTTCTTGTCTTTCACTTGTTAATTGCTATCATCTCTTTGTTAATCTCTTTTCTTCATCTTCTCCATTTCTTCTCCATATTACGACACTCACCCACCATCATCAACGTTGAATCTTGCTCTCACCCTGCACTTGCTACTCCCATTTTGTTGTCTTCTTCATTTGTTACTAAATACCTAAGCTTTCCACCTTCATGTTGATGATCGTATGATGCTTGAAAGCTAAGGTTAAGTGTGATTTGAAGATCTTGAAGCTAAAACAAGTAAGTAGCATATTGCTCTCTATGATTTGTTGAATGAAACATGTATGATGATAGTTAGAAGTTAAATGATCATGAAATGATGATGTATATATGTTGAATCATGAGTCAAAAAATGAGCATATAAATGTCTTACTTTTGTATATATATATATGATGATTTATGATTCATAAGATGTTTTAGAGATGGAATGATCCCTAAAATGGTGTCAAAAAAGTTTAGAAAATTTTATAGTAAATGGATGTTTTCATGTTATATTTTCAATGTATAATAACATGGATTTCTTTGTTGTTATAGAGATAAGTTAGAATGAGTTGAAGCTAAAGAAAAAAGAGTAGTGTGGTGTCTTAAAATGAGACGAATTAGGGCGATAGTTTAGAATTGAAATGAAGGTGATAATGGAGTAGAATGTGTGTAGAAAGTTGATGATGAATGTGTATATATGAATGTTTTGTTTTGATGTTTATGATCAACCATAGATTATGATTATTTTTTGAATGATATTGAGCTAAAATGGAGATGAGAATGAGGAGGAAATGATGAGAAATTAAGCTATAAATGATAGACTAATTATAAGAGGTTTTGGATGTAACTTATAGGAGTTGGAAAAAGCTGGAAATAGGAAGAACTTGGCTGGAAATTTTGGATGAAAGCAACCACGATCATGGGAATGGCAAAAAGAAATTGAAACTTTTTATTTTCATAACCGACGATTGTGGGAAGTTATCCACGATCGTGGAAATGGTCTATAAGTGAAATATGCTTCTTTTATGTATGGTTTGAAACAACAATTGGTTAGGTACTTTTCTATGATGCATTTAGACTTGAATTAAGCTTGAAATTAACTTAGTTTGATGATGAAATAAGTGATTAAATGTGTGATATGTTTAGGGTTATAAAGGAGGTTATAATTTAAGAATGAATTGTTATACATCAAGTGTTTAAATCTAGAAATTTGGAGAAGTTATAAAAATAAAAGTGATCCTATGAAGGCTAATATGATTCAAATAAGATGAATGATATGTATTAAGTAAAGATAAATGAGAATTTGGATATTTTGTGATCTTATAATGCTAGAATAACCTTAGTGAATGATTGAATGATGAACTTAGAATAATCGTGTACAATTAAGGTGTAAATCTAAGTTAAATATAGACATATATGAGTTATGAAGTATGAATGATCTTCAGATATGAATTAAGGAAATATACCTGGGATTGTTATTGAGCATGCATTATACATAACACATATACATATGTGTATGATTGAGTATTAATGTGATTGTGCAAATTAGTAATGTGTAAATGTGTATGTGTTGCATGATATAGAAGAGCAATTAGAGCAACCGCTCCCAGACATTGTCAGGATGTTGAGGCAATAGCTATCTGGAGCATACTGTGTGTAACCTTGATGATCTCACACCAATTAATTATTTGTTTAAATTTTTGTATTGAATTATCATGTGATGTGAATGAGTTGATTCCATACATTGAATATCCAAGGTGTTTGATGCATAAAAATCATATTAGAAGTGCTCATTGTATGTGAATTGGACAGAAATAAGTGTACTCAACATATTTGTTGAATGTCGAACATAAGTCTGATGATATGTGAAAGTGAATATGCATACTGAAACAAGTGGCTGATCAAATACATGTGATGTGATGCATTCATTACATGATATGCATAATAAGATAAAGGTAGTTGTGACCGGAGTCACCAGCGAAAAAAAGGGCTTAAAGTTTATAATGTGGTAAGAGCCTTTGGCTCACTATGTATAATAAACCTAGTATCCCCAACAGATACAGGACAATTATTAATAAGCCCGATATCCACAATGGATACGGGATAGTGAAAAAGGCACTCAGTCACAATAACATAATAATTAAAAGTGAGTCTTATGAACATTGCACATACAATTTGATATGCATTATATGAATGATTGAATTGAGTTGTATGAATTGTTTTGAATGGGAAATGTGAAATAAATGAACAAAATTGAATAAATGAACAAAATTGTCTTTGATTGAACATGATGATTAATGAAGTGATGTGAATTTTTTGGTCATATAAATTGAATATGAATTGTTGTGTTATGTGATATAAGTGAGCACATCGATGATGGCTTGCTCACTGAGTTTGTAAAACTCACTAAAATTGCAACGTTAACTTTCAGGTACGAGAGAGGTGACTTAGTTACTAAGAAGTTCTAGAAGAATCTTAGTACTGCTTTTGGATAGAAGAAATGGCTTAAAGGTTAGTCAGCTAAGACTGAAGTAATAGAGAGAGGCTTTGTATAGTTCCTTATTTATGTAGCATATTTTGTAAACAGAGCTTTAGACTCTGATAAGTTTTCGATTGTATATATGTGTGGATGATGTAAGTAATGCTACAATGTATATTTTGTTTTATGAAATGAAAATGAGGAATTGAGTTTTATACATTAAGTATTGTGTTTTAAATTATGATGCCATGTTAAGTGATGTGATTGCTCTAGCGCACTACTTCTACCGGGCGTGTGTTCGAATATCTAAAGGACATACGGGCACATGTCATATGGGAGTGGGATTCTACAAAATAACACAGACAACTTTCCAAGTTTGAAGTTCCACCACTACAACTCTGAGAGATAGCCTCAATCCCTATGGTCATTGTATTATGAAGAAACTCATCCTGATAGCCACTACAACTCTGAGGGAGAGATCAATAAGAGAAACAATAATTTGAAGAAATAATGAAAGATCGCATTTTAAACTCAAAACAATCACCTTTATTTACCCAGAAATGGAAGTGATGAGATCTAAGAAGAGAAAATGGTCAAGAGCAAAAGAGTAAAAGTGAGGAGAGTTTTTAAGTTTTTTGAAGTTTAGGTATATAGAATGATTGGTTCTAATCAGTTCAGTGAACCAACTAGTTTTTATATATACAGGTTATTAAATGAAACTAAACCAAACTAGCTAGTTCATACTATTCTCGGTCGAATCGATCTGTTCGGTTTAGTTATTAAAACCTTAGTTACTTATTACAATTGAGTGTTTACCTTACTTCTTCTTTTTTCTAATTATATAGTGCTACTATTCTTTTCTTAAATATTTTAAATAATCAATTCTAAAGTATTCAACTTTTTAAAATTTTTTAATTTAGTGATTACGTTTTAAAATTTTTTAATTGAATGAATACTTTTTAAAACTTTAACTATTCAGTTCAAAATGTTAATTCTATAAATATTGTTGATTTGACTAATAGAATCTTTTTATTACATGTCCACGTTAAAAAAGTTATATCTTTACTCCATTTTAACTATAACTACTATTTTTCTAGGTGGACATATAAACGTTTTGAACAACAGAGATTCTAATAGTCAAATTATTAAATTATTATCAAAACTAACATTTTTAATTAAACTAATAAGATTTTAAACAATTGGTAGCTCAATTACAAAATTTTAAAGCTTAGACAATGAATTGAAAATTTTCTAAAATATTGGAAATTTATGATTGATTATCCTAAATTTTAATATCTTATTAATGTTTGCATATTAAAACCTTTTTTTCCTCATGAATATATCAAAAACAATATTTTTACTGATTAAAGGTAAAATTATGTATTATTGGATTTCTCTAAACTCTGTATCTTAGAGAGCTTTTTACTGAGTTGTTGTTTTTCTTGTTATATTAATATTTGCATATTATAGATTTTAAAGTGTCATAATTTTGATGTTTTATTATATCCTTGATATTTTCATATGAACTGATTTATGTTGTTTTCTAATTCTAAGAGTCAATTTAGTTAGATAAACCTCATTATTTAGCTTTAACAATAAATACATAAATATGTATTATTTTGTTAAAACTATTTTGTAAAAACTAAAATGAAACATAAAAAGCATTGACTATGACAACAAACCATGCTTTTTAAAAATATGTTAAGATAAATTAAAATTGAAAATTTATCATCATGTGGGTCATCTTTTTACGTAATTATGAAACAAACATATTCTCATATTATATTTTAAGAAAAGTGTTCATATAATGGAAGAATGCGCAATAACTGTATAATAAATAAGTTTTCAAAATTATATAGTAATTTAGATATTATGTATTTTAAATAAATTATGATAATAAATTGCTAATACAAATCAAAGGAACAGGAATTATTAATTTGGCATTACTAATGCAAAATCAAATCTCTTTGAAGTGATTGGTATGCAAAGCTTGAAAACTCACTATGATACTCTCCACCATCAATTAAATCACTCCTTGAACCACCGGAAAGAAATGTATTACTCGATATTAGTTAACTGGGGTTGATAAGAATCATTATTATCAACCCTTATGTTACGTTTGGTTGAGGGGAACGATTATTCCATTCCTCTCTTATTCCTAACATTAACTTATTACTTTGTTTGGTTAATAAAAAGATACAGTATAGACATTCCTTAAGTTTAGATATTCCTTCAATTTGCAGAATACCCAAAGACGTCCCTAACCTGTCTTTATCTATTCCGAGCACATCGGGATTAAAAGTAATAACTTGAGGATAGATTTATTCTTCTCTACGCGAAAGAGGCTCTTCCATCTCCCAACCTTCACACGATTCTCTTCTCCAGTTCATCCTTCGATTGTCTATCCCTCTCTTCTGGTTAAGTTAAAAATGTTCTTTCCTAACAAGTTTTGTCCCTCTCTTCAATCGTGGCCACTTCTGTTCAACTCGTTTGCGGTTAAGGTTTGTTGTTTCCTTGTTTGGTGCATGAGGTAGATTGATTTCTTTTAACTTCATGATCTCTTCTGGTTTCATCATTTGCGATATTAAAATTTCTGGATTTAATGCTTCTTCACGGTACTGAAATTTCTGGGTTTAAGGCTTCTTCTTCTTCTTTCTTGCGGTACTTAAATTTCTGGGTTTAATGCTTTTTCTTCTTTTTTCGGGTACTGAATTTCTAGGTTTAATTCTTCTTCTTCTTCTTTCTTGAATTACTAAAATTTATGGGTTCAATGCTTCTTCTTTTTCTTTTTTGTGGTACCGAATTTCTGGGTTTAATACTTCTTCTTCTTGTTTTTAGCGGTATCGAAACTTTTGATTGGTTTTGATAAATGGATTTTAACTGGTACAATGATTTGCACTCAATTATGCTTTCTCACTGGCATTCCTTCACTTTCCTGCAGCATAAGGAAGCGTGTAAGCCATAGTGGATGTCACGATTTTGTTTGATGCCATAGAAGCTTTTTGTGGAGCTCTCTTCCATTTTGTGATGTACATTATTGATTGGAGCTTCATAGCTAATACTCACAGATGATTCATGTTTGCTAGCTAGAATGATGTGTACAGTCTCTGGTTTTTCCTTCTTAGTCGATGTATATAGAACTATGCTTTGTGAAACAACTGTAGGAAGGTTATACAACTCAGAGGCAAGAAGTTTTTTGGTTAAGGGACTGGAATCTCAAGCCTCAAGGAAATGGTGTACTGGGAAGAAGAATGAATCACCATATGTTAATATGATAATGTTGTGAATCAATGATAAGGACTTT
>JAOQMS010000006.1:27708818-27730722 GCA_027563885.1 Erythroxylum longipes
CTATTATCACCAAATAAATTTGTAACACAATTTATCCAAAATTCACACTTTAATCACATTAAAAATTCACTTATACTCGGAAAAATGCCAATGAATGCATGTACAATTATTTCATGTATGACAACATTATTCACGTGCATGTGTATGCCATATAATGCATGAAAAGCATTTCTAATTTCTCAATAAATTCTCATAAATAAAGCATCCCAGGATTCTAACCCTAATCATGGAACAATGGGATGTTACATCTATCATTGCTTATATACATGTTATATAGATGCTAAACATAAAATAAGAAATTTCAAATATATTTTGTTTAAAAATGCCTACACATTCTTAATGTAAATTTAATTATATTTTGTTTTTCTTTAAATATGCATTTTAATATTAGGCAGAGTATTCACACTTTATTACCCTGCATGTCAAAACATAGTGCAAATCTCTCTCTATACATTACAAAATCTTTCCATTTCAAATTAATTATTCGATTGTGACAATTTCTTTTATTAGTGACCATCATAGCATATACATAATTTGAATTTGTATCATTGAAGTTTCTATTGCTCGCTTTAGAAGCAAGATAATTCCTATCTTTTTCTTTTATTAAATATATTTCCCATTTCTTCTCTCTTTACCCTTTTTATAAATCACTTTATCATTGGCTTCTCCTCGCTAAGGACTACATATAATGCTTGAATTACTAACGAGTTTAAATTAAAATGACATCGTGTCATATGATATAAGGTCTTCTAAATACCAAACTTATATTGCAAGTTGCGCCTACTCCTTTGAATCATAATTTCACTTAGGTCTATTTAAGCAAAAATTAGCCTTCCCACGTGACCATTAATCAATAAAACCTTATTCTTGAATGTCTCACGAACCTTGCAGTGTTTAACTCTCACACTTTTGCAAGAATACTACGAAAGCTTTAGATAATCATTGCCAACAACAAACACAGCGGTAAAGTAAAATCCGACCTTTACTACTTCCTCAAAAGTATACAAAAGAATGCTCTCTCTTAATTTATTCTACTCCCCTGTCTTTATTTAGGAGCAAGGCTCAACTAAGCTATTTATAGACACCTCTAGTTTTATAATTCAAAATCCTAACTGAACTGTATTACATCACACATACAATTCAGAATCCTAACTGAACTGAATTACATCACACTAACCAATTAGATAACACCTCTTCCAAATAAGACTCTATTTGATAGGATTTAGCTACATCACAATAAACAAGATAAGAGATTACATTTAATTAGGAAAGATATGTTTGTATCTATGAGGAATATCATTATCTTTAAATGCTCCTCCCGCATGGTCTTTAACTTTTAAAGCTGATGTAGATCTGTTGTGATCTTATCTGCCACATTATCTAAAATCTCCCTTGATCTTTATCATTGATGATGAGTTATCCATACCCAAAGCCTTTTATAGCACACTGGTCTGATTTAATGGTTACCTATGTCAAGTCTATTAGTCATGATCCATCTATTTGAGCATACATCAAGCCTTTAGAGCTTTCACATGCCTCCCTTATACATGTGATCCAACTAACCTTTAAGGTCCATCTCGAGTTCATCTTTTAGTCTCACATCCAAATTTTGCATCTCATCAAAGATTATTGCTAATGTACAATAATGCATGCCAACACTTGCCTACTCTCGAGCTTCCATCATTAATAACCATTTTTCTTGCCTACTCATAAGTCTTTACCTTGTTCCATCGTACTAAGTGTCAAACATTAGTCAAAGCTCTGTAATTAGGACTTAGGGGTCTAACACCATACCTCTTTTACGGGACTCTTTTGTCACTTATAAAACTTAATTGTTAGGTTGTGTATCTTAGGAGGAAGGCAAAGATAACCGCTTTCTAGAGGGGTCTAAGCCATGATGAGATCCTTTTAAAATAGTTAGATTTTTAGCTCCGTATCAGGATCTATGATTTAAGTGATAGTTTTAAATAAATAGGTTATAAAAATTAATATGCTTTTCATGATGTTTAGTTACGAAAGAACAATAACATCATAATGTTCAAAAGTTTTTTTTGGTAAGTCAAAAAAATTAATAAATGAAACAAAGATATGTACAAAAAGTTCATGCCCAAGTGCCACGAAAGGCACAACTAGCTAATACATATCAATTGGCCAGAGTACAATCCAAGATAAAACACTTATCTGTAACTAAGGAAGGATAATCTTCCAAAAATCAAAGAATTGTTTATTTTTGAAAAAATATATTTTTACAACATTTCATAATTTTCCAACTATTAGCAACATTATATTTTTATTACATAATTTCTTATATAACTTCCTCAATTATAATGTTATCATTATATATGATTACTTATTTTAAAAGATATATATATATATATAGTAATTATTTTAAAACTATATTTTTAATCTATTGTCACTCTTTAAAATAAAAGTTTTATTATCAATTTTAAGCACATTTATAATAGCCTAAAATTCCTCATTTTAATTAGTCACTATAAATTGCCAACCATAATTCTATTATTCAATAAAGTAATTTCTTCAAATAAATTACTTTTATATGGATATCTTATACTAAGTGTAGCTTTATTTATAAGATGGTTAAAAAATTATAAACATAACAAAATCAATGAAATTTATGTTATATCTTAATCTATTTAAACATAAACCAAATGTAATTGAAGCATAAAAATAAAATTTGTTCCTTTATAAGTTAGTGTTTCCATTCCTTACAATAAATATGATTACAATACCAAGTAGAAAACCAAAGAAGGAGGCTTTAACCAATCTTTCAACTAGTAATTCATATCCAAAATAGCTTGAAACTCGAGAGGGATAAACAACTTTAAAAAATAGCAAGTACTTCATAACTTTTTTTTAGAAGAAGCTTATTTTGTTGCATTCCTAGAGATTAAAATAAAAATCACCAGATTGTAAGAAGGTATATGGTTTTTGAATAAGAATTGGAGGCTTATCAATAACAATACAATACATAACAATAAAAGAATCGTTGCTACCTTTGACTCTAATCAAGTCTAACTGCACCAAAGACAATGTTCAAATCAGTATATCTATTGTAGGTGACTTTATTAAGCTTAATGACCAAAATCAATATAACTCTTTTTATGCAGCAAACTTTGGACTCCTAGAGAAAAGCTTTTTAGAAAGACCTTATTTGGGAGCTAACAACTTAACTTCATAGTTTATTATGAGAGACTTTAATCATACTCTATTTTCCCAATACTTAGAAGGCCTAAAGTGTAATATCTCGTTTCCATACTAAGGGTTAGGACATAGGATCCTAAACCATGATACATTAGAAATAGCATAAAGAATACGTGAGGTGCATTGCATTTACGTGCATATCACTAGCATAAGAATATACACACGTGAATATTGATTTTTGTATACATTGCAAATATTGTTTCTTCACTCATTTGACATTTTCCGGGGTATGAATGATTTTTAAACGATTACTATGTGAATTGTGAATTTTATGTCTTAAAAATTTGTTGATAAATTATAATTGGCGATTTAGAAATCATTTGTTAAATTTGGGAGATTTATGAAATTATGGATATTTTTGGACTAGAAAATGTCAAGTGACAAGACAAATTGATTCTTGGTAGTAGAAATAAGTGACAATTGGTCGTAGAAATAATTAACAAGTGACATTAGGATTTATTGGCAAGTGTCATAGGAAATTGGTCAATAAATGAACTAGAAATGAGGAGAGAAATGGACTAGATGTTAAAAGACAATTGGAGCTATAAGAATAAGACATGTGGTAAGTGACAAGTGTCACTTACCACACATCTATCCCATGATACTTTCTTCTTGTCACTTACCACACATCTATCCCATGATACTTTCTTTTTGGCAATACAATCTCATTTGTCTTTCAATTTTGTTATTTGCTTTTTTCTCCATTTTCGTTCTCTTATTTTCTTCTTCACTCACAATCTTCTCACCAACCCTCATCACGTTGATTTTTGGTCAACTATTTTACTTTGTTTCTTCAAGACTGTGTTATCCTCTCCATCTTGTTACTAGAAAAAAAGCCCTAATTTTTCCTTCTTGAAAGATGACGACCATGTGATTTTTGGAGAGCTAGGTTAAAACACAATCTTGAGCTTTGTCACCATCTTTCATCTTATCACTGTAACAACTTGTTGTCTTCTTCATTTTTTTGATAAAAACCCAGCTTATTCTTTTTGAAAAGTTGATGATAATGTAAAAGGAGAAAGCTAGGTTACGTGGTTTTTGAATAAGCTTGGAGTTAAAATAAGTAAGTTATACATTAAACTTCATGGGTTATTGTAAATGAAACATATATGATGATTGTTTGAGATTAAATGATTATAAAAATGGTGTTGAGGTATGTTGTAATGTGGATGTAGAAATGAGTAGGTTTGTGTTCTATTTTTGGTATAAATGATCAACAATAGGTTATGAGTTGTATTATGGATGTTTTTGAGATGGACTGATTTAATAAAAATGGTACATGATGAGTGCAAAAGTTTTGATGAATAAATGTATATGTTGAGCTCTATTTTTGAGAGTATGAAAACCATGGATTATAGGGTGTTATATGGATGAAATAGATTAGGAGAAAAGGTATAATAAAGGTGAAATTTTATTTAAAAAAAGACTAATATTGTAATAGCCCGGACCACTCTGTTCATAGATATTTTCTGCTTTGGGCCTTAGCCCAGCCAAGCCCTCACAGTTTTTCTCTTCTCATCCTTTAGGAAAACACGCCTATGAGGGAGAGATATCCATACCCTTATAAGGAGAACTTCATTCCTCTCTCAAACCGATATGGGATCTTACATTCCACCCCCTTTTAGGGCTCAGTGTCCTCGCTGACACACAGGTTCAGGTACTGGCTCTGATACCATTATAATAGCCCGGACCACCCTACTCATAGATATTGTCCGCTTTGGGCCTTGGTCCTTTCAAGCTCTCACAGTTTTGCTCTTCCCATCCCTTAGGAAAGTGTGTCTATAAGGGAGAGATATCTATACCTTTATAAGGAATACTTCGTTCCCCTCTCCAACTACGCCTTACAAAGGTGCAGATACCTCTCCCTCACAGATGCATTTTCCTAGGTATGGGAAGAGCAAAAGTGTGAGGGCTTGGCTAGGCCAAGGTTGAAAGCAGACAATATTTGTGAGCGGGTGGTCTAGGGCTATTACAATGGTATCAAAGCCAGTACCCGAACTGGTGTGTGAGTGAGGACACTGAGCCCTAAAGGGGGTAGATTGTGAGATCCTATATTGGTTGGAGAGGGGAATGAAGTACGCCTTATAAGGGCGTGGATACCTCTCCCTCATAGACGCATTTTCTCAGGTGTTGGAAGAGCAAAATCGTGAGGGCTTAGCTGGGCCAAGGCCCAAAGCAGAAAATATCTGTGGGCGAATGGTCTAGGGCTGTTACAAGTATAGTGTTTTTAAAATGAGAAGAACTAAGATGATAGTGAATGATAAAGAATGATTATGATATGTTTTGTTTTTGTATGGTTCATGAATAATGATTTATGATTAACTTCATAGATGTTTATGAGTGAGAAATGAGGTGAGAATGATGAGGTTATAAAGTCTAAATGATGAACTATGGAGAAGATATATTGATGTATTATGAAAGAGTAAAATCTAGAAAAGTTAGGAATGTGGGTATGATAAGATTAAGTGAATGATAATGAATTAATTGAGTAGAGTTTTATGCATTTTAATGGAACCAATAATAGTTAGATTTGCATGAAATGAGGTTGTATAAATTGATATGAATTCTGGAAATTTTGGACTGTTAATGATGGTTCTAAATATGGAAATTCGTGGAAACATGAAGGCAGAAAGGCAGGGCACGATCATGGCCTTCAGTGCATGATTGTGGCCTAGAGAATTGGGTTATGTCACGATCGTGGCACCCATCCCATGACCATGGCCAGTTGTATAAGCTTCTGTCACAATCGTAGGAAGGTCCACCACGATCGTGGGTAAGGCTTGAACGTGAAATGTTGTCTTTTAAGTAATGTTTGAAACAATTAATCATAAGATACTTTCTTATGATGCATTTAGGCTTGAATGAGGCCTTGAATAAACCTAGTTCGATGATGAATTAGTTGATAAAGTGTTCTTAGGAATGCAATTGTGATACAAAAGAAATGAGAAAGGTGTATTAAGTAAGATTGAAGGAGAATTTGGATATTATGTGATCATACAAGGCTAGAAAAATATTGGTGAATGATAGATTGATGAACTAAGAATAATTATGTAAATTTGAGGTATAAACTAGACATATCTAAGTGATAATGTTTAAATGAACATGAGATGTGAATTAAGGATATATACCCAGAAAGGTCATAGAGCGTGCTTTGTATGTAATACATATACATATTGTATGATTGAATACTAATATGATTGAGCAATTTAGTAATGTGTAAATGTGAGTATGTGTATTGTATGGTATAGAAGCGTAAATAGAATGCCAACATCCAAACTTTACCGGGATGTTAAGGCAATAGTTATCTGGAGCATACTGTGAGTAACCTAGATGTTCCTCACTAGGAATGATTGTAATTGCTTAAATTTCAATTATTGAATTGATACCTATGTGATTATGATAATCTCAGACATTATGGTCGGAGGAGTTCGATAATTGGGAATGTATTGGAAGTGTTCTAATTGAATGTGAATCTGACAAAAATAAGTGTTCTTTATAAATATATTGAATGCCGGACTTAGGTCCGGTGAAAAGTGATTGTGTAAACGGAATGAAAGTGATTGATTGAAATATGTGATTTAATGCATTTCATTACATGATATGCATGATCAGATAAAGGAAGTTGTGACCGGAGTGGCTAGTGAAAAAAGAGCTTAAAGCTTAGAACGTGTATAAAAGCCACAGGCTCACCAGTAAAATGAGCCTGGTATCCACAACAAATACAAAACAATTAAAAAGGCAATCAGTCACAATAATTAACAATGAAAGTGGAGTCTCATGAGCAATTGCATGTATAATTTGATATGTGTTATATGATTGATTAAAGTGAATTGTTTGGTCTATTCTGAAACGGAAATGTGAAATGATATGCAATGGTTGATTATGTGAAATGTTTGTGAAATGATATGTGATTGTGTTTGATATGAGTGAGCACATCGATGATGGTTCGCTCACTGAGTTCGCAAAACTCATCAAAATTGCAACGTGGCTTTCCAGTACTGAGAGGAGACTTAGTTTCTAAGACGTTCTAGAAGAAGTCTATTTCTTGCTTATGGAATCAAGAGGTAGGTTAACTGAGATTAAGGAGTTAGATAGAATATTTTTGTATAGTTCTCATTTCATATAAAATGTTTTTAAAAAGCAGTAGAATTTTATAAGCATTTTGACACTATGTATATATGGATTATGTATGAAAAGCTATAGTGTATTATGTTTAATAAATGAAATGGGAATGTTTTGATATTTTGAGTATTCATGTTTTATATGTATGATGCCATAATAAGAGAATGTGACTGCTTTAATATGCCATTTCCACGAAGTATGTGTCCGAATGTCCTCGAAATGTTCGGGTATGTGCCCGGTGAAAGTGGTGTGTTACGTAAAGTTAAGGATGAATCCTTATAATGAGTTGTTAATAAAATGCATCACCAAATAGGTTTTTTTTATCTTAGATACAATGATTGTTACTTTACCTAGACTAAAAATAAAATGAGAAGTTGATTTACAAGGGAAAAGTTGGATATAACTTTAATGAACTCTATATAGTTGTCTACTTTCCCTAATAATTGTACTCATTTTAAGTCTCTTTGCTCTGATCATTCTTTTATTGAAACCTATACGCCTATTTAATATGTTATTTAACCAAAATCCCTCCAAATTTAAAAATTATTTGTTTGGAGTAAATGGTTTTGAGGATGATATCATTAGACAATTGAGCATTAAAATGGAGGGATATAAGGCTTTCAGCTGTATGCAAGACTAAAAGCTACTAAGGAGGAGCTCAAATCAATTAAGAGAAAGGATTACAACAATAAGAATTACAGCAATAATAAGCTTGAAAGGAATGAAGCCTTGAACAATATTAACAAATTCTAAGAGCAACGCAACTGCAATCTAGGTGATAAGGGCCATAAACAGAGGGAGAGGAATTCCCTAGCAAAATATGCCAATTCTTTAGATATTTATAACTCTTTAATAAGGAAAAATTCTAGGAATTAATGGCTAGGGGAGGGTGACATGGATATCAAACTTTCATAACACTTTACTTGTAAGAAGAGACATCAATATAATTATTTCTTTAAAATACCCTAAAAAAACATTGTCACAAACCAAGACATGAAGAAGTCAGCTTTTAATTTATATAAAGGCATTATATGCACTGCTAAAAAATTTACTTTCTTTTTACAAGATATCAAATTCTTATTTCCTCACTTTATCTTTAAAGGACAAGCATAACTTCTTACAAAGACATTAATAAGTTTAGATGTAAAGTATGCCTTATTCAGTTTAGGAGCCAACAAAGCACCATAACTTAATGTTTTCAACTCTATGTTTTTTTAGAAGACTTAGAACCTAACATTCACATTAGTTATACATACAATCTTAGAGTTCTTCTCAAAAGGAAAATGTTAAGTGGGGTGAACATAACTCGTATCTACCCGATTTCCAAGATTCCAACCCCTCAGTCTTGACTTATTATAGAATTATTTCATGATGTAATATGATTTATAAAATCATGTCAAAGTCGTTTATTCTAAAGGCTCAAACTTATCTTAAAAGACATCATTAAATTTTGTTAAGGTATATCTATCTAGGGTCGAAGTATTAAAGACAACATTCTTATAGTTCAAGAGATATTAAAGAATTATTGTAAAAAGAAGGTGTCACAAGAGATACTTTGAGGCTAGTTAAGTGCCTTCAATTTCTTTGTGTCATAGCTTAGTTCCCTAACCAAGTTCTCATTAAAATTCCATTAAACTGGTTGTGTACACTTTACTTAATAAATTTGTCAAACACATGGTCTACACTTCAATATGACATTTTATCAAACTAATGTTATACAATATGCTTTTAGCTCTTTAAGGACTCAGACAATTTCATTAAATAGAAGATAAATTTCTAGAGCTATCTTAATAAGTCAATAAACAATCTCCAGCTAAATCAAAGTAAGATAACCAATACAACACTCAAATATTCTTTTGGGGGTATTTTCATGAAAACCTTTTGTGTATTTAATTAGGAAGGAAAGTTTTGGGGATAAAAAATAAGGAAATTTTGTTAATATGTTACAAAAAATAATACATTAATTGGGGGTCTAAAATGGGATAAGCCAATCCCTTTTCTTCTTACATTACACACATACATATATATATAAGCCAATATTTGGAGAAGTTATAGTGGTTATTTTAGCCAAATAATATGATTATGTAGTCTTTAACTTATTTAGACATATTTTTGTTATTGTTATTGAAGTAATATGATCGTTAGGAACTAGTAATTTAGGGAAAAAAATAACCAACCAACTTGACTAACATAACTAGCAAACCGATATAACTAACATAACTGAGTTAACTATCAAAATATAAATGTCATGTAAATATAAATGTCAGTGTTAAAAGTTAAAAAGAGTTTTGGTATGTCCAGGACTAGAATTTTTCGCTGCCAACATTACCTTCATCAACTTGTTCATATATATTGATGCATTTCACTGAAATGGATAGCTTACGTAGCATTTTGGTGCCTTAGTCAATTTCATAGATAACCTTGTGTGCTTCAACTCCTTACTAAAGTAGTGTCTTATTACCAAAGTTGAGTAGAATGTGTGATAAATAAATATTTTATATGTCATTAGGGGTTAAATTAGTTGTAATCAGGGGGTGCAAACACACGTGCATGGATTAAAGGTGACGGTTACGAGAATAGAAGGGAAGTTAATAGTACCTAAGCAAAATCTGCTTACCTGCTGCCTACAACTCAAAAGGATGGGATTTACTCTAAGGCACTTCTCATCACAGCACGTCGAAAGCTTGCCATCCAATTCATTTATATATATAATATAATATAATGATATTTTCCTATGTTTAGTTCGTTATCTTGTAGGTGGTGATTTTAAGGAGAACTTTCAAATTTGAGCATAACTTCTCTTTAGATATCTGTTCAAGGTGATTTTAAATTCACTGAAAAGCTAATATGATGGATAATTGTAGAAGAAATTAGAGATTGATTTAAGCTCGAGATGTTAGAAAATTAGAGAAATTGGTGGAAAAGACCTAATAAGCTCTAGACACACTATAGTAGGTAGTGCCTATCTCTCGTAAGGTTCAAGAGGTTGAGAGACATTACAAAACTGAAACTGGAGTGGTCTTGTGATCAACACCAAACTCATTATACTTTTACATAACAAGTTATAAAACAAAACCTGTACTAGTTACAACTTAGTATCAAGCATGATTATACACTAATTTGAAGCGTGAAAAGTTCCAGAATAAAATTGGCACCAATATAGATATTGGTTTAATGTCGGTTCTTATACATGAATTCTAAAGATGCAAAAAATCACAATTTCAAGCATTTTAGGACTTTATTTTGTGACATTAGTCATAAATATTCTCATTAGGGATAGTTTAGGAGGACTTTTGGTTAGGTGTCTGACAATTATCTTATGATTGCTTCATAGTTTTAGTCTTCTTAACATTAAGGTGGGATTGGGAGCACGATCGAAGGAGAATCATAACAACTTTTCTATTTCTTTCTTTCTCTTCTTTGTCTTATTTTAAGGTTGATTTTACTTTGTCTTGTTTTATTTTCATTATGTTTATTAACTAAAACTTTATTTAGGGCTAGGTATGTAGCTTATGATGGATCTTTTAATTATTAATGCATGAATGATTATCATTTAATTGAATTTATTCTCTTTGATTTTAATTACTGAGTTTGTGACTGTCCATCATAAATTAAATTCTAGAGATGATATGAAAGACTGAGAGGTGAAATATGAACTATGCATTAAGAGAATAAATATTATAAATCTAAAGAAAGAAATTATCTTATACTAGAGTGATATCTAAATAGATTAATTATATTTAACAAGTTTCATTATATGGAATTGCACATTAAGAGGTGATACATGTTTCTCTCAGGATAGATACATTAGGTTAAATGTGATTTCAACCATAATAATCAATTTAGCATAATAATTGGAATTCTATAAAAGTGAACTCTAAAAACCTATCATTTGTTTTATTTATTTCTTTTCACTAGTTTAATTATCTTGCTTTCATTAGTTTAGTAATTTAATTATTTTCATAAATTAGTTTAGTTTAATTATTTGACTAGGATTAATAGGCATAATAATATAGTCCTCTTGGGATTGATATTTTAGAACTTTCTAGTTTTAATAACTTATTACACTTGATTATGCGTACTTGGAAATAGGATATATCAAAATTTTGGCACAATTATTAGGGATTTGTTCCTTAATATATTGTTAAATGTAATTTTCTTTTATTTTTCTTTTCTTTCATTTGTTTTTAGGTAGTTGACGCAAGATAGGAGATCCAAGAGTGACAACTTATTTCAACTAAATCATATCATGAAGTTAAATATATACAAAATAAAATATAAAGGATGGAAGAGATGGCTGCAAATTATGATAACATTGTTATTGGTATGGAAAAAAAGAAACCATATAGGGTTCGCATGGGGGACATCCAAATGTTAGTTATCAGTGTAAGTTCCTTATGTATCAAATTAAGTTAAAGAGCACATAACTACAAGCTTAAATAAGTCCATCTTCACTTACTATCGATATTTTATCCTAAAGAAGATGCAATTACATTCGTTAAAGAATTCTATTCAATTACTTAGACACTTCGGTTAAATGGCCTTTTAGAAGATGAGATTCGATTGAGATACATTTCTTACTACATGAGAGATCGAATAAGAACATAGCTATGATCAATTGAGACAGACGTTTATGAGGAATAAGACCAAGTGATGTCTTCATATTAATATTCTTTCTTCCATATAAGACCACCAAGCTAAGGATACATATTTAAACTTTTCTATAAAAAGGAGAAGCATTCTATAGAGCTTAAGAATGATACATAACTTTCTTTAGACAATGCCTAAACCATTATTGTTCTCTACAACTAAAGATGCAATTCTTATATAATGATCTTACTGATAGATGTAGATTATACTATGTTTTGCTAGATGTTTAAGTGTGTTTTAAAGTATTTCTTAGATGATTATCATGTTTATAGACTTAGAATTATGCTATTGTTAGTGTTTGTATGTATTCTAAGTGTTTGTTTAGTTTAGAGCAAGAATTGTATCTTAATTTAATGTTTCAAGAGGTGCTTGATGTGTTTGTGAGTGTTGGAAATCAGGTAATTGAAGAATGAACAAGATGGAGGAAGATTGAAGGTGTCACAATCATGCAAAATTTGTCAAGATCATGATAGAGAAGATAAACCTAGGAGCATAATCATAGCTCCTATGTCACGATCGTGGCAAAGAATTTCCTAGCGTGATTTTTTTCATCTGTTTTAGGGTTGGGGGTATTTTTAGAACCAAAAATAAGTGGGAAAACCCTAGTCACACCCCTTGAACCCTAAAGAACTATTTAAGAACATGGAAAGCACAAAAAAATTTAGCAACCATTAAATCAAAGTGGATCAAAAGTGGTGAGATCAAGAAGAGCATCAAAAAATTATAGCATTCCAGATCAAGGCCTTAAACATTTTTTCTCTTTTAATTTTAGTTTCTTTCATTTACTTGATGTGTAATTAGATTTATAAGATGCTTATCATGTCTATGGAGTTTTAAACTCAGATTAGGAATTATTTTGGATTTATTTTGTGACTTTATTCATAGTTGAATTCTATTTCTGGATGTTTCTGATAATTGTTTATGCAAAAACTTGTCAATAAATCGAGAGAGTGAGTCAAAGTGATTAGTGTTGGGTTGTACATAGAGAGTTGACAATTTAATAGACCCATAATTATCAAATTAATGATTAATCAAAAAGAGATCTTGGTTCTGAAATTAATTATCTATTAGATAGCTTATAATCTAATTGAATAAGTTAGAGATAGGTTTATGAATCGAGAGATTATAAATCTAAAAATTTCGAATTCAATTAGGGTTAATTAATTAGATCTTGAGAGAGTAATTAATACCTTAGGAAAGCTAGGATTGAACACATAAATTGATTCAACAATACTAAGGGAACGAAATAGAGAAAGAATAGTTGCTAAATATTCAATATTGATCACTCTCAATTTTTATTGGCAGCTCACTTATTAATTGTTTGATTGTTTCATTTTATTATTTGTTTTAAATTATGTTTTTTAATTTATTCAAATCAATTTTATGTTACTTTAGACAAGGTCAAGTTCAAATTTTTAGCTATTGCATAATCCTTATGGAAACGATAATCTCTTATATTACAAGATACAATATGTATATTTACGGGTATTGAGAGTTTTATTATTAGATATAAAACTTCCTCAACAAGTTTTTGGTGCCATTGTTGGGGATTTTAGCATTATGATGATTTGAATTCCTTTGACTAAAGGAATTGTTATCCTTTCTTATGTGATTAAGGTACCCAATACCAAGAAATAGAAAAAAAGGAAAGTTTAGACGCAAAGTAGAAGGCACATTAATTTAGACATGACAAGGCAATAATGAGGAATTTGAAGATTTAAATGCCAAGAAGAGATAGAAAGAATAATGGTGAAAGAAATACATCACGGAGAGTAAAGCATCCTTATGGACTTCATACAGCTAAGGTTCAATACCTATCATCAAGGAATTACACGATTTTTTAAAAGAGATGACAAATAACAGTTGTCATTGGACATATGAATGAAGTAGACAGTAGTCAACCTTCCAAGATCTAAAAGGAATGATTGCTACAAATTCAGTGACAACATTGCAGGCTAAGATTGACAACCTTATTAAGCAATTGAATAACTTGACAGACACCTCTTTCTCTTCACTCAAAGTAATTCAACATGGATGGGAGCTATACAGACAAAAGAGTCATATCACAATTGATTGCTTCCTAATGGAAAACAACAATGTGTAGCAATCCAACTTCATAGAAGCATAATATTGTTAGGGAGGTAACAATCTTTATTCAAATTTGTACAATACTAGGTAGTAGAACCACCCAATTGTCTTTTGGTCTAATAATGCAGGGACTTATATGAGAAATCAAGGTCTATCAGGATTTCATCAAGATAAGTCCAGTGTAAATGATTCAAAATTAAACGAGCTTATGGATAAGCTCATGAGTATGGAAGGGACATTCGAGTGAGTAGTGAAGAATCATACTTCTTGCATTCACAATATAGAGGTTCAAGTGGGCTAGTTAGCTAATGCATTCTCTACGAGAAGCATGGGAAGCCTTCTAAGCAATATAGAAGTAAATCCAAGAGACAAATTTAAGGCTATCACACTTAGGAGTGGGAAAGAGCTAGAAGAACCAGTGGAAAAACAAGCTAACCCCATTTTATAAAAGACCAAGAAAATTATAAGAAAGATGAAAAAAGAATAAGCCCCCTCCCTATGTTTCTCCTATGCCTTACCCACCAAAAATACCATTCCCACAAAGATTTCAGAAGAACATATTGGATATATAATTTGTAACATTCGTAGAAAAGCTGAAGAACTTGCAAATTAGCTTACTCTTTATGAAAGCTTTGAAGAGCATACCCACATATGCAAAATTCCTCAAAGACATCTTATCAAACAAGCAGACTTGGGATGATAATCAAACAGTCTTCAAGACAAAAAGCTAGAGCTTCTTATTTACCAACCACATGCCCTCACAATTGATAGATCCAGGAAGTTTTACTATACACTGTGTCGGTGGTAATTTAGAGTTTTCTAAATGTTTATGTCACTTAGGTGTAATTATTAATCTTATGTCTTTGTCAATTTTTAGGAAATTGGGGCTACGTGATGTGAAGTCAACTTTTATGCTTATTAAGTTGGCAACTCGATTGATAAAGAAATTTTTTGGAGTGGTGGAGGATGTGCTTGTAAAAGTGGACAAGTTTATCATTCCTATATATTTCATTGTACTAGACTTTGAAAAGGATCGAACTTGTCCACTAATTCTTGGTAGACCGTCTATAAGCAATGGAAGAGCTTTGGAAGATGTATATGAAGGCAACCTTATCCTTCAGATTAGTGATGAACAAGTAGAATTCAATATGAATAAGGTATTAAAGAATCTGGAGGAGGGTAGGCTCATTCATGAGAATTGATGTAGTCGAATCTTTAAAGTAAAAGGAAAAGGAATAGATGACAGGGGACATAGAGCTTGAAAATATAAGGAAGTCTCTATCTGAGAAGTGGAAGCAAAAGAGGGAATGAGAAACTATTAGATTCGATAGATGATTCAGGGACTTTCATCATTACTTATTTTATTGATAGTTTGTTACTAAAAAGGGCATTATTGAATTTAATTGGTTTTCTTAATTTTATCAATTATGTCCTTCTTATTATATTGTAACATGTAGCTTATTTATATGCTACAAAACTTAAATATTCTACACGGGTGGAAGTAAGCCACTTATAATAGACCTAGGTTGGGCTTAAACATGAATAGCATGTCAATTTTTCTATTTATTTTGTTGGTATTTTGTTATTTTTATCTTTTATGTTTTTTTAGGGAGTATTGCTACATTTTTATAGCATAAAAGTGTCTCCAAATTCCATCACCCACACCATCACTGTCAAAACACATAAGTATCCTTACTTTAAATTTTTATTTATTGTTCTTTAGTTTTATTTAGATTGTTTGTTTTTCACATTGAGGGCAATGTGATGTATAAGTGTGGGGATGTATATGAAATTGCATATCATGTGCGTATGAATTTTGCATTTGTATATATCATGTGTGTGTAAATTTTAAAATTGTATATTTTTTTATTAGGTTGGCATTATAATGTGTGAATTGTGTAAATGTGTCAATGACAATAATTGAATGGAATTAGTTTAGCTTTGAACATAGTCATTTAATTGTAAAGGCATAGTAACTTATGAATTTTGTGTTTTAAGTATCTTTGGGATGAATATGTATGTTAATTAAGATATGGTACTTATTCCTTCACTTTATGATTTTTTTTGTAGACATTTATAGTTATAGTCAATTGAATTGATTAGTATTATTATTACCCTTTCATGAGAGTAATTGATTAAAAGAAACGAGGTAGGCTAAAAAAAGAGATAAAATTTCAAAAGAAAAAGTACTGAATAAAATAACTATTTTGCTGGCCCTTTTTAAGAAAATTAAGTTAAGAAGAAAGCTGGTAGCTATTTGTGAGTTGTCATATAGCTGAATAACTGGCGGCATTCATGAAAAAATGTTTTCCTTCACTTCAAAAGGCTATAATGACATTTCAACCAAGCTGAAAAAACAATATGACCTACTTGAGTAACTGGGGGACATTAATGACAAGGTGTTTGCCTTCACGTCAAAAGACTAGTTTATCATTCAAGAAAATTAAAAAAAATGGTGTTACAATAAATTAAACCTACCAAACTTTTAACAATAGCAAGAATTCTAATGAAAGGTTACTTAGTGATAATTTGCCTTTTTGATTAATCAGTAATAATAAATGAATGCTTATAAGTTCCATAGGTGTATGAATAGGGTATTAATATTTTGATTGATATGTATATTCAAATCAAAGCACTTAAACTACAAATATTCAACTTATCCTTTGTTAATGATCTCTTTTTAGTTTGTGGTGTTAATACTAAATCATTCAAAATATTCACATATTATCTATACAAATTCAAAAGGATCTTAGGCCTCTTAACAAATCCACACAAAAGCATATTCCATATTTCTTTAGGCTCTCCTCTGTTACCAGATATCCCTTTTAATAGGCTTTAAGTAGGAGAATCCTCCTCTCAAGTACCTAGGTATTCCAATTATAACTAAAAGATTATCCTTTATCAATTGCCAACCTCATTTTGACTCCATTCACAAAAGTTTAGGTAATTGGATCAACATATTCTTGACTTATGTAGGTATCATATTAGTACTCAATAATCTCTATATCTATTGGAGCTCTCATCTGAACTTATCTTTTGATTTAACCAAATACATTGAGAATCGAGAAATTTCCTTTAAATTAGTAAAGATGGAAATGCTTATGGGTAGAGGTAAAATGATTAGATTTATAGAAGGAGGATTGGGGATCAATTCATATTATGAACTAGTTATGTTAGTAAAGAGATTTTGGAAGCTACTAATAGATTACTAATCCTCATAGGTTAAATGGATGCATAAAGACTTCCTCAAAGGAGAGAGTATATGGAAGATAATGCCATGAACAATAATTCTTAGACATTAAAAAATATATTGGCCTTAAAGGATCAAGTTTGTAGTAAATTCAAAAGTATTATAGGCAGTGGCAAGCGCACATAATTTTAGTTTGATAATTGATATGAACTTGACTCTCTTTACAAACTATATGATTACAAAATCTTAAGGGCCAACTTATTACATAATTCTAAGGTTACTGTTATAATTGAAAGGGATACTTAGAACTAGCCAACTTACTCTTCAATAGACTTCTTAGATATTAAAGATAGTATGCCTAGTTATAACCTCAAAATAGATATGGAGGATAACCTTGTCTAAACTACATACAAATCCAATATTTTTCAATAAAAAATCTCGTTTGAAATTGTTCACAAGCTCTCACTAATTAAATTCTTTATCAAATTTGGTGTGGCGAGCCAACAATATCTCCAAAACCTCCTTTATCCTATGACTAATCATTAAAAAAAACTTTGGACTAAATACAAGTTCAATTATGGTTGACTCAATAATCCCAATTACTTGCTTTATAACTAAGACAATGAATCACAATTATCTCTTCTTCAACTATGACTTTTCCTTGATACTATGGTGCAAAATTCAAACCTTATATAACCTCCATTGTAACAAGAACCAATATGTTCAACTAAGATAGGTTCCAATTGATATTTTGATGATGAAAAAACGTAATTACTACTAATGAGTATTATTTTGATTAAAAGTAATATCAGAACAAAATAAAGCCATAAACTCAAGAAGATAATTTATGAAGTTGATAAAGAGAAGTTAAAGTTTGTAACTGACAAAATGAAGTTCAAACCAAAAACAAAATAAGATTATGGCTCATTAAAGTCATTTTATATTTTGAATTATTATTTGTAATTTCACCTTGTTAATTTGATGTTTTAAAAGGTTCACCATACATAAACATTTCACTTCACTTTATTTCATGAGTCTTTTCATTCATCAAGAAGCATTGAAGTTTTTAATGTTTATATAAGATCCTATTAATCTTTTTAAAAAAAGCTTTAGAGAACATCTAAGGAAGTGTTTAATCGTAATTTCATTAAACAAATTAGGATTAATCATTTGAAGTTATTAAAATCATGTTTTTGCAGTGGATCAATCAACCTATATGGGTTAATGGTCGACCAATATAGTTTAAATTTGTTAAATTGTTGTTTTTTGTCAATCAATGTGACATATTGGTAGACTAATATGCTTATGGGCTGTCTACTGCCTCAGTGGCTACTGAATCTGTGCTTTCAATACACACTGGTCAACTAATAGGTTGTACTAGTTGACCAATGCTTTGTAATTAGTTGTTATAATAGCTAGTTTTTAACTCCAATAAGTAGTAACAGCCTTGAAACCCTATAAATATATGTTTTCTCATTGGTTTTAGAATAATGAAGCATTTCGCTATATTTTATATACACTTTTTAAGTGTTTTTCAATCATTTGTATATCACTCTCTCATATTTATGTGATTAACCCATCTTTGAAATTATCAAGTGATAAAGTGACATATTTTAAGTTAGAAGATTTGTTTGGGGCATTATATTATTATACCTAGGGGTGATCCAAGTGAGATTAACGTGTCTCTTCAACTTAGAAAAAGAATTTAAAAGGGTTTTTCTTTGTCAATAAAGATTGTATAAAGGTTATTCTTTGCCTTGAAAGAAGAATTATAGTGGAATTCTAAGGAGAGTCTTAGGACTGAACATAGGTAAGGATTATTTACCAAACCATTATAAATCAATTTTCATTCGGTCTTTCCTATCCTCTTTAAATTATTATTCAATTGTTTGATTAATTTGTATTAACTAATTTCCTCATCCTTATTTATATTGATTATTGTTAATTAAGTACATTGGTTTGAAAATTTTGAATCTTATAAACACTCAATTCAGCCCCTCTTGGGTGCCTTTAAGGATTAAGAAATGGTATTATTGTAGCGCCCCCTTACGGCAGGGTACACACCGGGATGCCCGAAGGTCATTCCGGTACATATCCTATGATAAGGCAGGCTATCATCGATTACTACATTCACTTCACATAGCATCATATAATTATTCACTTATAAAGCATCATAAGAAAATCACAATATTTTGAAATCCAACTTTTTCCTCATTTCATTTCACAAAACTGCAAGTCTACATTGTGTCCTTCAACCTTTACTACATGTATGTCATTAACCTAATACAAAAGTATTACATGAAAGAGGAAAATATTTATACAATCTAGCTAAGCCGTCCAAAAATCCCAGCTGACCGACCTTTGAGTCATGATTTCTCTTGCAAAATCATAATCGACATGGCTGGTAGAGCCTCTCAGTAGCTAAAGTTATCTCTTGGTCCTGAAAAGACAAGGTTGCAATTTTGGTGAGTTTTGCAAACTCAATGAGGTAACCATCATCGATGGTTCACTCAATTCATGCAACACATCATTTCACATAACAAATAATCACATTTTCTCATAATTGATTATGTATCACATTTTCACTTAAGCATAGGCAATTATACATTTCAATCAATCAACCATACTAAACAAAATGCATATGGAATGTTCATGAGACTCCTTTCCAATTGTTATGTTTTTGTGACCGAGTACCTGAACTGTCCTGTATCCATTTTGGATACTAGGCTCATGCTAACTGTCCCTTATCTGATGAGAATATAGGGCTCATTTTACATAGTGAGCCTTAGGCTCTTAATCACTGTCTGAACTCGAGGCTCTTTTCACACTTTGAGCTTTAAGCTTTGATTAGTGGCTACTCTGGTCACAACTGCCATTATCTAATTGTGCACTCATTTATGGAATGCATCTATCATAATCAATCAATCAATTCAAGAAACAATTAGTTCTTCCCATTAACATACAAGTAGCACTTCCAATACAGTCCCGAATATAGAACTCCTCGGACAGTCAATTGTCCGAAATCAACACAATCAATTTCACATTCATTCAATCATTTCAAAACAGAAATTAAGCAAACAAGTAATTAAGTTAGACTGCCTAGGTTACTCACAAATTGCTCCCGAAGCTAATGCCTAGAAGTTCCGGCAATGTCTGGAGGTTGACGTTCCAGTTGCTCCTCTATATCAAACACCATACACATATATCACAATTTGTACAATCATAAGTGTTGAATAATGCACATGTATGAAATAAAAAATGTATAATGCATGTTCATGACAATCCTTAGTATTTATCCATAAATTTCATCACAAAGTCGTTCTCATACCAAAACTCATCTAAATACAATTTATACTTAGGTTATGCCTTACTAAAACCATTAAAATCTCTATTCCTTTCTCATTGACTCACTTCAGATTTTTTTTCCAAGTCACACTTTCGGATCTACTGTTCACATTCAATTAAATAATGAAACTGATGTAATTTGGTCATATCCTCTTCTATACAAGTGTTCCTCTATATCTTATGTTTCTATTGACACCAAAATCACTAAATTTGGTTTAGTAATTTGGAAGATATGCCTCAAACATTTTCGGGTTGTTCATATTCAAAAACAGTGTACTATGCATAACTTCCATCCAAAAATTAACCATCTTAAAATCCGATTCAGAATTTGATTTCTTTAGATAATTTGTAGCCCTATGTCTCTAGTTTATTCAAAATCAAAGATCATCTCATTTGTAGGTCGAAAAAAAATATATTTCCAAAAAAACTATCGGATGCTCATCACCCTTGAAAACTTCAAAGTCGCTATCATGCAATTCTTCTTCTTCTTTACCAAAATCTCTACTTAAAACCTCAATAACTTTTGATCCAGAAATCAAAAAATTCCAAATTTTATATAAATGGAAATTTAAAAGATCTACAACTTTCATGAAGACTATTTTGTCAAAATCCATCTAGATCAGTATAGTAAATTCATGGAAGTTTCAGATCAAAATTTTAACTCTCTTACTATTCATTCCCAGAAATTCTTAGACTTCATGTCAATTTTTGAGACTCTTAACAATAGAATTAAATTTTGGTTCTTCATGAAAAATATATCCATATATCTCTATTTTAATCTAGATCAAGAATCAGTCCATTTGGATAACTATAGGAAAAGATATTCCCAGAATACTAAACCATGTTCAGTGCAGAAAAGAATTCGCCATCCATGTCGTATACATTCAACTCACAAAGCAAGTCATCAATCCACATTTCTCATCATTCTAGTTTCAATTTAACAATATCCGTAACATTTAAAGCATAAATTACTTGGTTTCACTTCAAGTTCAAAAACAACAATAGCCTTAGCTCCCAAGCATCACACATTCATCATCTTCTTGAAGGAGGTAAGGATAAGTTTTCTTGTGGCAATAAGGAAGAAGATAGCAAATATGCTAGTAGCAAATGAAGGAAAGTGTGATCTTTAAAGTTGAGGTGGTAGAGACTGAAGAAAACGAAAATGATGAAGGAGGAGAGAAGAGAGTCATGAAAAGGAAGATGGGAAGAGCAAAAAAAAACACCAAATGGACTTTTAAATGAAAAGCAACGTGGAAGGCAACAAAAGGGGCTTTAAAAACTTAGTGG
>JAOQMS010000006.1:27751300-27762125 GCA_027563885.1 Erythroxylum longipes
GCTAAATCCCTATAACTATGATATGTACATTAACTACATAATCCCTCTAATTATGTAATTGCTATATTCTGTAACACATCTATATTTGAAAAATTGGACTAGCCTTTCATTACATTCTCCATATCGTGGACTCCATGCCATTTTATTTATTGGTCAAAATATTGAAACAAAAATGGACTGTGGTAAGTGGTTTGAAATTGTCTCCATAAGATTTCCTTCCTTGCTTTCATTCTCCCCTTGAGAATTTTGGTAAAATAGGGTTGATCTTCTGAAAAAGAAACATCCATACTACCCGGTCTTTCTTCTTTTATTTTTTGTTTAGGATTATAAAATTTGTATCATCTTCTTTTTAGAGCATATCTTATAAAAGTACACTTTTCAACCTGATTATCAAGTTTAGACCAAAATTGACTATGTATATGAACAAAAGATTGCAACCAAAGTTTTTTAGAGGCAAATCAGCGTTAGATTGACAAAGAGGAAAGGTTTTCTTGAAACATTCCAGCGTTGTAACATATTCCAAAACTTTAGTTGGTAGTTTGTTAAAATAAGATTTTTTTAATATAGCAACATTCTAATGATACTCTGAAAATCCTTTGATAATATAGCAACACTTTAAAGATATTTCGAACATCCATTGATTACATCATGGCTCGAGCTACTTAGAATGATGCTTTTTTTTTGGTTGGGGAGAGTCACGAGATGTAGATTGATGTAAAATACCTTTTTCTGTTAAAAAATTCCCTAAATATTTATTTGAGTACTCTTTCATGTAAGATACTGAATTTTTATTTTGGTTTTCTACCATTGTATGAAAATCTTGAAACACAGTTTTAACTTCATATTTATCTCTCATCAAATAAACCCAAGAAAATTGAGTTTGATGATCTAAAGAAGTTACAACTCACCTTTTACCAATCATATTGACAACCATAGAAGGGCCCCATATTTCATTGTGAATCAAATAAAAAGGTTTGGGGGCACAATATGGTTTTGAGAAATAGGTGGTTCGATGACTTTTTTTTTGGGAAGATAGGCTTGATGACTTTTTGATAAGGAACAACTTTCACCTTGAAATGAGGAACAATTCAAATTTCCAAACAACTGAGGAAATGTGTTTTCAAATATAGAAAATAAGGATTGCGTAATATAAAATGCCATAGCATAATATTCTTCACTAGAAGAAATTGATCTAATACTACTACTATACCCTTGAGTTGGTTTATTTTCAAATAGAATACTATCTAGAGATCATTGACTATTCTAGCACGGGCAATCATCTTTCCTAAATTTAGGTCCTGAAATTTGCAATGAAAGTTAAGGAAAACAACACAACATTTAGTGTCTTTGGATAGTTTACTAATGGATAACTGCATGATCATTTAGGAACATGGACATATTCAAAAGCTCCCATTGGGAATCCTAACTATATTAGATTCAGAACAATGTAAATAAGAATGGAATAAA
Organism: Erythroxylum longipes; assembly: GCA_027563885.1. Taxonomy (NCBI): domain Eukaryota; kingdom Viridiplantae; phylum Streptophyta; class Magnoliopsida; order Malpighiales; family Erythroxylaceae; genus Erythroxylum; species Erythroxylum longipes. The sequence goes on from JAOQMS010000006.1 coordinate 27,752,768, forward strand.
GAAGAGGATGATGTCATGTGATCGGATGCCCTTGAATCAATGATTGACAAGAAAGGATTTTGAGTACAAGATAAAGCATTTGACATACTACATGTTTGTGCAAGAGAACCACTAGGAGTATCGAATGATGGATTATTTTTTAGCAGTTTTAGAAGATGGTCCACTTGCTCCCTACTAGATGGACTTTTGGTAGCCTTGTTTGCTTAGGACGCTAAAGGTCATTCAATTGGCTTGTTGCTCTTCCAATTGGCAAGTTTCTTGTTGAGTTTCTAGCTAGTATCTTGAGTATGGAGAGTAATCACCATATAGGAGTTCTTTTTCAATTTGTTATGGTTTAGAGACTTTGTCACAATTGCACCTGAAGGAATCATGACTGGATTCTTTGCAAGTTTACCAATAGTCTTTTCGTTTTCAGCATAACACTTTTGTGACTGTCTCCCTTTCTAACTTTGGCAAAGACTTCACTAATAGGTGACAATGGTTCAACATTTAAAACTGTAAAAAAATCGTACATATGATAATCTTCCATCAATTTTTGGTAGTTCTTGCATTCTTTGATCTGCACTTATAATCATTGAATAGATTCATAACTTTTCATGGCCTTTTTAGAGAATTGAAATACTTTTGTGATGTTGTCCTCACCTTGAAAATTTTCATCAATTTTGATTGTCAACTCATATATTTGTACTGATTTCCCAAATTTGACTATATACAATAACATTATTCAATATATACAATAACATTATTCCAGAACTTTTTGATCGTTATGTAGCTCATATAATTGGAGTTGATATTGTTGAAGAACAGAGATTTAGATAAGATCAATCTTATGTGATAAGATTATTAAGATTATTATAAACAGAAATCCCTATAATGAAGGGATTTCTGCTATAGACTTCTAGATATAGTTTAGTTCAGATTGATACCTATTTTCCTGCTGGTTAAGTTGTATATATATATGTATCCGTGTATATTAAATAAAAGGTAAGTTTTTCCTGGAAATCTTAACAGATATCTTCTTCTGTGAAATTCGCTAGCCATATCATAACCAGAGATTTTCAGCATCCTAAGTAGCATATGTAGAATCCTTTCTAACTTGTGCCTTCTTTTCTCCTGTCAAATATCTGATTTGCCTCAACCCCAAATGTACATCTGAACTGATTGTAACAATGCAGAAAGTTATCACCATTAAGTTTAATATTGGTGATTTGTACTGGATGAGAATCATTGTAAAAGGCTGGTTTTAAGCTGGTATTTAAAAAAAAAAAAAAACCACCACCACCTAGTAGAAGTCTCACTGAGTACATGGGGTCTAGGGAGGTCCAGGAGTATTCAGCCTTACCCTTAACTGGTGGAAAAGTTGTTTCTAATAGACCCACATGAAAAAACTAAATAAATAAATAATATAAAAAATAAAATAAAATAATAAAAGATACATATTTAAATAATAAATTAATAATAATAATAAAAATAAAATAGACATAAAAGATAATAATGATAAAATAAATAAATAAAAATCAATATGTATAAATAAAAATATATAATAAATAATAAAATAAATATAGGACAAGCTGAAGAGTAAAAATAAAAAATAAAATAAGTAATAAATACAAAAATTAGAAAGAAGATAAGTAAATAAATAAAACAAACTAGTCATTACAAAAATTATTTAGGATAAATAAGGAAATATATAGGCTAAATAACTAAAGGGGAAATACTACATATTAAATGTTTAGGTTAAATACAAGAAATAAGATACAAAGGAAGATGTTTAAAAGATAAAAGACCTATGAAAAAGAAAAGAACCTCTTTATGGGAGATCCTTCACCTGTATCTTAGTATGATAAAGTTTTATATTGAAGGCCTCTCAGTAAGTTCTAACAAAGTTATATCATTCTTGATCGTCTCCTGTAGTTCTTCTTAAGCCTTCTCTTTTTTCTCCTATAATTCTTAAATATAATCTTCTTCCATCTTCTCACTAGTGTCAGAATGTTTCCTCTTAACATGTCCGAACCACTTAAGTCTTGTCTCTTTTAATTTTGTATTAATATTAGTCACTTTTAATTTGTCTCTTATTATTATATTCATGACCTAATTTCTTCTAGTAAGTTTGTACATCCAACGGAGTATCTTTATCTCTGCCACCGTTAACTTATGACTACACTCTACCCTATAGAACATGGCTGACCTAATCTCTAAATGATAAAATTTACCTTTGATCGTGGGTGTTATTTTTTTGTCATATAAAACTCCCGATGTTCTTTTCCGTTTGAATCATCTTGATCTGATACGGTAAATTATGTCTTCATCGATCTCTTCATTAATTTGGATGATAGATCCTAGATACTTAAAACACTCTTTTTGTGATATAATTTTTAAACCAATATCTACCTCCACATCAGACATGTAGCGGCTATGAAACATAAAGCTTGGTAGGGTTTCTTGGAAGAGTCAAAAAGTAAGTCCCTACTTTGGTGCCATGGAGAGTAAGATTGAATTAATATTTTTTGTTCTCTTGTAAAATAATGTTTGCAGCATAGGTATTTATAAGTGTACAAGCTTAGAACTAGGAATCATGATAATTGACTTCATTTTTAACAGGCGAGAAGTTTGTTTAATTTGAAATTTCATTTGACTAAACAGAAAAGTAATAGCTGACGTATTTGTTGTTTTAAGGGTCAAATTCGGAACTTTACATGTTCCTATTTAGTTGGATGTTCTGATAAATTTAAGCATCAGTACATATGCAACCTTTTACATTTCGTACTTTTAAGGGGCAATTTTCATTATAAATATTGGCACTGCAATAGCTATATTTCCTGATAATTTCACCGATGCCACGTCTTGTAGTTTCATTAGTTTATTACTGAGGACAAAACTTGTCTCATGGTTATTTCTTATTACCAGAAGGCTCACAAAATTTTGACAAAGACCACGCCATCAAAAGGTCTTTTTCTGTCCCTTGTTGCTTTTCTATTATGAAATGAATTGCATTTGAAAGATTCAACAGAAAAAGCAAATAACAGCTCTTGATCTTTTCCAGTGTCCAGTCAGAAGTTTGGGCGTACTGATTTGAAAAGGAAGACTGATATGGTGGGAGCTACCTTTTAGTCTAAATTAACGTTTTCTTACTTTGACAAATGTATTTCACATTTGCAACATGGAGATTCTGTCTTTCTCAAAAAAACAAAAAAAGGATATTCTGTCTCTTTAACTTACTGAAGTGCTTGTGGATACGATTCAAAATCATATGATCATAGTTTTTAGGCCTTTGTTTCTCTATTACCCATTTATCTACTTTTATACTCCTTTTTAATCCCTAAGGATGGTTTCTGGGCTGAATTGTTCTTGGTGCAGGCTAAAGGATCTAGGAAAAGAGGAAAATTGACCGAAGGTAAAAGATCTGGTACGCTTATGTTTGTGGGTGATCTAGGAAAAGAGGAAAATTGATCAAAGGCAAAAGAGCTGGTGTCCATGCACACGTGTCACTGGACATGCATGTTAAGTCTTGTGCATGCTGCATACATACACACACAATAATGGGCATTTGTGCATTGTTGGCTCCTTGTAGTAAACATCTGTCACTTCTAGGATTGCACTTCCATGTATATGATGATGTTTCAGTGTAAGCTCTTGTGTGCATGTTATGCTTGTTTTCTTGATTCCCTTTTGCATCTTTTGGCACTTTAGATGAAGATTTTATTTTGAATGACTGCAGGAGCTGGATCCAAGTTAAAGAAGAAATCATCTGAGGTATGGACCTGATTATCTGGTCATACTAATGTGTGTAATTGATGTGTTTTATCTTTCTTTCCCTCCTGGACTTTGTACACACTGATAATACATGTGGTTTTATGTCTCTCTCTGTTTTTATTTTTGGATAGTTTCCATAATGATGTACATTTTTGGGCTTTGGCTTAGTACTTGTTTTGATAGTTCTTCATTGTTGTGATTTCACTGGCTAGAACATGCCAGAAGATGATGCATCCTTTTCATCTTTTTATTAAGATAGGTGGTTTAATTTCATTGAGAAATTCATGTAGGTCGAAGATGATAACATTGAAGAATTCTCCAGCTCGTCACAGGTATGGCATTGCACTACATTAATGCCACTGTCATAATAACCATTGATTCCTTGAGCTGCCCAAGTGAATCAGAATTAAGACTTTTACCCCATCTGGACTTGCATGCATCTTTTAGGAGTATACCCAAACTATTATTCCATTGAGGATGATCATTCCTAAAGAGTATTTGTTCAACTGCTGTTTGAGCACCGTATGGGTTGTTCTGGTAAATTCTGATGTCCTTTTCCTCAGAATACCACGGGAAGTGATGAGGACTGGATAGCTTGAGATACCTGAGCTTCATACGATGAGAAATGCCAAGGGAAACTTAAAAAGTGTTGCTTCTTAACAGTTCAAGACTTTGGTACCCCATGTTAACTGTGTCATTTGGACATCATGAACCAGGTTTCTCTGAAGTATTATAAAATAATTTCATCCATCTCACATGTCTGACAAAAGATTTGATTATTTCCTGACCAAATCGATGATGTGAAGCAGTGTTGAATTAATGCTTAACAATCATCACATCCTCAAAAGAAGGTGATCCAGCTGCTACTTCCAGCACAACTCATTTCACTGAACAAAATTACTTTGATGATAAACTTCGGGCTGGATTGTGCACATAAGTGGGTATGTTTATTTCCATGAAGCAAGGGCAGAGCCACAAACAAATTATTTGATTTTTATCGAACATTTTATTGGTTTGTTCTCAAATTTCTAGGATCAGAACAGCATAGTGATGCGAGGGCACTGTCAGTAACAAATTATTTGATTTAGTTGATTTGTATCAAACATTTTCTTGGTTTGTCTCAAATTTCTAGGGTCAGAAACAGCATAGTTCTGCTTTCTGATCAGAAGCTGTTTTTTCTCATCATCAACAATTTCTCTAGCTAGAATTTATACGCGCAAGATTAAGGTGGTTTCTTGTCCAGCAATATTACACATGCATGAACAAGTTGAACATGAGTTGATTTTCAGGCGCAATTTATTTTCGGGCTTTGGCTGAAACATTAGATCATATTTTCTTCAGGTGTTAATCACACAAGACAACTATGGGGAGCGTTCGTCAACATCTTTGGTCTGCAAGACAGAAATCTAAACTAGATGAATTGTTTGGCTTGGCTAAACAAACTGAACTGGACAAGTAGAGAGGAAGGTTTTCTAGACTAGTTTTGCTATCTTGGTTCATTACATTTGGAGGAAGAGAAGCTTTAAAATCTTTGGAAAAGCAGGAGATTATAAGGAATACGATTTGATGGAGTTCTGCCTCAAACTAAGAATAACAGTCGTGACTAATTCTAATCGACAGTTCATATCTAATCAAATCAAGATTCATCTAAGGATGTAGGAATTGTTGCTACTGGGTAGTTGCTACATCGCAGTTATCTGGAATTTTGTACAAACTCCTAATAATTCAAATCACACTGTAATTTTTCACTTTTTGAATTAATCAATTACGCACTTTCCAAAAGAACATTAATAAAGAATCTTCCTAATTATGGCATAGGAGATTAGGTCATATATCCATTAAGAGAATGAAAAATCATTTTTGTTTTGATTTTAATGATTTGTTACTTGTGTTAATTGTATTAAGGGTAAACAAATAAATAAGCCCACTAAAGGTGCTATTAGGGTAGCTCAATTGGTTTTTTGGGAGGTTGTTGAGTGCAAGATTTCATGTTCGTGTCCTGGCAGCGGCAATGTGGGAGTTTCATCTAATATGGTGGCTCAGTGTAAGCATCTAGTACGGGCCTCTCTCTAAAAAACTGAGTGAGATTAAACCGTAATTTACCCTTTCATCACTTTATCGGACAGGAGTGTGGGGGCGCTTGGATTGGGCGATTCCACATTTTTTTAACGCAAAGAGGTAGGGAAATTTTGAGATTATATACATTGATATCTTTGGACCATTTTTAACTTCTTGATTAAATTGTCAAAGATACTTTACCTTCTTCATATGGTCAATGATACTCCTTAAGATCATAAGATCTAATAAAGGGTGAGAAATATTATGGTAGGTTCAAAAAAAAAAGAAGAAGGTATATTTGTTATGTTTCTTCAAGATGTAGACATTATTGAATAATATATAATGTCAGGCACACCATAATAAAAGGAGAAAATGTACCCTTATAGATGTAGTGAAAAATTAATTAATAATTTTAATCTCTAATTGAGTTTATAAAGTGAATACTTAAAAATTGTATTGTATATTTTAGATAGGATTTTATTACGGCATGTTCCTAAAACTCCTTTTAAGATATGTAATATAAGGAAATCAATTAAGGCACTTACACATATGGGGTTGTCTTATATAAATAAGGATTTATAATCATGTTCAAAATAAATTAGACGCAAGGACAATTACTGACTATCTCTAATGGATTTATATTTTATTCTCCCTCAAATACATCAAACTCCATTGGTTTAGAATGCAATAAAAAATGGATAGATATTGCGACAAAGATGAATGGCCTTAAATTGTTCAATAAGTAAGTAACATTTATAACAGAGCTAAGTTCGATGCCACCTTATTCAAGGTTGTATTTTCCTGCTACATTTACATCATTTGGAGAGAAAGGAACCAGCAAATTCACAAGCAAGTTGTGACTCCCAAGTACCTACTAATACATAAGCTCATTAATAAGATCAAGGAAATAATCAATGCTAATCAAACTCTAGTGAATTTCTCCAATATGAGGAAGAAAATTTAGGGTCTGCTTTGAAGGAAATCCTTCTGAATTTTTAAATCTGACTCCTATTTACTTATCTTATATAAATAGGTAGCTTGTCAAGGTCTATCCTTTGTATGTTTTAGTATTTGTATGGCTCCTTTTAAGCCAAACAGCTTTTAGAATATATATGTTTAATTTCCATAAAAGTACAACAAAGATGGTTAAAGTAATAAGTGCAAAATTCCTTGAGGAAACTGAGTTTATTAAGAAAATTACTGATCCAATTAAATTAGGTGAAACATCAAGATCTTATGAGAGACCACTAAATTTATATAGATTGATTATTTTTCAACGTACTCAAAAATTAAGTATAAAAGAACAACCAATTCAAGTTATAATGCCCTATGAAGAACAAACTAATGATGTCTTATACAACATGAAGTGGGAATTAGAAGGTCTATAAGGATAAGAAGACTAACAATTTATGATGATTATGTGGTATCTTTTTAAGATTCAGATATAAATTCTTATAAAGATCCAATCTCATTTTCAGAGGCAATGAATGATATTAATTATAGTCTTTAGTCTAAAGTCGTATAAGAGGAGTTGAAATCTATAGCTAGTAATCAAATTTAGGATCTTGATCAATTACATTGGATGTAAATGAACTTTTAAACCAAAAAGGATTCTTTGGTAGTATGGAAAAGATATAAAGCTAGACTTATAGTTGAAGGTTTTACCCAGCGAAAAAGTATTGATTATCATGAAACCTTCTCTGTAATTTATAAGAAGGATTCCATTTAAGGATAATCATTACCTTAATATCTTATTGAAATTTAAAATTACATCAAATTGATGTTAAAACTACCTTTCTGAATGGAGATCTCAAAGAGCAAGTATATATGTCTCAACTTAAAAGGTTAATTTTCAGTAAAGAAAATCATTTGGTATTCAAGCTAAATAAGTATATTGCTAAAGGTAAATTTTTATCCTCAATGTTTCAGTCAAAATTTAAGCTAAACCCTAACATTCAGAGACGAACAAAAAAGATCCTCACATTTAAAATAGCCCTCTAATTGACAGAATCATTAGGATTTCTTCAACTTTGTTAATGTGGACAATTTTTTATATTAAGGGGTTTACTTTAGCCACATTAGTGATTGATATGGATCCCTAAAAAATTAACTCATGATTAATGGAACCAAATTTTTTTTCTCTAACATAACTCTACGTAAGCTCCTTTTATCCAACTCTTTTATGCAAATGATCTTTACTAATAAACTAAATAGCCTAAATACACTATTCAAATATCCAACGAGTTCTCATTAATATAGGAAAGGAAAAAAAACTTCCTATATTAATTTTTGGCATAAAGAAGAAAAGAGATCACACCTTGAACTTGGCTTTCTTGAGTATAAGAGCATTAGCGGTGGCCTTTGATTGAATAAACACTTTGTGGAAGAGGGAAAAAAAAGTCATAACAATAACACCATTAATAAGTAGAACTACCTAATTAAATTGTTACCTTAATTTGCTAAAAAGAACCAAAATTGTTATCTTTATGAACAAAACTTAGAGACTCAATAACCATTATTAACTTAAACAAAAGTAAAAAATAAAAAATAACCCATTTTAAGCTCATAATTAAACAAATAATTGGCAATAAGATTAATGATTATATTTTAAAGGAGTGGTAAGAGGCAAAGTTACAGAGAGTTAGGCAAAAAAAGAGAAATTTAAAAAATCTAAATCCCCAATGTAATTAAGGGTTAAATTTTTAAAGCTCCATGTCAGTCACCGATGTAATTAATATGGGCCTTTTAATATAAAAACTATCCATTTCATTTCAATTGACAAAAATCTTTCGGTGCTATGAATTGAAGGGTCCTTTTAAAATTTTTAAAAATTTGTGGTCTTTTTTGTTGAAAATTTAAGGGAAAAACATGCCTTCAATTTTTAAAAATTTTGGGTCTTTTTTATTATGTACGCTTTCTTTGCAAACAAATGAGGAATACATTTATGCTAGTGATAATAGGTTCTGTACTGATGTTAATTATTTATCTATAAGGATAAAGTTGTAATAGTAATTTATTAGATACAATTGTCATCTTGTATTCAACTACATATTCAATGGTACTGTTGTTTTCATAGTGAATAAAATTATCTCTCTTTTTTTTTCAAAGATTTTGCTTCATTTATTTTTCAATCTATATTAGATCAAATCGAGCTTGGCATAAAATGAATATTTATTGTAGGTAGTTTTGTTTTTCATATGTATGTTTTATTTCTGACCATATGGCTCTTCTCTTATATAAGTCTTCTGTATTTGGTTCATTTTCCAATTTATGTATCCATTACTTGCTCTGTAGTTGTTATATTAGAGGAGGTTTAGTTTCCTGTTCTCATGCTAATATTCATTTTCTTATTTAGGTTTAGCTATTTTAGAAATATTTCTATGATATTTTCTTTTTACTGTTTTCATCTCACTTGGAATTATTTCCTTTCGATTGGTATTAAATTAGTAACTTTGTAACACCCCACTCCTGCTGGACCCGAACCCGATATCGATGGTGATATCCGAATCCGTGCCCCGCGAGGGTGGCGTGCCACATCACTTAACAC
>JAOQMS010000006.1:27762225-27774292 GCA_027563885.1 Erythroxylum longipes
CACAATTGCATGAGCATGAGACGCGTTTTCCTAATTTCTCACGTGTACTCGTTTCTATAATTCAACCCGTTATATGGGAAACGGGATGTTACAAACTTAGTTTTATGATGAGTGATAGATTTCCTTTTAAAATTGGTAAATATCTATGTCATAAGCTATAGACAATGATTTTGTGATTTTCCAATTCTTATAACTACTTGTCTTGGTTAGTCATTTTAGTTATTTTTTGAAAGAAAAGAAAGATCATATATTTGATAAGGTTCATGTATTAACATACCAAAGCCATTGATAAAATCATCATCCACTAGTATAGGTCATTTTTATTATATACATATAAATGGTGATTAGATGAACCGAACTTTTGTTATTTAAGTGGATGTTCTTTCTACCTAACTTCTTGCATCAGGTTTTGAAAAACACTAGAAGTATGCATTTTTTTAAGGTTGAGTTGCATTCTTTTTGGTGATTATTCTTCTTTTGGCATAAATCAAGCAATATGAATCAAAAAATAGAAACAAATTACATGACTATGTTAGATCAAGAAATTTTATATTCTGTGATATAATAGGTGTCACATGAACTTCGTAGATAGAGAAGAATCATGAAATATGCTTTATTTCTTATGCTCAATCTGGGGTGAATTATGTATTGATTTTCTAGTTTTATGAGTAAATTGGCCTTTTAATGTTGATAACTTTGGTAGCTTTTTCCATTAAGCATTTAATTGTAGTATAAAAGTTGTCAATTTTTAAGTTTGTTAATCCCCTGATATGTGAAAGAGCTTTGAACACCATCCCTAATCTGTTAAAGAAGATAGAAAAAGGAAAAAAAATTTGAAGATAAAGATAAAAATTATGAGCATTATCTTGTTGGGGATTGTCGTTAAAAATTATTATAAAAGGATATAGAAGTAGAAGGATTGATTTGTAAATATAAAATTATATGAATGGATGAAACTTGTTTATCATCTCTTATATAGAACACTACATTTATAGTCTCCTATATTATATTAGGAACATTGTTAAGTAGTTAAACCTTTAGTTTTTATCTTATTAGTTATACCTTTAGCAAGGTTTATATATGGGACACAACTTCTTAATCATATTGGATTTGTTCATAAGTGAGTTTTCTACCATGAGTTTTCTACCCAACTAAACTAATTATTGCATCTTGCAGTAACGATAAACAAAATTACCTTATAGAGATTTGATTTCACTTGTTCGAACAAAAATTTATAAAGACTTGTTCTTTTAGCGACCCACTTGTTAATGCTTATTTCCCTACTTCTTGTGAACTTATAATGTGAATGGTATGAAAATGGTTGTACATCAATGTATTTTTAGAACTGGTCCAATTATTTAATGATAATGTGAATCTAGCATACATCTTTGGTAAATGAATATATTTGCACAAATATTCTAAATAGATACTATAACTAAACTTACTCATTATGTAGCATACATCTTTGAGCATGCATGCGTGAAGGTGTGTTTGTGGCATTATGATGCATTGTAGTACTACCTTATTCTTGAATTAAAAAATCTCTTCTAGTGTTAATAAGTAACATGGAAAATGATGTAAAGACAAAATAGCAAAATTCATTGCTCCATATGCTACAACATTTACAAAATAACAAATGCCAATATTCTTAACACTTCAATTTAGTGACTCTACATAGTATTTCCTTACGCTTTTGTTCTTATCCTCCTCATCCTTAAATTTTTTTCATCCTAACAAAAAATAGGAATAAATAATTAAAAAGTAACCTAATTTTCAAAATTAATTTTAGACTTATGAATCTTTAAGAATTCACAATACCTATAACCTTGTCAAGTTATCTCGTCTTGTCACTAGTGGTTGAGATTCCTTACTTTATAAAGTCCCATATCCAAATTATGGTGTCTTTCTTTTGTTTGGTGTTTGACTTAATGGATTAATAGTATAATAACTCACTTAGACATCACATATAGACTTTATCATCCAAACCCATATCAAAATTCTCTTTGATCCTTACATCTCTACTTACTTAATTGGATCAGTTTCACTGTCGCTTACACTTATAACTTCTTACTTGGTTGCATCGTCATTTATAGACTGTAAGATAGTAAACTGAATGTGATTGATAGGGACATCATCTATAATCTTAGCAATAACCTCTAAATCAACAACTTCTTCAAAACATTTAACACCACTTCAACATCCATATTTTTTTTCTAAATATAGAAAATTATATATATGATCAACATAGATCGTTATCACCTTATGTTTTATAGTGAGCTTATATATCTCCATCATATAAGCATCACTATTTCTAACCTCCATTGACCCATTTTTTAGACTAATACCTAGCACTCTATGCATAAACTTATTTGGTTTAAGTCCTTTAACATCTTCCACGAGTATCCTCTCAAGCTACCTATAACAAAATATATCAATTTTAATGCCTCCAATTTTAATATCTCTATCCACATATTCAATATCTTCGTCATAGACAAACTTCCCACTATAAAATACAGTTAATTTCCTGTCACAACCATCTAACTCCATTTTCCTATATATAAATATCAATGTCACGTTAAGCATAAGGAATTGAACAAAAGATAAGCACTTCATTGATGAGGCTCAAACATAATCTAGTACCATAAATAATCCACATAAACCAAGTACTACTTTTATAATTCAAAATAAGGAAAAATCAACCAAGCAATGATTCAAACCACTAGCCAATAAGTGAAGTAGGCAATCTAACAACTGGAGAATTAACCTATAGTAGCATTACAACCATAATTATATAACTTTACAAGCCTTGCAAGCTTAAGTTACTAAACATAAAGATTTAACATAACTCTTAAACTTGTTATTATCATTAGTGAAGAATGGGTGACTAAGTTCAGTAATTCAATTGCTAAAAATATAGTATGCATTAGCTCTTAGGTTCCACCTTATATTACATAAAAAGCTTTTCAAAGATCAAAATGTAAATAGCTCATAGATGTTTATAACCAAATGGATGAACACACTAAGCATGTAGTGCTTAATGGTTGAACATTTAATTGTCACTAAAACCAAGAAACATTTTATTTTATCTTTTTCATTTAATTTACTTTTGCCAAACTTCATTTAAATGCATAGAGGCACAACTAAGAGATGCATATTACATCATATATACCTACAAATCTATAAGAAATAAATTACATGATAAAAGATAAAGACTCCTTTCTATTTACTTTGACTTTTATACATACATGTATATTATTTCAATATTTTAGTAATCAATCATGTAGCAGTCCTACCAAATTTATTGCATCATTTAAAAAAATAGCAAAGTAAACTTGTTTTACAATTTACGAAATTTTGTTTTCATTTACACCATAAAATTATAAAAATGCACTTATTTTCATATGTATCAAAAGAAATAATAAAATGAACTTAAACATGGAATGATCACACATCAAAAAGTAATGGTATCTTTAACATGTTAAATTTGAACATGCATATTTGTAAAGCATAAATATTATTAGCTTTTATTATTTTCTAGAAAGAAAATCGATATGTTAAATGAAAGGAGCGATGTGACTTAATTATTTATGACCTAAGACAAAGATACTTAAAAGACAAATTCAATAAGATTGAACTATATACACTAATGGAAAATTTTATAGGATCATAGCAAAGAGTGATGGTACCATATGGTCATATTAGGAACATTTATGCAAAAGAAACTAGAAAACCAATTGAAACTTAAGGCTAAGCTATATGGATTAGAGGTGTTAATGATCTTTACCTACTAGGATTTATAAGTTTCATCTATCTATTTTATTATGGTACCTTTTCTGTGGAACTTACTTACTCTCTTTACATATATTTAACTTCGTTAGGGTTGCAGTAAAGTATGTGTTATCCATTCATTAATTTTAGAACTTTATTTGCGCCCAAAGCTAATTTAACTTTAGATACTTGAAAGCTTTGTTAAAACAAATAGATGCTTATCACAATTAATATGCAAGCTTTAATAAGTTTCAAGAACAAGAGTTACTATTACTTACAGTCATCACTCATCAGAAAAGTCTAGGATTTGACAGAAAATTATTACAGGGTGTTCTTTGGTAATCAATGTAGATGCCTAGATATCAGGTTGAAAATGGTTCATAAAAATTTTGGTATTGTAGAATTTATTATCCTATTTATTTTTTTATGTTATATATGGATGATACACTAATTACAACTATACACTAATTACAACTAATGACTTGGGCTTGATATATTAGACTAAAGATTCTCTTACAAGAATTTGAAATGAAAGATATAGGTAAAGCTTCTTATGTTACTGGCATAGAGATTCACAAAGATAAATTCAATGAATATTAGGATTGTGTTAGAAAGGTACATTAAAAAGTTTTTGAAGATCTTTAGGATGAACAAACGTTCAACATTAATAACACCTATTAACAATGGAGACAAATTTAATATGGTTGAATATCCAAAAAATATATTGGAAAAAGAAGAAAAGGACATACCATATGCATTTGTATTTACCATATACATTTGTAGTTAATAGCTCAATGTATGCATAAGTTTACATAAGTCCTATTATTGTATATGTATTATGAATATTGGGGAGATAACAAAGCAACTTAAGGCTTAAGAACTATGCAAATGCTAATAAAGTTATAAGTTATCTACAAAGAAATAAGAACTCTCACATATAAGCATTCTAATACCTGGAGGTGATAGGTTATTCAGATTCTGATTTTAAAAGGTGTAAAGATATTAAAAAGTCTACATTTAGATATATTTTTCTATTTTCAAAGATAAAATCTCGTAGAGAAACATTAGGCAGGATATAGTTATCCCATCCATTATGAAAGCAGAGTTTATAGCTTGTTATAAGGATGCACAAACGTTATGATTAAGAAATTTTATCGCTAATTTGAGGGTCATTGGTAATATTGCACGACCATTGAAGATTTATTAAGACAATTCAACTGCAATGTTCTTCTAAAAGAACAACAAAATTAGAATTAAAATAAGTATGCCGATATAAAGTATTTAGCTATCAGTGATCATTTAAAAGAAAAGATAATCACTACTGAATATATCGATCTTGAGCTCATAATAGTTGATCTTATGACTAAAAGTTTGTTGATATATTCATATAAGAATCATACATATCATATGGGATTGTCTAGTTGATTCTAATTTCAAGTTTTGAATTCTCACTTTATTACATTAGACATGATAATGTTTGTGCCCATCAAAATTTATTGTTTCATCTCATTTAGTGGACTTTGAATGGAATAAAATATATGTTTTATTCATAAAATCGAATTTTTTAATTTGCATTTTCTTTGGTATTGTAATACATAGAAGGAAGTATAAGCCAAGTGATAGAATGTTAGATAAAAATTTATCCCTTAAACATAGCCTACATATAAACATTTAAAGTTTAAAGTGATTAAGGAGTTATTATCTTGTTGATAACTAACTAAGCAATTTGGTTTAATTTAAATCAAATCATATCCTCACTAGTAAGATATAATGAGAATAAAGATAGTGGGTCATTATAGGTCTCAATAGTGGGTCGTTATAAGTCTCAAATCTAGCCTCTATAAATACATATGTAAACCATCTTTTACTAGTGATACAAAAAACTAAGGTATAGGTTAAAAGACTCTCCTACAAAAATACAAGTTTTCTATATGTTATTAAAAAATAAAGGCTCTTTATTTGCAATATTATAGATTAATCAATATAATTAGATGTGTGCAATTTAATTTCAATACAAATTATTTGTTTTTTAAAGTAATTATTTTTATTTTATGTATAATTATATAACCTTATACTATATGAACAAACATTAATAAATATTTTTAGCATATTAAAAAATATTACTAACTAATTATACTAATCAACTTTAGAGTCTTGTAGTTTTTTTCAATGCTTTCATCGACTTTAACTATATTTAAAGCCTTATGGAACACAACATAGCCGAATTGATTAAAAAATCAAAAGGAAAAAAAGAATTACACAATAAATTATATATTGATTATGTAAATCAATAATTTTAAAGCAAGATAGAGCTTTTAACTCTTTGTTGACAAGAATTATATCGATGTCATAGTAATTCATCATACTCTTGATTTTTGTTTATTTAAATCTCAAGACATTAGTTGTTCTTTATTCATGACCAAATCCCTCAAAAGATTTCCACTACTACTAGGTAGATTAATCGAATAATCATTTGTTACAAAGGGAACAAATAATTAAAATTCCACCCTAATTAGCTAGTATAGTTGTTGTGAATCTAGTGTAATGAATTTTTTAGATTAGTTAATGAATAATTGAAAATTTTTTCTCTATCTCTTTTCTCTTGTTACTTCATCTTGATTTCAACCCTGATTAGGATTCTTATCAAATTGTTTCAATCAATTTAGTATTAGAGCTTATAATTCTCAAAGATGGCAAAATAAGATAAAGGAAGGAACACAGTTCCAAGAATTCAGATGGTTTGAAGAAAATACAAAAGCATAACTAAAAGAATTAGAGCTTAGGCACAAAAGAAGTCTTTAGGAGTTAAAGGAGTGGATGTGACAATTACACCAATAGTGTGCTCAAAGTTATCAAAGGATGGAACATGACGACTATAGAGTCCTTGTGGTATGGTTTGGTAATCATCACAAGAATAATTAGTATCATATGTTGACAAGATTCAATAAGATTGAATTTTTAGTCTTTAGTGAGGATGGAACGATGAGTTGGTTTCTTAAATATGAACAGTTTTTAACTTAGACAAAACTTCAATGAAAGTTAAGGTGGGGTTGTTGGTGATAAATTTGGAGGGAGTGAAGTTAAGGTGGGGTTGGTGGTGATAAATTTAGAGGGAGTAACGTTGTTTTTGCATTAATTAAAATTGAGGAATAAGTTAGCAATGGAGTATCTTGATTAGGAAGAATATATATTGGCCTTGGAAAATATATTTGGAGAATCAATTTTTGAGGATCTTGTTAGATATTTGAAGGAATTAAGGTAAATAATAATGATGAAGGAGAATTATGTAATATTTGACTTCTTTTCAAATAAGGTGGTTAAGCTCAAGCTTTACTTAGTTTTTTCTTAAAATGATTGAAACTAAAAACTGAATATTCAATTAAGATTGGAATCCTAGGAATTTGAAGTAAGTATATGCTTTAACAAAGAAATTCAAAATGGTTTTATAGCAATGTTGTAGACTAGATAGAAGTGATGTGAGTCATAACCAATAATAAAGAGTGCGATCCTCTTTTTAAAAGAGTTACCTGAGTATTCTACCTAATAAGCAATCAACAACCAACATAATAGATAGACAATGTTATATTAATGTCGGTGTTAGCAATTGGATAGTGATCACACTAGCTTACTAAATGGCATTTTATGATGCAATTTGATCATAAAACCTTAATTTATCTAGTAGAGTAAAGGGTAACTACTTCATTCTAATAATCATGGTTGATCTAGTAAATAACTTAGTATCCTTGCCTCTTATTGATCATTGATTGAGGTTTAGGTATAATACCCGGATAGATCTTTTGAGGAATGGATTGGGTTTTTTGTTGTTAGTTAGGCAATCACATTTCTTCTGTACACTCCACAATATTGTTATGAAACATCATCATATTCTTAGTTAAATTATATATCTGCTATAAATTCTTGGTATTTTATACCTTAACTAGATATTCAATTTTCAATTTTAAGCCCTTCAAGGACAAACTAACCAACTAGGCTTTAGACATGACCAATTAATGTGACAAGAAGTCCAATCTAACATAATAGTCCTTTACCATCCTTATTTGTCTGAATTCCTTCAAATCTCTAACAAAGTCCATAAATTCTCCAAATCTTTGATCTAATGTCAAAATGTATCTTTTATATCTGGAAGACTCCATTGTTAACCTATTCATTAATGTCTAGCCCATGTCTCTCCCTTTAAATCAATCGCCACTAACCTTACTTCAACTTTTTCTATTGTTCTATCTAAGCTAAAAAAAGTATCTTCGAAAATCTAACTCCTCAACCCTTCCTATAAAAGATTAGAAAATAAGAAAAAACAAATGAATTAGTTGAGTGAAAAGAAGTGGACTGATAGAGAATTCAAAGTTGGTGATTGAGTGCATGTCAAGCTCAAACTATATAGACAATAATGTAAATCACATAAACAATCACAATTTTTTCTTCTTTAGTCTTTGGTTCATTCTAGGTGATTAATAGAGCTGGTAAAATACCTTACACATTTAACTACTTCAAACTTAAAAAATTCATCATATGTTTCAAGTTTCTTATCTTAAGAAACATATCTCGAGTTGAAATCATATTAGTTCCATGATGCTTCAGTCATTGATAACTACAATTTGAATGTCAATGGTCATTAGAGAAAAAGATTGGTAAAACACAAACATAAAATAGTTGTTCAGTACTAATTCAATTATCCATTAATGATGAAATAAATGTGACATATGAATATTTATGACTTGCATCAATGATATCCTAAACTTAACCTTATAGTTAAGTTTACCGAGGGAGTAATATTATAGTGAAAAGTTAAAATGAAGTGTTAATGGAGGAGAGGAAAAAGTTGAAGGTTCAATGGTGGAAGAATGCCATTGTTCAGTGGTTCTTAAAAAGAAGGAGATGGTAACATATGAGGGGGCCTAATTGTTGTATAAAAACATAATGTTCTTATTGGTTCTTAGATAACAACAAGAATAATCATTATATATACAACGTAATGATTTTTTGGAAATATTTAACGAATATCTTCTTGCTCTCTCGCTTTTCTCTTCTATATCCCAATTTTTTAACCCTAATTAAAATTTGAGTTCTCATGAAATAAATGTTATCATCACCTTACAAAATTCAACCCCCACTATCTTTACCATTAGAAAAGAACTAAAAAGAAGAAAGATTAAAGTGCAAATTGGCAACAACATAACCAAATTAATAGTTAGGGAAAGAAAAGAATGGATGTTGAAAGTCATTATTCATCCAATATTTTTTAACTAAGTACAACCTAAATCTTAACAACCACAAGGAAGGCGTAATCATAGGGCATATGGTTATGCTTCTATTTTTAGTCTTTAGCACAATTATGTATTTTGCAACATACTAGTTAGAAAATGGTATAAAAGTAGGTTGTAACATATAAATCATTGTATTAGAATGTGCTATAGAATTTTGAATTGTATGGCCACTAGTAAAAAGATGGAGTTGGAGATATTGAAAGATATAAAGTACGAATTATAAATTAAGAAAAGTTGAAGGGTTAAATTAAGAAATATATTTAAAAATCTTTAAAGGTAAAAATATTTTATCTAATAGTTAATATGTTTATATGTTTATAAAAATAAAATATTTTATGTTAATTTTGATAAATTAAATTATTAAGTCAAAACTTAAAATCTTTTTAATTTAGTACATAATTAAGTTTATTATCTATTATCCCTTGTATTTTTCTTCAATAAATTAAATATTTTATATAAGTAATTGATTTAAAATTTTAAATACAATTAAATCGAATGTACATTTTTGAAAGTTTTGTTAACACACATATGAAATGAATCGTATGTTTTATTTAGGAACATTTCAATTTTTATTGACTTTGTTATCTCGCATACAAAGGAAAAAATAACTTGAATCATATTTTGTCTTAAAATAATTTTAACTATATATTTATTTTGGAGATAATTGAATAATGAACAAAAAGAGATGTATCGTAATAATTTTATTTGAAAATTATTATATTAAAAATATTATAATCCTTTGTAGATTAAGATTAATTTGTAAGTTAACCTCAATAAATTTATTTTAATTAATAATTAGATTATTATCTAATTATAAATTAAAGATTATAAATAAATTTTAAAAAGTTATTTTAATTATTTTATTAATAATATATATTAATAAAATATAAAAATTAATAAATGAATCAATATTATATATTATATATTATTATATTATTTAATAAAATATGGTAAATTAATAAGACAATATGTATTAATTATGAAATCATTCAAATTACCATTAATTATTTATTGTAAAATAAATTGTAGATAAAATTAAAATTTGATTATTTTATTAATTAAATTTTAATGAAATAGTTAATTTAATATTATGTAAACTGATTAATATATCATCAATTGTTAGTAAGTTATGATATATTTATCTGTTACTAATAATACATCTGTTTTGAATATAAGGAAATATAAATATTATAATTCACTAAAATGATAGAATTTTTACAATTTCATTTTTTAATAAAAATAAATCAAATTATTTATCAATTATTTATAAAATAAAAAATTGATCAATATATTTATTAATATTATATAATAAATAAAAATAATAAAAGACTATATTAAGCTATTAAATATATTATTAATAGTTAAAGAATAGATTACATTTTTAATAAATTAATTAATATTGTATATTAATATGATTATATCACTATCCGTATGGAGTGCCACCCGCCTGAAAAATTTTAAGTCAATGAAAATTAACAAAAAAACTTAATGGAAGACTAATTCTAAACTTTTTACAAAATATTATAGTTTCCCACAACAATTTTAAAGTACAGGAAATTTTGGTCATATGGATGAAAGCGTATGGTATGACATTCGAGAGTTTATTTTTTTATTTTAAATTTAATTTAATTTCTTATTTTATATTAGTTTTATTATTCTTATCATTTTTACTTTTAAAAACAACAAAATTAGTTTTGGATTTTATCTTTGTTTTATTTCTAATTAAATTAATATTTACTAACTACTAACAAAAAGTATGACCACTTAATTAATTTATTCAATTTTATTTTTATAGTTAATTTGAAACTTAAAAGTAATAATTTTATTTTAATAATTATTTAATAAACATATTTTAATTTTAAAAATTACTAGTTAAGTAAAAATCTTTAAAAATTAAATAAATTTAATTTTAGATAATAAAATTAACTTTAAATTTTAAAATATATGGTAATAAATAAATATTATTTTATAAATAAATTTTATAAATAACATAAGATAAAGATATTATTAATATATATTAATAAATATTATATAAGTGATTAATATAGAATTAGTTACTTAATTAATTTTTATAAATGACTTTATCTTTAATTTCTATTTATTATATTATTATGAGTTCTAATAAAATTGTAATTATAGTAAAATTAATAATTAAATAAATTGTTTTATAAAAATATATTTTAAAATAAATAACTTAAACCCCAAAATCCAATGCCCAATACCTGTTGGTGCCAACTTCCCTTCATTCAATGTCCCGGTTCCATGGGTACACGTGTTTGAGTCATCATCTGTATTAAAAATTGCAGGCAAGTCACAACTCACAACAACTGATTATTCGCACTACAAAGTTCATTGATAAATCCAACTCTATCCAGAAAAAAAAAGTAATCTATTCTATTTTAAATTAAGAAAAATAAAGGAAACACCTACATTGGAATAATCTGTTACGCCAACAATAACATATGGTTACATCATTTTCTAGGAAATAAGGTAACAAACCGACAAAGTCATGTGAGTTGGTCTGGTTAAATACCTACAGTGTCTTAAGTTGAAATTTCAATCACTAAGTAGTAGAATTTGTTGGGCGCAGCGAGTGTATTTTGTGAAAAGGAAAAATAAAATACTAACCTCACTATTTTGTCACTCACCAACCCTTTAGGAATATTTCCTAACTTCAGAGCATTGATTTGCTCTGATTTTTCTCTCTATTTTTCTCTGTGTTTCTGTCTGAAGCAGGGAGTGCCTCATATAGGCACTCCACCGCGTAAGACAGCTGCCTTACAGCTGTCTTTTTGTTTATTTTCAACAATTACGATTGCGGCACCGATTTAGGTGCCGCAATGTTGGAATGATGGAGTCTCTCCATGTGAGAGGAACCCATCTCCAACAAATCTCCCCCTCCCGATTGCATGGAGGGCTCTATAAAGCCTGCTACTAATCGACAATACTCGAACTTGTCTTTTGGTAGAATCTTGGTTAACATGTCTGATCCATTTTCATCAGTATGGATCTTT
>JAOQMS010000006.1:27774392-27807495 GCA_027563885.1 Erythroxylum longipes
AAGAGGTCCTTCATCTTGGTTCGCCATATACGGTAGTTGATACCGTTTAGATTGATCATTTTACTCGTCTTCACTTCTATTTACCAAATTAAGCCAAATTTGAGAAAACTGACCTAAAAAATGGAACCAGAACGTCAAAATTTGGCAGAAAGATATCTTCTAAATTTTCACCACTGGATCGGAATAGTGTCGTCGGACCCTACTGGAATAGTACTGCGGGACCAAGTAAATAGTAACTTTTGAATAGTGCTCACCAAAATAGTATCGTCGGACCCACGAGAATAGTGCTGCGGGACCCGGTAAATAGTAACTGCTGGATCCGGTAAATAGTAAATTGTGAATAGTACCGCAAATAGTACCGTAAGACCCAGTTACTATTGCTACACTGTGCTGTCACCTTGTAAATTAATTAAAACAACTTCGGAGTACTATTCATTACTTTTGCCGTTTTACGTCAACTCTTTGAGCGGATCACGCCAAAAAATTCGTTGTAATTTTGTCTTCCTGCTGACATGCTTCTTTTCAAAAAATACCTTTAATGAAAACACAGCTCTGATACCACTTGTTAGGCGCAGTGAGTGTATTTTGTGAAAAGGAAAAATAAATTGAGCAAAATGGACACAGAATATTTAACGTGGTTCACCCTTAACTTTGGGCTACGTCCACGGATAAAACTCAGAATATTTCTTCCACTATTACAAACAGTAGGTATACAGAGATAAAACCAAAATAGTGGCTCACAAGGTGTTTCCCAACCTAACAAATACTAACCTCACTATTTTGTCACTCACTAACCCTTTAGGAATATTTCCTAACTTCAGAGCATTTGATTTGCTCTGATTTTTCTCTCTATTTTTCTCTGTGTTTCTGTCTGAAGTAGGGAGTGTCTTATATAGGCACTCCACCGTGTAAGACAGCTACCTTGCAGCTGTCTTTTTGTTTATTTTCAACAATTACGATTGCGGCACCGATTTAGGTACCGCAATGTTGGAATGATGGAGTCCCTCCATGTGAGAGGGGCCATCTCCATCAGAATTAGTAACCAAGATTCTTAGTTTAACACTACCCCGGCCTTCTCTTCACTTTGTTGTATCCAAATTCGCTCAACCTCTATTTAGTTTTACCAGCCAAAGTTATGTCGTCAATTAATGTTGGAATATTATGCGAACATTATAATTGCATTATGATTGAGAAAAAAGTAGCTCGATGGTTTCAATGTTATTAAAAGAGGCAGAGGGCAAGCTATGCTTTGCTTCAGGTGGGTTCCGTACTTTTAAGTTTAAACTGGTCGAGGAGCATATACTTGTTAATTGCTAAGAAGCACTCAGTCAGTTGACCTTTTTTTAATTATTTTGTGATTATAGAAACGAAATAATATATCAAACTTGTTTTCTTTCCTTTCCTATCTATTTTATTTATTATGTACCTGTGGATCGGGATCAATGATGCAGCTTCTGTCGCGGTCACGTTATATGGTTCCATGGCTGCTGAACCAGCTTTCCAACTCTTCTCACTCCATCGATATTTCTAGTACTTTGAATTTTATAAAGCCAAGCCTACATCTAAGGGAAATTAAATGTTAAATTATTACGTATAGACGTCAAACATTTAATTTGTACATAAGCCAACCATTTGTCATCATTAATAAATAGCTTCTAATATTTAACTTATTTTTCTTTTGTGTTTTCATTTTGCACATATTTATGCTTTTGAATGAAAATATGGTTGTTACTATAAGATATGATTTTTACCGAAATTATAATAAACATTAAAAGGTAGCACGCCTCGGTCATGGAAGAAAAAAAACCTTGGTTTAATATGGATAAAAAGGACTCGTTTTGTTAATTTGAACACAAATAAATCCTCCAACTATGAATGAGCATTTTGTGCAATTGAAATTTTGAACTACGAAAAGATTACTCATTAGACCAGTTGGCTAGTAACCACGGAGGAAAAGAATGCTAAATCAAACTAATTTTTCTCTAATTCTTAAACTTCTGTAATTAGATATTGAATAAAAACTCTATTGGGTTGAAGGGGCATAAGATACATACGACTAGTTTTCCAACAATGTATCTATAATAATCCTGAAAAACACAAAAGCTTTTATTTACGGCTCTGTAATTCTATTATTGTTTTTAAATTTAATAAAAATATGTTTTTTTGATCTAAACTTGGTTTTGATACTAATTACTGATTATGACTAATATAATTTAATTATTTATTTCTTTAATTTTAAATTAATTTATATTTTAAAATAAAATTTTGAATTAAAATAATCTAAACTTGATAATTATTTAATAATTGTTTTAGATTGGAAATATATTTAAATAAAATCATTTACTTGATTAATTTATAAAAATAATTAATTTATTAATAAATATTATAAAATAAATTTATTTACTTAATTAACTTACAAAATTAATTTATTTTAACTTTTATTTAATATCAATCAAATAATTTTTATTTCTGTTTGAAAAATGTTAAATAAAATGAAAAACCATGATAAAAAATAGCACTGAAACTAGGCGTTACTCTTTCTGTTGAACTTCCCCATTATTAGAAAGAAAAGGTTCCTTTGAAAACTACTGTAGAGGCGGAGGTGGACCATGGCCTTATAAATAGAATACGATCCACATATGGAAGGGTTGGACAATATTAAGATGGGGGCCTTTTTTTTTCCACAACTCTGCAATAAACAATTTACAAATTTCATTTAGTAACCATGTTTTTTATTTAATTTTAACAGGAACAAAGATAATTAGTTTATATTATTATTATTCCGAGGTGAGTATTTTTTTTCTTTTTTACGACTCAACAAAAAAATAATTACAAAATTCATTTAATAACTTTTTCTTTTAATTTTTTCATAATGCATTTGATTATGAGTCTATAAAAAACAACTTCCCCATAAAGTAAGAGTAAGACTGTCTATATTTTGTAAACATTTTGTTATTATTGTTGTTATTTTTTATTTAATTTTAACAGGTTATCCTAACAAAGATAATTAGTTTCTATTATTAGTATTATGAGGATCAGTGATTGATGTATAAACTCAAAACACAGCCCATCAGTTTATATAATTTCAGAAATGTTGATAAGGAGATTGATTTTAATATAGATCATTGTTTCAAATTCTTTGTTTTCATTAAATTTCTTCAAACATCAAGCAATTGCTAGAAAAAATAGTCACAAGTTTATAATTAAATTAATGAAGCCTTTTGTTTCCCATTTTTAGGGACCTAAACTAGTGTTTAAAAACCAGTAAGAATAGTTGGATGTGACATGTGAGGGTCTTTGTGGAGTCTTTCACTTTTTCTAAAAGTAATACGTCGGTAGCGATAATGATGAATTGATAGGCATGATTAGATTGCCCTGAATGTTCCCTTAAAGCGCAAGCCTCGTCCATTGCACAAAATCGAACGATGATGAAAGGAGAGGGCAGGGCCGACGGTAGATTTTAAGAAAGTTCTTAGCTTAGCAGCAAAGCATTTACCGCCCAGCAAATCAAAAGTGAACTTTGATTGATCTGATGGGACATCAGTTGAAACTTGAAATTTGTATATCTTTCCTTGTCAGTATGTATGTATGCAAGAAAGTCATGCAACTTCAATTCAACTCGGATGGCTCTTCTTTAGCGTACAATGCCCATAGAGTAAAATAACTGAAGAGGACATAGCGCCGCTAAGTGGATACCCACCACTACCGGCGACCAGCCCCCACCATTTGAGTGGCAACACAACTCTATTGTCTTATAGTAGGTATTATATATAAGACAATAGCTACTTACCTTTTATATATTAAAATTCTTTGCCGGTATGTTCAATTTTTATATATTTACGTGAGATTTATATGAATATATAGATAAAATTTAATAAAAAATTATAATTAGAATAAAAAATCTAATCTATACCTTTTGGATATTGACCCATTATATTCATATAATGGATAAGCACAATATATACCTTGTACAAATTTTTTAAACTTTTTTATATAAAATTTAAATTTTAAGTATTCATATGCAAATGTTATTAATAGATAAAATCTTCGATAAGTTTTTATATATTCATCTTTTCTCTCTACAATTTATTAAACGGATGAAATCTCTTGGAACATAATAATAAGAATAGGCAAAACGAACAGAAGATCGGTTGTCGTTATTTAGAGCTAGCAAATTCATACAAATTCATCGAACATATAAATAATACATCATCGGTTGCTTTGTCAAATGTGTGCTCGCTGCACGAGACAAGTGCCATCATTTAATTTTGGCACTTTCACTAAAAATCTATAGCTTACATTTTTATTTAGTTTAAGATAAAATTTCTAATTATTTTAAACATCATTTATTTCTATACTACATATGAAAATAAGAAATTTTAGATATTTGTGTATTTTCTATCAATTAAAAATTAAAATAACATGGATCTCGCTGTAAATTTTATTACTTTTACAAAATAACCTTATTAAATTAAATTATTAAAGATATTCTGCAATATTAAAAATTCTATCAACTTTTTAATTAAGTATTTTTAAAAATATTTTAACAAATTTGTCGTACGTAATAAAAGTTATACAGGTGTTAAGCATATTTGAAGTTATTTTAGTATATAATTTAAAAGAAACTTAGTATATGATATTTTTTAAATTTAAATACTATAAAGTGCTTATTTCAAATAATCTAAAATAATAACAATATTTTTATAATTAATAAAATCACGAGATATATTTATATCCTTAAAATATAAAGAAGTGTCAAGGACTTAAAAAGGTAAATGAGAAAGCTTTTAAATTGTTTATTGTTTCATGGTTACTTCTTCTTAATTTATTTGTTTGAAAGGACTTTCATTTTCAGGCTATGCCTGTAAGCCTCTGATATTGATTGATATTCATATATTGATCATTTTTCTGTTCTTGGGTAAAAATTAAACAGTGATATTACTCCTAAATCCCATTTGTTAGATAAAATCACCTGAATACTTCTAATATTTTTAAATGCAATATTTTAGGTTACACAAGATCACCTTTGTTACTTCATACCAAAGAAGACATGGGCTTCAATTAAAAATTAAATTTGAAATGTGGATTAAACTTAATTATAAATTATTGGCCGCAATTACAGTTTGTTTTAGATAATTAAGAGTTCACAACTAATTCCTTTCTGGCTCAAAGGTTGTAGGGCAAACCTAGCATATTGTTTCTGGATATAAAGAACTACTAAAACTCTAGTTTGGGAACTACAATATATGTGGCCATAAGAAGATAAAAAAGTACGAGTCCAAAACTAATAATTGTATAAGCATAATTAACAATGTTTCTCTTGAAAATAATACCTCTAACCACCGGAAGAGATGAGAGAATAACTGAATTATTGATAACTTGTTAATAGTAAAGGAAATATAAGCATTCATGAAGGACAACGTGCGTGTGGTCCCTTCGTCCTATAGTGACTAGTCGCTGTTACCCTGCTTACTTCTTATTTAAACCCACCCATTAGCTCTAACCATTACACTGCCATATCAAAAGCTCCTAGGTGCTTCACTCTCAGAAGTAATCAAAACCTTTTTTTACTGAATTTTAACAATTGAGTTTCATATTCCGCTTCAAGTCTCTGAAACCGGTACCTGATCATCTCAGTTTTTCAGCAAAAGAGAGATCTTTTAAGCCTCTTTAGTAATGTTTACTTCATCCACCACTTCCTGCGACGCTTTTCTGCTAAGTGCAGGCATTTTTGCTAGTTAAGTGGTAAGCTCTCTCCAATCAGCTGCATAATTTGTCCTCCCATATAGAAATCGTAAAAGCCTAAACCTATCTTTTGCTGGTTTAGTTTCTCTGCTAGCTACGACATAACCAGAAATATTTTGAAGCCTGTAATGGCTTATTTGTTTGGGACGAGTATTATCAGAAGAAGCGGAATTGAGACCGCAAAGATAGTGTTATTCGGGATCATATCGAGTGTTATTTTGTTCAAGGCGGCCATAATCCCATACACATTTACTCTTGTTGTGTCAACTCTTCCAAGCTTTTGGATCTCCTTCCGTGGTTGGTTGTCTCCTCTTTACATCTACATTATTGTCAACTTCATCATCATCACCATTGCTGCTTCCTCCACGTTTCGCCACCCAAACCACAAGTACCCCACCAGCACTAAACTACCAAACCACTCTCCTAATTGGCTACAAAGTAGTGGTGATTATAACGACAAAAATGGGAGTGATTTACACGATATCTGGCCAGATGTAATAGAAGAACCGGAAGGCCAGACACAAGATATTGTAGAGAAGTGCACAGTCGACCCCTCTCTAGAGTCATCTTCTTCTGAACCTTTGTTCACAGAATATGATGAAAAGTTGAAGGAAGAGATGATCAGCAAAGCAGAGGACTCGATTGAGGAGACATGGAACATGATTATGGAGGGTCAAGGAAAGGAGCCTAAATCAAAGCTAAAAAAGAGCGATACATGGGACACACCTCGGACGCTACATAAGACCAATGATGATGATGATGATGACAAAGGTGATGATCCAGTGGCCTGGGCTAGGCGAGAGTTGAGGAAATCAAACACGTTCAACGACTCGGTGTCATCACGGAGGGAGAGGTCGATGAGTCACGAGGAGTTAAACCAGCGAGTGGAGGCATTCATCAAGAAATTTAATAATGAGATGCGACTTCAGAGACAGACATCTTATGGATTGACTGCCTTTTAACTCCAGCTGTAGTTTATGGCAGTGAATCCATAAGAAGAAATAAGTAAGCACGCGAGTTAAGACACCGAATATGAATCGTGAGCGGATCACCAGCCGACGTTAGGCTGTGGAATCTCATGACCCATGTTTGATGGGGATGTTTTAACAGACTGTCTAGCTAGTTTTTATTAGTGAAGTTGTTAAGTATTTAGAACCAAATGCTAAGAGGAGTAAAGAAATGAGTAGATTCTGTTTTAGTCGTCTCCAACCCTCTCTGCTAATGGCATTGGCATTTGGCAATCACTTCACTTACCTGGAGTGCAGTTCCATCATTGCGCGTCCATTGTCTGAAATATATCTATTGCCAATAGTAGTAAAATGTACCATCTCGAAAGCAGGATCATTACTTGTGACATGCCTAATATCTGCTTACAATTCCTTTAAACCCTTTTGATCATCGTTATGGATGTAATTGTAATTGATGTCTCTATTGAAGATTAAACACAATTAAATTTTAGTCAACACATTATCCTCTATCTACATAATTTACGTATTATCTAGGGAGATTTTCAGGTCTTATTTAGAACGTTCCCCTGAGTCAGGCTTTCATAGTTCGCATTGAAATGTCAAATATCTATAACTGCAAAAACAATCAATACTTTTTTAAAGCAAGGGCGCAACATATATATACACATATAAGACAATTAAGTTTAAATGAATAACTAAATAATTGACACTCCGTATTTATGATTAACAAATTCTAATTCCTTTTATTTATGATAACCTGAGTAGAATATATGAAAAGGGGAAACATATATATACAAGTAAAGAAATAATTGTGTTCTTATTTATGTGTATTCATATAACATATTAATCTTAAAAATACAAGTTGGAACATCTCTCTTACTAAGTAACGTCAATACTTCGTTATTTTTTTGGATGACTATGAAATAATTCCTATACCCATTATAAAGATATAATTCGAAATAGTCCTTTTATTTTTTATCTCTTATATAATCATCATTATTACATTTAAACAAACATAACATTTTATCCTTTTCATAATTCTTTTTTTTTACAAGTAATGAAAGATTCTCTTAACATCTAATAGAAACAATTTTTGTTGAATTTTTCACATACTTAATCTTGTGAAAATTAAATACATCATACTACGAATAATTTGTTTATAAAGTATGCTGTTCAGCTTCTTTCCTTCGTGATCTTTATTAAGCTTTAAGGTAATTTTATTTAGAATGTTCAATAAATTACGATCTTTCATCTAAAATCTATCTAGAATTTCTTATACATGCTTCTTTTGATGAGTAAAGATTCTATTATTAGACTACACTACTTTTATGCTAAGAAAGTAATGCATCGTACCAAGATCAGA
Organism: Erythroxylum longipes; assembly: GCA_027563885.1. Classification (NCBI taxonomy): domain Eukaryota; kingdom Viridiplantae; phylum Streptophyta; class Magnoliopsida; order Malpighiales; family Erythroxylaceae; genus Erythroxylum; species Erythroxylum longipes. Next base: position 27,782,469 of record JAOQMS010000006.1, read on the forward strand.
TATCTAAAATCAAACCATCATATACTTCTTGAACCCTTTAAACATGAAACTATCATTTCCAATAAAATATAAGATCATTACATATAAGCACAAAAAGTTAAATGTGCATTTTAAATCATAACATTTTCATCAAAATACAAGTTACCCTAACATTTTAAAGTACTTAATTTTGACATTTTCAAAGTGTTACAAATAAACTCCAAGTGAACAGAAAATTTAAGAAAATTAAGTTTCCATTAGTTAAGTACCACATCATTATTGACGTGGTACATATTTATCTTTTTTTTAATCACTAAATGGGTCATATTACCACGTGATAGTGTGAGTCCTAAATTTTCATTTTATTAATACATTAATTTAAATTTAACTTTAAATTCTTAATAAACCTGATTTATTTAAATTAATAAAAAAATAATTAAAAGTGACTCAATTAAATATTCAAATTCTTAATCTTTATTAAACTCAACCCTAATTTCTAATTTTGCACCCAATTACCCCATTAACGTTTTCACCCAAAACCTAATTTCTAATTATATTTTCTTCTTCTTCTTCTTCTTTTCAACCTTTACAACACTTTATTGTTACTTTATCTTTTTCTCCGACTTTCTCTCCAAATAAACACATCACACACTCCTCGCTCTATCTCTCTCCCTCTACCATCCTTTCTTTTCTCTTTTTTTTCTTTGTCCTCTCTCTCCCTCTCTCTCTCTCTCTCTAATCTCAAAATTTCTCAAAACAAAAACACATCCAACTCATATCTATTAATACTACTATTTGTTCTATCATACTTACCAATCCTATTCTCCTTCTTTTCTTTTATACACCTAACTCACCTCTTATTTTCTTGTTATATACATCAAATTGTCTTTATTTTTCAAATCTACAATGTGAAGACCTAAATTATGAGTAGACTCACTTTAGTTTCTATTTTGTTTCACACTTTCTCTTCTTTTTAATTCAAAAGTTTCAGTATTTATTATCTCTTAGTCAATAAAGAGGAGCAGATGGATGCTCTCATTCCAAGCTCAACAATCTTCCTATCATCCCTCTCTTTCGAGAATGCTATAACTTCCTTCAAGAAGCTATCTATCAGCATCATGCCTTAGCCAAAGCTTATTTTGCTTATGTTGACTCCTTGAATCGAATTGACAATTCTCTTCACAATTTCATTCAACCTAATTATGTGGGGTTTGGAGCAGTTAAGAAGGAGGGTTTGAGAATATTAAGAAAGTGGAGGTTTTACGTTATGACAAAATTGTAATCTCAAGGAAGATGAAGCTTTAATGGAAGATTATCTTAAAATTGATGATGGAAAAAATAAAATATAATTAGACATTGAATTTTAGGTGAAAAAAATTAATGGGAGAATTTGGTGAAATTTTGGAAATTAGGGTTGGGGTTAATATAGATTGGGAATTTAATTTAGTTAGTTTTAATTATGTTTAATTATGTTTAATTATAATTAATTATGTTTTATTGAGAATTTAAATTAAAAATTAATATAACTTAACAAAATAAGATATTTGGATCCCATAATGCCATATAGTAGTGAGACCCACTTAGTGATTAAAAAAGATAAATATATGACACGAAAAAGATGACGTGGCACTTGACTGATGAAAACTTAATCTCTTTAAAATTTTCACCTATTTAGGATTTATTTATAATGTTTTGAAAATGTTAGAATTCAAATTAACACTTTGAAAGGTTCGGATTCAACTTGTATTTTGATAAAAATGTTAGGGTTCAAAATGCACTTTTGACCAAACAGATAATAAGCATCTTTCCTCCTTCTCTAACTTTAACAAAAAGTGTTCATATGGACATTTCTAAAAAAAAACCTTTTAAGAAATAAGCCTTTATATAACTATACCAAGCTTGAAACTTGTTTTAATCCATAAAGAGTTTTTTTTATAAATATGTATACAGCTCCAATCTTAAAATGACCAAGCGATTGATCAACAAACATATGTTCTTCCAAGTTTCCATATAGAAAGGCATATTTGACAACTAATTGAAAGATATACTTCGAATTTTTATTGCTAATATGATTATGATACACCCCCTATATGGAACCTATAACCATAAACACACATGGCACCCAAATTGCTATACATACATTCATGGCATATAATTATATTCATTTATAGGGATTTTCATCACTTATTTGTCTATTCAATGTTGTACATATACATATTATAAAATTTCACATCCCTTAACATTATCATTTAAAATTAGTATTACTTCATTACATTTATATGGTAATCCAAAAGAAATATTACACACAACTTAAATTCTTAATTACAAACTCTTAGGAAACTACAATTTCCTTCAGTACATATACAACTATTGTTTAATCAAAAGACTCATCCAAAGATACTTCTACTTCTAACAGTTGGCCTTGACCCTTATAGATGATCCTTGTGCCTTACTCTTATTACTTGGATCTACACGGATTAACACCTGTGCTTAGCTTGAAAGTTTAGTGGGGAAACACTTAGTCTAGATGACCACTCATAGTAATCATTTGCCAATCACACACACATTCATGAATATCATAATCTCATGTAAATAATGATGGCATAATTAAGCAAAGTACGTAATGCAAATATGCTTCAATATCTTATCCATATACTGAAAATGCACATTTATAAGCCAAATATTGATATTTAAGGCTCATCAATATAAATTATTCATATTGTCATGTTATATCTCTTATCTATTATTGTTAAATTTTCTCTTATTTATGACTGTTAAATTTCCTTTATGTGTTAAGCCTATACATTCTTGTGCATGTGGATAACGGGCGCTGTGGATATATGAAGATATCAAACAGTAGATAACCGAAGGCATCGAACTATAAATACCTAAAGGTATCGAAATGAAGAGACACTATGGTCTTGAATTGAAGACACCAATGGTGTCAAACTGTAACAACTGCACTATAACTCTACAGGCATGCTTATCTATCCATTACCAAGGCGATAAAGCAGGCACTGTAATTTTTCATTTAATCATTTGTCAATTTTATAATTAATATATTGACAAATCACATGATATTCATTTGAAAACATAAAATATGCTTTAAGTTCATACATGCAAGTCATAACTTATGATCGTTAGTATAATATTCAAATCACAAGTACTCGTATGATTTATTTTGTATATGTTTTGTTCAATTATGTTTCTTGAGGTACATTCACATACTTCCAGTATATTAATACCTCATTTAAATATAAAACATGTTGAATTGTACTTAATTATCCTCACAAAATTAGTATGTGAACTTGTATAATCATACTACATACATATAAGTAATAAATATGCATACAAATAATCTATATACACGTAAATTTTCTTTAGCATGCATTATGGTCAATCCTAAATTCAAATGTTTAATCACCTAATTTACATATCGTAAGTCATATTTTATTTATTTCTAGGTGTATACAAAGTTTCATAAATATTCCAAAAGGTTATGATATGATTCGGTAAAAAAATAGAAGCGAAAAACTCAAAATATTGCATATTGGGTTAAACATAAGATGGGTCTAAAATGGGCAACCAAAACAGTCCAAATGCAAATTACATAATGGTCTCCACTTGTTCCAAAATTTTCACAGAGCAAACGTTCAACTTAGGCCTTGAGGTCTTCTAAACATTTGTTTCCATATATATCTAATTCCCATATCATCAATTATTAGGCCATTTGGACTTCTAAGTCATGAGATAAGAATCAAACATCACAAGCTGCTCCATTGCAAGGGCAGCATCAGATCATCATTTTCAATCTTAATTTCCAATATCATAAAGCTAGAATTAGATCCTGGTCTATTCTAGATATTTTTAGTTCTATGTTTTAAGTTTCACCTTTAATTGGAATCATTCAATTTGGAAGTTTACAGGCTAAGTTATGGCCAAAAAAGTGATGTTGCTTCAAGTGAATCGAGAACCTAAGACATAATTTCACTAAATGTTACTGTCTCTTGTCATATTCAATCAATTCCATGCAAAGTAACACCAAGAAATCATTCCAGTAACCATTCCATATCCAAATCAATCTTTTTACACATTCAAATATGCACACATACAAAAATTAACTAAGTGTAGTCCCAAACCTTGAAAATTTTCAATTAACTCTTCTTCTAGTGCTCTTCCTTCTCTTCCCCTTTAGATTTGCTTGATTCACTAACTAGAACACCACAAGTACATATCTCAATCCCATATCTAACCTTATAATTCCAACTCTTCATGAGAAAAGCAAGAAAAGATAAAGAAGAGAAGAAAACCCTACCTTGATTTTCACCTAGGATTAGCTTGATTCCTTATGCAAAATGATGTTGTTAAGGAGATGGATGATAGGATCTTATCTTGACATATTATTTTATATTATCTCCTTTATTTTGAATTTATTTTTGTACTTAGATGTTAAAATTAATGTTTCTTTTGTTTCAGGAGATAAAGAGTAAAGATTGAATCAAATTGGGACATTATTGGTGATAATTACAAAATTTTGGATGAAGTGGAAAGATTGCTACAGTGGATAAAATTAATTAGCTGAAGAGTTGAAGTTTGACTGAAAGACTTCGCCTTATCCTTATCATGTAGGAATTTTGAATTCATTTTAGATAAATATCTTTATAAGCTTGAGTTAAATTAGGATTAGATTAGAAAACCCTATAAAAGGGATGTTCCTCATAATAGAAAGAGGTTCTTTCTTCTTACGTTTTTTGCAATTCTGTATCTTTCTTCTATTTTTGTTATTGGAGAGAAGGTCATGTGTGGCTAAACTCAATCTTTTTTATTCAAGGGGATTTGATATTCTAGTTGTAACCTTATGAGATTTTGTGTTTCAAACTTTTATTCGCGTTTTAATTCAAATATTTCTTGTTTTGAGTTCTCGTATTTCATTAATGATTAATATTTGATTAATCTAATAATTTAATTTAATATTGATTATTCTATCGCTATCTAGGAATTCAATGATCCGTAATTGTCATGAAAGATTGGTATAAGTAGCAAATAGGTTATTTATGAATTTCCATATTTAATTTATGATAAACAAAAAAACTAAATTGAATAATTGCAGCTACCTCGATTATTTAATTTAGGGTTTAGTCTTTTTCACAAAGCTTATTGCTATCATTTATTTGATATGGAATGTTATCACACCCAATCAATGGATGACAAGTTTTGGTTTTGGTGTTGGGTTTGAACCAATTAATTTAGAAAATTTTAAGACTTATTATGACTATCCTAATATATTTTAGACTAACTGCTTAAATCATGAAATTATTCTATTTGAACCAATGATCAATGTTACAATTAGATGAGATCTTTCCCTTAAATCGGAGTTTGACAATCTTGACTTTCTTATTTTTAAATTCAGTTGATTTAATTTGTTTTCATATTAATTTTAGTTAATTAGTTTCTTAATAAAAAAACTCTCTTTTATTTTATTAATTGAAATTAAGAAACTAGTGTTTAGTTCTCTAGGGATTTGACCTGGCTCCATGACTACTACAGGAAGTTTAGAGAATCAAAATTATTTTGGGTGCTTCGACAACCCGACCAAAATTTGGCATCGTTGCCAGGGAATTGTTTCAAGTTTCTTAGTTTCTTTGCATTTTGATCTCTACAGATACTACTGACCTCTTATCTTGTATGATCCAAAAATTGAATATAATATAATCCAGAAATTGAAAAGATAGTACGTTGTTTGAGAAAAGAGACTAAGTAAGGAAGTGGACATTCATCTTTAGACGTGAAAGTTGAAGTAGATCTAACAATAGGTGAAGACTTTAATTTTCAAGAAGAGGACAAATAGATGAAAATTCTCAACCTTAGAACGTTGATGGCGTTAGCGGCACTGAATTTGAATCAACAACCCTTATGCATTCAATTTCCAAATATTAAGGTAGATTTCGAATTAAAATATGGTTTGATTCACTTACTGCCTATTTTTCGTGGTCTTGCAGGTGAAGATCTACATAAACACCTGAAGGAATTTCATGTTGTTTATTCTGGAATGAAGCCATAAGGGATGACAGAAGAACAAATTAATCTCAGGGCCTTTCCGTTCTTATTGAAAAATAAGGCAAAAGATTGGCTATATTATCTTCCATTTGGCTCAATAACAACATGGAATGAGATGAAAAGAATTTTATAGAGAAGTTCTTTCTTGTATTAAGAGCAACAAATATCATAAAGGAGATATGTGAGATAAGACAAATTACAGGAGAAACATTACATGAATATTGGGAAAGGTTTAAAGAGTTATGTGCCAGCTATCCATATCATCAAATTCCCATCAACTTCTGATTCAATAATTTTAACTATTGCCAATGGATCGAAGTATGGTTGATGTAACTAGTGGAGGAGCTCTGGTAAACAAAACACCTGAGGCAGCCAGATAGTTGATATCAATCATGGTCAAAAATTCTCAACAGTTTGGGAAAAGGATGAATGGAGCTATTAAGCGTGTGAATGAGGTAAGCAACATGCACCGTGAGGATAAAAATTATGATTTAACTGCTCTAATTCGTCAAATGGCTGTAAGTCAATTGCAATCAGCAAGAGTGTGTGGAATATGCTCATTCTCTGGAAATCCTACGGATATGTGCCCTACATTTCAACAAGACTCCCTTCAAGAAGCTAAAGCAACAGAACGCTTTCCTGGTCAACCTCAATGAAAGTATGACCCTTATTTTAATTATTACAATCCAAGATGGAGGGATTATCCAAATTTGAGCTATGGAAATCAAAGAAGCCAACAACGACATCAACCTCACATTTTTAAACAACCTCATGCTCCTACATATGCTCAACATCAATCTTCAAATCTAGGTATGTCTTTAAATGAAATTATTAAGGCACTTACTAATAATACTCAACAATTTCAACAGGAAACAAGGGCAAACTTTCAAAACTTAAGAAATTAGATCACTCAATTAGCCCCTTAAGAAGTAAATTGGAAGCGCAAGTATCGGAGAAAATACCTTCCCAAACGGTGGTGAATCCTAAGGAGAATGTGAGTGTAATGACTTTGAGAAGTGATAAGAAAATTCAATCTGGAACTTCTTTACCAATGGAGATAGAAAAGCACGATGATGGAGACAAAAAGAAAAAACTTCCAACTAAAGAATCAACAAAGGTAAAAAATGATTCGTCTTCATCATTATCAATTAATGCACCTTTACCTCCTTTTCCTAACAGGTTGGCTAAACCAAAAGATGATGAATATGAAAGAGAGATCGTATAAACTTTCAAAAAGGTGGAAATCAATATACCACTTCTGAAAGCCATCAAACAAGTTTTAAAATATGCAAAATTCTTAAAGGAGTTGTGCACAAATAAAAGGAAACTGAAGGACAAGGAGAGGATAATTTTGGGTAAGAATGTATCAGCTATGATAAATAGGAATTACTGGAAAAATGCAAAGATCTAGGTATGTTTACACTTCCTTATGTTATTGGTATAGAAAAATTGAGTGTATCATGCTAGACTTAAGTGCATCTATTAATGTCATGCCATACTCAATTTATAGAGCTTTAAATTTGAATTCTTTGCAAGAAACTAATGTGATTATCCAACTAGATGATCGTTGTATATGCGTCCTATTGGAGTTATTAAAGATGTGTTAATCTAAGTTAATGGTTTGGTATTTCCAGTGGATTTTTACATCTTGAAAATGGATGGAGATAGTATTGAAAATTCATCTTAGATTTTGTTGGTTAGGCCACTTATGAAGACGGCTAAGACAATAATCGATATGCACGAGGGTACTATTTTTATAGAGTTTGATGGAGAAATAGGAAAGTTCAATATTTTTGAAGCAATGAAGTACCCGAATGATTTTCAATCCATTTATCATATGGATATTGTGAATTCATTTGTGCATGATATTTTTAAAGAAGAGACTGTTGAAGATAAGTTGGAGTTTAAGGCTACATCGGAAGTGAACGAGCAAATTAATGAAACTTGTGAAGTTGTAGAATCATTGTCAACAATGCTAATAGATTCGGAAAGTTTAGATGATGAACTTAGTATAACTCATAAGAAAATCTTACCTTCTATTTTGTAGGCTTTGAAGATAGAATTAAAGGTGTTACCTAATAGCTTAAAATATGTCTATTTAGGTGATGGAAAACCATTACCCACAATCATTTCAAAAAGGTTGACTAATGAACAAGAGGAAAGGCTAGTAGCACTACTTAAAGAGTACAATCTGCAATTACTTAGAAGTTGGAGAGGAAAAAACCACGTCAAGTATAACAAAGTTAAACAATTGCGCTTTTCAGGAGGCAACACAAAATATGATAGTTTTATTTTATTTATATATAGTTTGCATTTGTTTGTTTTTGAAGCATTTATTTATTGGCTTAAGGGAAAAAGGAGTCTTAAAAATCCAGACTACTAAATCTCATAAGGAGAGATCTCGCCTTATATAATTTAGTGTTCTGGAGTGAAGACCTTAAAATTCTAGAGTGAAGACCCTAAAATTGCAGACTACTAAATCTCATAAGGCAAGATCTCAAATTATGTGATTTAGTGTTCTGGACATTTTGAAAAACAAACTTATTTTTTAATCTCTCATTTAATTAATTGTGTTATTTACTTAATTATTGTTTTTAATTATTCAAATTAAAAAAAAAGAACCTAATCTGCTTGTTTCATGTTTTGCAGGAAAAGACAATTCACAAAATTTGAACACCGAAGCAGCCATCTCCCCTACACCACGTTGTCTTCGTTGTAGCTAATTGAAATCAAAATCAACAAACTCCATCTTACGCAAACCATCAGCTTCAACACAGATCACCAGCAGCTCAATAGCAAACCACCTTAACGCAGTAGCCTCCAACGATTCAGCAACACTTATGCACCAGTAACCAATAAACACAGACCAGTAGCTCCCCATCTCATCCGTACCACAACTTAGCATTCCACCCATGCACCAGTAGCCAACAAATACAAATCAACATTGTAGGAACTCCTCCTAGTAGACCATCAGCTCCAACGCACACCAACTAGCTCCCTCACAAAACAACGCAAGCAACAACGTAATAACCTAGTCTAACGCTTCATCACACATCAGCCATACCACAACATGCACCTAGCATAGCACCCATGAAACATGTACCCACGCAACATAACAAAAATGTTTCTGCACCCATGCTAAAGAACACAAACGCCATCTACGCCAACGAAACACAACAATAGCTCCAGGCAAAAAATTCACGCAGCACATCACTCACGCAACACTCCACATGCACCTAACAGCATCAAATCTTCAACCAAGCCATATCCTTCTTTTATGTTTTTGGTTTTAATCATTTTTTTAATTTTTTTACTATTTATAATTAATTATTTATTTTCATTCTTATCAATTACTGTTAGTTGATTTTTTCTTTTGGTTTAATTATTGTTAAGCATCTTTTTGATATTTTTCAAAGTTGTCTATTGTTTATATTATTCAGGATCATGGGGTGTTCTAAAGCTAATACCAAGGCCACGGAAAAAGGAAAATCGTCGATGAATGCTATTTCGCACCATCAATCTGCTATAGGCTTAGAAAACAGTACCTTAAAGAAGCATGCGCAGATAATGTTCAGATGCTCACCTTTCAGGAGAGTCTTCTATTCCATGCTTTATTTTTTTTAATTATTTTTATATGAGTATCTTATGCATACGTTAGGAACAATGTATGATTTAGGTGTGTGGGAGAGAGTGTTTCCATTATGATGAACTTTGTGACTTTGCTTGGACTCATGATATGTTAATTCATATATTAATTATTTTTTGTGATAAATTCATAATTTTTTTATTGTTGTTCATAAATAATCCTTAAGTTAGGATGAATTTTCGGTTTAAGATCTAATGCATGAGAGAGACAAGAATGATTAGCATTTTCATTGAATTATTTCAACTATCTCATTGATTTTGTTGAATGAAAAGTGTGTAAGACTTTATGCATTTTTTACGCCTAAATGAGCTTTGAACCTAAAAGCATTCATCACTTATGTGCTGATATATATCTTTTGTTGTGTGTTATCAAACATAGCATATTTATGCTAGAACTTGCTTTTGAATGCATGTTGAGACAATTTTTTTGATGAATTTGTGTGTAAAGATGATTTGGACATTTAGGATAGCCAATTTTTGCCTAAATAAGCCTACCTTACTTTTTATCCTTAGAAAACCAATTTGAGCCCTAACCTTTCTTTTCTTGCATAATAACGTTGTTACAAGCCAAATTACCCTTTTTGTTGTTGATATCGTTAATAATTTTGAACCCTTAAATTGAAGGAATTGTACTAGCTTATTTTCATAGGCTTTTGACTATTTCTATGAAAAGTAAATTAGAGGATTCAAATTGCATTGTTTTGGTATAAAATGGGGGAGAAGTAAAAAAACAAAAAAAAATCTTCTATTTGATATTGTTGTCAAAAAAACAAAAGAAAAAGAAAAAAGAAAGGAAAACCAAGAAAAGAAAGAAAAAGTGATTGAAAGAAATGTTATTTGAATAAAGTGGATTTTGAGTTAAATTGAAACTTGTGTGGATAAGTTTGTATAATTCCTTTCAATTTATTTAGCCAAAAAGTTCCTTTTGTCATACCTTACCTAAGCTACAATACGACCTTTATTAAGTCCCCACAATACAACCTTTATTAAGTCCCTTTGATTTATACGTTAGGTTCATTTTGTTTAGTGGTGGAGATATGATTCTTGAGCAAGCTTATGGAAATAACTTGCTATGATTTGATTTGAAAGCTTAATGAACCCTAAACACTTTAAGTGTATAGAGTGAAATCCTTGAGAGAGTGTCAAGTCTTGTTCATTTGACTTTGATGGAATTGATAAGATGTAATGTTTTAACAATGTGTCCTATGAGTGCTTATTCTCTCGATCATTATTTTATTTTAACCTTTAAATGTGAATTAGCTTTTGGAAATTTCTAGATAACATGAAAGGAGATGAGAGGTTGTTATAAAGATGATTAATGTATTGAATTGATGTCTGCTTGAGGACAAGCATGAGTTTGGTGTGGAGGAATTTGATAAGATCTCATCTTGATGTATTATTTGATATTATTTCCTCTGTTTTGAATTTATTTTTGAGCTTAAATGTTGAAATTAATGTTTGTTTATTTCAGGAGATGAAGAGTAGATACTGCATCAAATTGGGACATTATTGGCTTTAATTACAAAATTTTGGATGAAGTGGGAAGATTGTTACAGTGGATAAAATTAATCACTTGAAGAGTTGGAGTTTGACTGAAAGACTTCGCCTTATCTTCATGAGTTTGACTGGAAGACTTCGCTTTATCTTCATGTAGGAATTTGAATTTGTTTTAGATAGACATCTTTACGAGTAAGAGTTGGATTAGGGTTAGATTTGAAAATCCTATAAAATGGACGTTCCTCACAACAGAAAGAGGTCCTCTCTTCTTATGCTTTTCACAATTCTTTATCTTTCTTCTATTTTTGTTATTAGAGCAAGTGGTTAAACTAAATCTTTTTGATTCAAGGGAATCTAATATTCTAATTGTAACTTTGTGAGGTTTTGTGTTTCAAACTTTTATTCATATTTTAATTCAAGTATTTCTTGTTTTGAGTTATCATATCTCATGAATGATTAATATTCGATTAATATGACAATTTAATTTAATATCAATTATTCTATCACTATTCAAGAATTCAATGATTCGTAATTGTCATGAAGGATTGGTACAAGTAGCAAACAAGTTATTTATGAATTTCCATATTTAACTTATGGTAAACAAGAAAACTAAATTGAATAGTTGTAGCTATTTCAGTTATTTAATTTAGGGTTTAGTCCTTTTCACAGAGCTTATTACCATCATATATTTAATATGGAATGTTATCACACCCAATCAATAAATGATAAGTTATTTCTATAAGCTTGTTAATGATTTGAGACTTATGTTTTTAAAAATCGTGGGTTACAATTTAAGATCAAAGGAATATTAATGATTGATTTTTCCATGTGGACAATCTCAATTACCTTATAGTCTTTCATCCAATAAGGCCTCTTATAAACATAAAGAGAACATATTTAATTTCTGCATTAGTATTATCTGTTATTATTGGTGAAGCATTTGATCAATTTTTAGGTGTAGAGGTAGTTAGAATTTATTAGTGTAGGGTTGCTACATTTCTTATTCAATTTTGCTATTAAGGATAATTGGTGCAAGTTGTTACTTATTACAATAACAAATACTTTCCTCATTAGAAATAGCATCTTTACTAGTCACAATCATTTTTCTTTAATATATTGAACAATTTATATGCTTTAGATGCTTCACTTACATTCAGAAAGAAAATTTTCTCTCTTTTATTATCAAGTTTCGTCCTTTTTCTTATAAGGTAAATATGCATAAATGATATAATAAAAAATTCCAAAATAATCTATCAATAGTTTTAACCCTCACCAAGCTTTTTCTAAGGTCATGTTTTAAACAACAAAGGTAAGGCTTCTATTTAAAATGTGAATGCTCTAATTTATTGCTCCAAACCAAAATTTCGTTCCAATTCTTCCCTTTATCAACAAGTTTCTCATCATATTGAAAATAGTTATAGGCAAAAAGTGCATTTCAAACCCCAAACACCTTTACTAAAATACAAATAAAACCTTAATATTTTAGATCATTGAAAAAAACTCTAACATTTCAAAATCATCCAAATTTAACCTTAAATTGATGAAACCTTAATAGAGTTATAGCTCCATAAATTAAGAGCTATATCAGTTCTAATGTGACATTATTTTTTAGTTTTCATTGTCCATCCATGTGGCACTATGGGAATTAACTTTAAAATAACTAATACTAATTAATTGTAATAAATCATAGCAAACCCTAATTAACTATATTTTAACACTAACCATATAGCAATCCAATTTAAAATTAAATTTTATTTGATCAAAATAACTCTAATCCCTCTTCTTCTTTATTGTTATTACCTTACTACCACCTTCATTCTTCCTTCTTCTCCTCCCTAACATCCACTAATATTCTCATAACCATCACCTAGATCACCGATCCACTCCTAAATCTTGATACCTTTGGTCGCTAAGTCAATAGTATCAATAAAAATCGTAGACTCTCCATTATTAGAGGTTAAAGGCCTAGAAGCTACAATTTGATTGAGAGAATGCTTTCAATTTCTAGAAGAAACATTGCATCTCTTATAATTCTCTTGAAATTATAGAGTCTCTAATAGAATGGTGGAAGTACAAAAGCTAAAATTAGAAAATTATGGAACGAGAAGAAGAGAGGATTATGATACTACTAAACCAAACTAATTTTCCATTTTTGTGTTTGCTTTTGATAAATAGTCAAATTTTCTTTCTTCTTTATTTAGTCTTTGGATTGTTCAAACAAGTTTTGGTAGATCTTAAAATCAAGGAAGCAAATGATTTGACAATGGAAGAAAAGTTTGAGTGGGCTAAAAAAATAAAAAGGTTAATAATGATTATCTAAGTAGGGGTAATGGTGATAAAAAAGGAGAGGGATTGAGGTTATTTAAATTAAATTAAAGTTAATGTTAAATTGAGATTATTAAGTCTATTCGAATTAATGTTAAATTAAAGCTATTTAAGGTTTATTATAATTTATTATGGTTAATTATGATTAATTAGAATTTATTATGATTTATTAAAATTTAAAAAATTTAAAATTTTAGGTTTAATTTAAATATGTGGATCCTATTGTACTACATGTATATCACGTAATAGACCTATATGACTAATAAATCATATTATCAATGAGAACATATAATAAATGAAAACATAATTTTATCAACATTTTCATCCATTTAGGGTTTTAACTGAATGTTTTACAAATGTCATAGTTTATTTTGAATGTTTTGAAATTTTATGATCTGACTTGTATTTTTATGAAAATGTTAAGGTTTAAAATGCACTTTTTGTCAATACTTTTTACTTTTTTCTCTTTGATGTACCATTTTGCTATGGTGTATACGTAGTTGTGAGCTCCCTTTGAATGTCATATGCTTCACAAAAAAATTTCAAATTCTTTTAAACAATTTTCTCTACCATGACCCATACATAGAGTTCTAATGATATTATCTGTTTCATTTTTAACACACGTCTTGAAGCGTTTAAATGCACTAAAAGCTTATAATTTCTTTTACAAAACTAAATCCAAGTTTTTTTAAAATATAATCATTAATGAAGGTAATTACATATCTTTTATCCCATTATATGATGGCCTTATTACACCATAAATATTTGAATGAAAGAGCTTTATAATATGTTTTGATCTCCATGACTTTCCTTTGGTGACCTGAATGTTATTCACAAACTTAAGAAATGATAATTTGTGGAAGATCAATCTCCATTTTTTTTGGAGAGTCTTTAATCCACTGAGATTTAAATCTCTATGGAGAAAATGCCAAAGCCATCAAAAAGTCTTTCGCATTAGCTAGCAAGCAAGGTTGAGCACTTACGATCTTTAATGAAGATAACCTATTTAAACTTATAGAGGCAACAATAATAATTCCTCTAAAATGATTGTATATCTTATAAGCACCTTTATCGAAAATCACTATATACCCATTTTTAATAATTGACTTACACTTAACAAATTATTTTTCAAGTCAAGAATATAAAAAAAAGTATACTGATCTACATAGCCATTTTTCTTTCTTATATGAATATCACCCTTTCATATTACATTTATAGTAGAACAATCATCAAAACTTACGGTAAAACAAAAGTCTGCATTTAAGTAAGAGAGAAATAATTACTTCCACACATGTGGTGATTATAACCTATATCTGTATACCACACATTTATTACAATGCCTTATTGACTTTGATCATTATCAACAAGGTTTCTAATTCCTTATCTTATAAAAAATTAAATTCCTTCTTTTATGTAAAATTCAATTTCTCTACCTTTTTATCATTAAACAACTTATAATAACATTTAGCATTATAGTAATCAAATTTATGACATCTACATCACTTTACTTTAGACTTGTAAAATTATTTATCAAATTTGAACTGCTTGTTGCCATCTCGATTGCCCCAACCTCTCCTTACTCAACCTCAACCTCAACCTTTTCCTTTAGAGTTTGATGAATAAATAGGTATAGAAGCCGTTAAAGCCCGCTTCTTTATAATTGATCATCAATTCATCTTTTATTTGTAGACCAACAGGAAGCTTTGAAATTTGTCAAGAGAGAGTGCATCAGTGTATCTAGACTCTTTTATACATCAAACAACATAATCAAATTTTAGTGCCAACAATTGTAATGTCTTTTCAACAATGGTAACATCTTGCATAATCTTATTGAGGAATAATATTTTGGTAGTCATCTTTATAGTCTTTATGGAGTAGCTAGTCATTAGATACTTCATCTCTTATTTATAAAGTCTTGAGATCCAATGCTTAAAGCATTGCATGCTTCACTCTAAAAGAGCTTTGATATTTTTCTTCATTGAGTCCAATATATCCTTAGAAGTTTATTTACTAAGATAGTTTCCATGATAAATCGATCAATTGCTTGGAATAAGTAAAATTTCACCTTCAAATCTTCAATTGCAATCCCTTTAACTTAGTTTTGTGTGTGTTTATATGTGTCCTTACAATGTGGGTGTTGCTACACCCACTTTAATATACATGCTAATATTCTTTGGACCTTAAGAAATTCTCTATCAACATGCTCCACCAGTCATGATGATTGAAAAATGTGGAATTGTTAGTTGCAAAAAACTTTTAGAAGTCATTTTCAAGCTTTGATACCACCGATAGCTTGGAATATAATATATAAAGAAAAGAGAAAGAGACATATACGGAGAAAACAAACATATTTTTATTCATAGGATTTTTCTGCTATCTAAATAAATAAATGAAAGAAAGTTGAAGAGATAAAATATAAATTATTACTAACAATTTGAATATACTGTAATTAAGAATACAAAAGAGGAGTATTTTAGGGTCTATTTAGTTGTTTTTGGTTTAATTTTCTTGTTGGGTGTTACTATTACTTTTTATTCTTGTTTAAAGATTTATTCAAAATTTCTAATGTTTGAATGTTATAAAAAGGAGTTTTAATTATTGATTTTGATTTCTTGAAGTAAGATTTAAATTATTTAAAGTATTATGTGATAGATAGATATTGACTAAAATATGTAATTTATATTTAATAAAATAGTTAACAGATAATAATAATCAAAAGTGTTATTACCTAATAAATAAAATTTGATCAACTATTTAATTAGTGCGTTATACTATTCAACATATTAAAATGAAAAATCAAACTAACACGCTTATTGCTAATAAACAATGAAAAACCAATATAACGTGCAATTTAACAATATAAATTAGGACTTTTTAATAAAACTACTAGATATTTTATGTAATGAATTAATAACTAATAATAATAATTATATTAATAAATAATTAATTACCATTATATTTTAATTTTGATATATTTTTATTTGTAATTACATTTATTACAAATTATATATGAAATTTAAGTGAATATTACCAGATTTAAATTGAATCGATTATTATGCTTATTGAAATGATTAAATAATGATAAGTTAGTAAAATTATGTAATTTTATATCTTTTAATGCATTATTTATAATAAATATTTTTATTGATATACACGAATTAATCAGATTAATGTCATCATGAATAGAAATCTATAACTATATTTACATTAATTACCAAATAATTTTTGTTTTCTTACAAAAAAATGTGAAAGAAAAGAGAAGTAATATTAAACCAAAATTTACTTACTTTAGCAAAGAACATTTACAACTTTATTAGAAATGATCTAGGATAAAGAGAAATGTCATTTAGTTATGAACCAGCAGGCTTTACTTAATTTATTAGAACCAACAGTAATGATATTTTATTAAGAACCGTCAAGCTATAGTTAATTTATCCTTAAGGTAAAGTTTTAACATTTAGATAAAGTAATATTTAGGTTAACAAACAATTGATAAATGTTTTAAAAATTAGACAAGAAGTTAAATCGATAAGATAAGAATTTTAAGGTTTAAAAGGTTTAACCGGTATTAAACTTTTATAAAATCAATTAAATATTAAATAAAATTAAAAATTTAAAATATAATTAAAAGATATTGTTAAAAAGTTAAAATTTAATTAAAAAGGAGAATGTTAAATAAAAATTAATTAATTAATTAATTTTAATGAATAAATTAATCAACTTTTAATACTAAGAGTTTATTAAAATAAGCCGAAGTAAAAAGTTTAAGCTAAAATTAAAATCGACCGACCGAATTTATTGAGTATTTTAACCATTAATTAAAAGCATAAATCTTTTAGCAGTTCTCTCCGTGGACGCACCTAAGAAAGAAACCGATACGACACCGTTGAAGCAGAAGGAGACGAAAGCGAAGCGCGCGGATATGAAACGTCTATTTTGCGGCATTTATGCCTCAAAAGCCGAAGAGACGGACATTCCAGTTCACTACTACTACTAGTGGAAGTGGTGGTGAGACCGTGAGAGTCAAAAAGGAATCTATTCATATTCTTAAAAGCTTCCAAAGAGTCACAGCATCACATTTTCATTTGTTGTGAAGGAGGAGAGAGAGAGAGAGAGATCCCATTCCTTTCTCTTCCCAGTTCTAGTCTAGAAAATCAAAAGCTAAGCCCATGGCGACCAAGCCATCATCCTCATCGTCGTCGTCGTCGTCGTCGTCTTCTTCTTCTTCTTCTTCTTCTTCAAATAAGAAGCAAGGTTTGGGGTGGATAGAGTGGGCAAGAGGATGGCTGTGCGTAGTGCAGGAGATGCTATTCCAAAGAATATTGGCCAGTCACTTACACAACCCTCTTCCGTTGCCTCCCGTCAATGACCTCACTTGCATTGTCACTGGCTCCACTAGTGGCATCGGCCGCGAAATCTCTAGGTTTCTTTGTTTTTACTAATTCACCCACGCCTTTTCACAAATACCTGTGGTATTTATCAATTTAGACCGTTTCTGGCACAGACAATTGGCGGAGGCTGGTGCACATGTTGTTATGGCAGTTAGGAATACAAGTGCAGGTTCGGAGTTGATCCAGAAGTGGCAGAGTGAGTGGACTGGAATGGGCCTACCTCTCAACATTGAGGTGTGTGATCCGGCATTGCTATTCTTTTTAGTTCTATGCTAATAAGTTGTTTTTATCACCTTATACTCTTGTTGTCTAATTTTAAGGTGATGGAACTTGATCTTCTCTCCTTGGACTCAGTTGTGAGGTTTGCCAACTCATGGAATGCTCGTTCTGGACCCTTGCACGTTCTTATTAACAATGCTGGAATATTTTCAATTGGAGGTCTGCATTTTTTAAAGAAAAAAAGTAGCATTCAACTATTTCATACTGAAAACTTTTTACTATAGTCCTGATATTTTCTCATTTGATTGTGAGAAAGAGCTCAACACTTCAGCTTTCCTGCATTTCAGGAATGGTAGGTAGCACTCTTTTCGGCTACCTAGCATCCTACGAACAAAACTAGGCGCAACTCTTAAATTCCATTCCTTCTAAGAATCAAGTTCTCTTTTCAGTAAGGTGAAATGATCCTAATTGCACATAAGTGACATCATTTAAGATATCTGCTTCTTTGCAGTTTACATTACCGATTTTTAGGAAACAAGAGTGAATCACGTATAAAGATATCAGAGACCATTAATGTGGACCACTTTTATCTTTTTCTTGTTATCATTATTATTCTAGTTATCGTAACCTATTATTGATCAGCTCTTATTAAGTTGTATAAGCAATTGACGTTGGATATACTTTCAATATGCATCTGTAATTTCTTTTTGGTAACAAAGTGTTTTAAATATGTTGGATTTAGAACCGCAAAGGTTTTCAAAGGATCAGTATGAAGAGCACATGCAA
Organism: Erythroxylum longipes; assembly: GCA_027563885.1. Classification (NCBI taxonomy): domain Eukaryota; kingdom Viridiplantae; phylum Streptophyta; class Magnoliopsida; order Malpighiales; family Erythroxylaceae; genus Erythroxylum; species Erythroxylum longipes. The sequence goes on from JAOQMS010000006.1 coordinate 27,801,368, forward strand.
GTGAATCATCTGGCACCAGCGTTGCTTAGTATTTTACTTTTGCCTTCTCTAATTAGAGGATCTCCAAGCCGAATCATCAATGTTAACTCAATAGTAAGTTCCTTGGTTAAAAAAGATTATCCATTTTATTATATTAATATATGATCCTGAAATACTATGGGCCATTCTTTTTAGATGATAGAGATATGCCAAGCATTTGGTTTAGTTGTCCCTTCCACCAAAATAATGGTTTAAGTGGTGTGTGTTTAGGACTTGCATTGCCACAAACAATAGAGTTTACATGATGCTCGGGAATGGCCAATAATCAAACGGTGTGGGGATTTTAGCTTGATCAACAATCTTTTATGAAAATGTAAATTGTGGAAAAATAGCTTTAGTGTTTTCACAGACGAAGATCTTGTTTAGTTTGAAAAACTCCTTACTACTCTTTTGGATCCTAAATGTTGGAGTCATCCATTGTGGTATCTTTCCTTAATTCATGTCTTCATGAGCTGGTAATAAGTAATTGGCCATAGCTATGACTTTTGGGATAGTGCTTGAGGCACCAAATATTGGTTCTTGAAAGTTACTTTTTTTTTTTGTTTCACTTGAGTCATTGGATGGTTTGCATATTTGTTTATGACATGCTTGATGTGGTGGGGATGCTCCATTTCATATTTGGGATGATTCTTTCCAAATCTTTTGTGGCTAAAAATGTAGTTGCTGCAATTGGCTTTTGACAATATGGAAGAAGATCATATGATATTTCTACTTCATCTTGTGTAGTGTATTATGGAGTAATAACTATAAAAAAGGGTAAAAAATGTTGCAAGAGTAATGTACAATCTTAGAAGTGATGTTGTAGAAGAAGGTTAAAGAGTGATTATGCAGAATGTTGGAAGTGATGTTAAAAGCTTTTAGACAATCTTGAGAGAGTGGTATGAACCTTTTGTATAGAAAATTGGTTTAATGATGTTAACAACTTTTGGACAATCTTGAGAGAGTGGCATGAACCTTTTGTATAGAAAATTGGTTTACTCACTAGAATCCTTGTAGGGTCATCATCCATTTATAATTTGCCACCAACTTGAGGTAGAAAAGTGTGAAAAGCATAGTTGCTAGGTTTCCCAACTTTAATAAGGAGTAGGTTATTACTTGAACGACTAACTTAAATTGACGTTATTTGTAATTATTATGACAAATAAATAATCAAGTAATGAGCAAAATTAGTAACTGATGAGAAACTAAAATTAACAACTAAAGAAGATTAAACTTGGGCCTTTCCATATTCCTATTCAACTCTTCAATGATACAATTGGTTTTATCAATGGACCAGCTAGACCTTCTTATGTCATGAAGGTTGAATTTTTGGAACTTGTAGGCATATCTAGAATAGTGTTCTTTAAAGGTACCCATTTTTTCATTGTAAAGAGTACTGATCTTTTTATGATGCATCTCAAACAAAGAATAGGTTGTAAAATTTTCCATTTTTTCCACACCAAGGTCATTTTTAAAGGGCCTGTTCAATTACATGGTTCAAAAGTTCTTTTTCTCCCCTCCCATCACTTTTTAACTATACCAAATATTGGATTTTTGACCTAGGAGCTGTCCAGTTTGGGTCATATTTCAACTCTAGAAATTTGTTTGCTAAATTGTTAGACCTCATAAATTTCAAGAAACTTATGTTCCATCGTAGATACTTGAACCATAATGATTGTAACTTATTAGTAGAAATCTTGCTGAGATGCGGAGTTCAGAGAGGTCTAGAAATACGTAATCTTTACCCCTAATTAGTGGAGAAGTTGTTTATGATAGACCCACAGGGAAATAAAGAGAAAAAAGTTTAAAGAAAACAAAAGCATAAAAATATAAACAAATAAATGCATAAAGAATAACAATAAAAATGAAAGTAAATATAAACAGAAAAAGAAATTCAAAATTAAAATAAAAGATAAAAAAGATAAAAATAAAAATAAAGACAAAAATAAGTAAATAAATAAATAGACAAGAAATAAGAAAAATAAATAAATAAACAAACAAGCAATTGAAAGAGAATAATACTTAACTAAAAAGGTAAAAGGGACAAATACTACAGATAAAAGTATTTAGGCTAAATACAAAGCACAAGAATTGAAAGAAAAAATTCAAAAGACCTATGAAAAGAAAAGGACCTCTTTATGTAGGATATTTTACTTGTATTTTAGTTTGTCCAAGTTTTCTATTGAGGACTAAGTCCTTGGTAAGTTTTAGTATGGTTATAGTATATCTGATCACCTCCTAGTTTTTTTAGGTCTTCTTCTTCTTCTTTTACTGTTTTTAAGTACAATTTTTTTCGCATTTTCTCACTAAGGTGTCAAGCTTTCTCCTCTTAATATGTTCAAATTACCTAACTCTTGTCTCCTTTAATTTACCAACAATGTTAGTCACCCTTAATTTGTTTGACACTAAATTTTTGACTTTATATCTTCTTGTAAGATTATACATTCAACAGAGCATCTTCATCTTTACCAACATTAACTTATGACTATGCACTTATTTGATTAGCAATATTCCACCCCATAGAGCATGGTCGACTTAATTGCTAACCTATAGAATTTATCTTTTAGCTTAAATGGTATTTTCTTGTCACATAATACTTCTAATGTACCCCTCCATTTAAGCCACCTTGATTTGATACGTTGAAATATGTTTTCATCTATTTTGCCATTACTTTTGATGATAGATCCAAGGTACTTAAAACAATTCTTTTGCAATATAACTTTTAATTTCCACGTCGGATGCAACCATGTGGCTCAAAAAATTACACTCTTAAGTATTCACTCTTAATATTGTTTAATTAAAAAATTTTCAACTCTCGCTCATCTTTTTAAAGTTCTAGCTTGATATTAATACGCTCTTTTATTTCATCCACTAAAATAATGTCATCAGTAAACAATATACACTAAGACACATCTTGTTAGATATTCCTGGTGAGCTCATCCTTAACTATAGGATCTTTGGAATAGCTTGATATTGTTAGAAAAATGCTTTATTTTTTCTCTTGTCATTTTTACTTTAGTCTTAACCCTTTCATACATATCCTTAATCACCTGTATATAGGTTAAAGTAACTCCCCTAACTTCTAAACACTTCTACATGACTTTCCTAGATATCTTGTTATAAGCTTTCTCTAAGTCAATGAAAATCATGTGTAGGTCCTTCTGTTTGTCTCTATAATATTTTGTTAATCGTCTAAGGAGGTGTATAGATTTTGTCGTGGACCTGCTTGACATGAAACCAAATTGGTTCTCTGAGATAGGTGCACTCTTTTCTTAATCACCTTCTCTTATAACTTCATGTTTTGACTGAATTGTTTGATGCCTTTATACTTGTTACAACTTTAGATGTCCCCTTTGTTCTTGTAGAAAGAGATTAGTAAGTTTCCACTCATTCGACATTTTGGCAAACTTAAAGATTACATCAAAAAGCGTGGCTAACTAAGTAAGATACTTTACTCATCAGCTCTTCCACATTTCTATGGGTAGGTCATCATGTCCAATTGTCTTTCTACTCTTCATCTTCTTCAAAGCTTCGTTAATTTCTTCTCTCGTGATTTGTCAGCAACAAGTGAAGTTATGATATTTTTCGGACGTGCTAAGATCACTCAAAGAGATGTTATCCTTCATTAAAAAAGCTATAGAAGTATATCTTCCATCTTCTCTTAATGTTATTTTTATCTACAAGCACTCGTCCTATTTCATCCTTTATATAATGAACTTGATTCAAGTCTCACTTTCTATTCCTTAACCCTCGGCAACTTATCCTTTTTTCTATCCTTAATTTCCAATCATTGGTATAATTTCTCATAGTCTCTAGTTTTGGCTCCTAAGACTATCTTCTTCATCGCTTTCTTTGCCGACTTGTAACTTTCTCTATTAACTACCCTCTTTACATATGTGTTGCTATTCAATAAGCTTTATATGCAGCCTTTTTGATCTTCACCTTTTCTTGTACATCTTTATTCCACCACCAAGGCTTTATCTACCTCCTAGGCTCTTTAGAAACCCTCAAGATCTCCTTAGTTGAATTCCTTAAAAAAGTTACTATTGCCTCTCATATCTAGTTATCATCTCCTTCTAGTTTCCATTCTTCTTCAGACATTACGCTATTCCTAAGTTGTTCCACAATATTTGTTTTTAGATTCCATCATCTAACTTTAGTACATATTCGAGAATTTCTCTTCTTTCTCCAATCCTTAATTATAAGATCCATAACTAATAATCTATGTTGAGTTGACAAGCATGTGTTAGGTATCACCTTGTAGTCCTTACAATTGAGTCGATCGTTTTGTCTTACAAGAAAGTAGTTGATATGAGTCTTTGCAGTTTTGTTCCTAGAAGTTGCTAGGTGCTCTTTTTTTTCTTTAAAATAAGTTGGCTACCAAATCAAATGCTACTGTAAAGTCCAACAAAGCATTCCTACTGTCATTCTTATCTCTGTACCTAAAACTTCCATGAGCACATGAATATCCATTTGTGGTTGCCCCTATATGGCCATTAAAGTCTCCTCTTTGAATGACTTGCTTGTTAGGGGTAATTTGCTGAATTACTTATATATCTTATCCTAGAATTGACACTTAAGCTGTTCTTCTAATCCTAATTGGGGTGTATAAGCATACATCTCTTTGCAAACATCATTTCACCATAATCTTTAAGAATAAAATCTTATCATTAGTCCTTTTCATTCCTACCATATAATGTATGAGTTCTTTGATAACCAAGATACTTATACCATTTTATTGTCTCGAACACCCCGAATGTTAAAGTTTGAATCCATTGATCTCTTTCGCTTTAGCCTCTGTGTACTTTGTCTCTTAAATGCACACTATATTAATTCTATATTTATTTAAAATCTTTACTAATTTCATTGACTTTCCTGTAAGAGTCTCAATGTTCCAGGAACTTATCTATAATCTGTTAACATCTTTTCTGCTTCTATACCTGAAACTCATCAAAGGACTAGCCTTGATGCTATTGTTAGAAGTCAAAGTCGCTACTCCTACCCTAACACCGAACGCAAGCTAAACAAGACAGGTGTAACAAGTCCCTAAACGATGGTAAGACTACTCGAGAAAAGAAACAAGAATTGGAGCTAAAAAAATGCCAAATAAAGGAAATAAGTAGCAACAATAAAAAGGCAGAACAAAAACAATCATGGAAAATAATAAGTGTAAATAAATAATTATATCTAGGAATAAGATTCAACTCTACCAGCAAGAATTCTCTTTTGAAACAATGAATACTGGTATAGAAACGGAAAGATTACTAATGAAACACACAAAGAAGATTGGGAATCTAACAGTTTCGAACAACTAAATTATGCTTTCAGAAAAAGAAAAACCCCTACCAAAAAGGAGCAGAGTACCAAAGGAAGAAGAAGAAGAGGTTGACTACAGTCTGGTCTAATATGCAATAGAGTTTATTAAAAGGTTTGAGAATTTATCATTCGGTTATCAAGATTGAGTTGCAATTTTAAAAGATAACAAAAGATTAAGCTTCAACTAGTTAGGAGTCAACCTTATTTTACCATATAACACAAAAAACCAAACCCTTTTGCACTAGAAGAAAAGGAAAGAAATGATATCCAATGAAACCAAAAAAAGTATGAACACCAATTTACACACCAAGAGTTGGACAAACAAGGAGAGTAAACCCAGAAAAGATGCAAAAATTATGAAAAAAATCAAGTGTAAGGGACCAAAAACACTAACAATACCCAATAATAAATACCTAGGAAAGAAAGAGAAATAAACAAGGAAATGTCAATAGAAATAGAAAAGATTATAGATTCTACACGTCAAATGGCACTAAAATCATAAACACAAATGGGTATTTCGATTATCTCTTAACTTGACTTGAAAACATCTCATACCCAACTCTAAACACAATTAACCCACCGCAAAAACGAAGATAGGAAAGACAAATCAACTAGATGGAAACAATTTTCCAATACCAGAAACTTTCTCGCAAAAGAATTTTTTTTGAGAACAAGTGATCTTCTTCTGGTAATAAAATAAAATAAACGAAGTGTTACGGATGCATTCGTGGGACAAAAATATGAACGACGCAAAAAGATTACTGCCTAAGATACTGATGCCGTGTGTGAAATAA
>JAOQMS010000006.1:27807595-27827944 GCA_027563885.1 Erythroxylum longipes
CTGTGTAGGATTACCCACTATAGGTACATCCAGGAGGAAGAACAAGGGTAAAAACCCTTTGTTGGGAGAAGAATCTCTGGTTAATCGTCCGGTGACGCGATCCCAGACTCTGGACCGTAACACGAAGCCTGGTTCCAAGAAAGGGGATTCAGAGTGAAAGTGCGAGAGTGTTATCTTAGGATTACAAACTAAAAAATGCTAAGCAACATTTGACAAGAAGAAAAATTGAACCTAGAAAAGTTCGGTTGCAGACCAAAATCACCTGAACGTTGAGGAAGCTGCAAACTTGGAAATGAAGAGATCAACTCAGGTGTGTGTTTTTGGTCAAAAACTTTTGTCTATCAAAGAGCCAGCTCTTTGAAGGGTGGATGCTTCTAGGCAAACTTCCTGGCTGTCTCTACATCCCTACCTCCTTTATCATTAAGCGGTTATTTAGGGGCCTTAGTTGGTGATTTGGGTTGTTTTCCTCTTGACGATGAAGCTTATCCCCCATCGTCTCACTGGTCGACTTTAACACCTGTTATTTTGAGGTCATATCTAGTATTCAGAGTTTGCCTCGATTTGGTACCGTTCTCGTGGCCCGCATCGAAAAAGTGCCTTACCCCTAGATGTCCAGTCAATTGTTGCACCTCAATGCATTTTGGGGAGAACCAACTAGCTCTAGGTTCGAGTGGCATTTCACCCCTAACCATAACTCATCCACTGATTCTTCAACATCAGTTGGTTCGGACCTCTACTTAGTTTCACTCAAGCTTCATTCTAGTCATGGATAGATTACCCAGGTTCGGGTCCATAAGCATTGACAATTGCTTTATGAAGACTTGCTTTCGCTACGGCTTCGGTGGGTTCCCTTAACCAAGCCACCGCCTATGAGTCGCCGGCTCATTCAATGCATTGTCTAATGCAAGTTCCAAAAACATGACACTCTCACTACCCCAATTTAATGACTTTACATTGTTAAAAAAGAAAAGCTTGAACCATAATGATTGTTTACTAATAATTTCTCCAAAGCTAATTGCCTTTGGTTAAATTTAGATTAATATTTATTCCCATAAGTAATCACTTTGACACTCGAAGTGGTCATCAATGAAAATTTTGAAATGAGCCTTGCAAATTTTAAATTTGCATCCTTTTTAAGGTATTAGTAAGATCAAGTATTTTGTATTATCAAAACGGTCAATTAAGAAAATTTTGGTTATGAGATCTGTGACCAACATGTATCACCATATTTTTTCTTCCCTCCATAAGAAGCTCATATATGAGTTAGTCCTTTGTTAGATTTTTTGTTCTATTTTGCATTTTGTGCTACTGCTGTTGTTGGAAAATTAACTAATGTTATGTCATTACGCATAACATCTAGCTTTTGTCATTCACCTTTTTTCACTTTATTGATATGTTTGGAAGTGTGATGTAGGATGAATGGAAAAAATATCATTTAGTTGTTAAAACTCACATATAAAAAATTTCGGTTGCTAGAATTTGGGTTTAGGTCTGAAATTTGAGTTTGAAGTGTAAATAAGTTACTGATGTTTAGTATAAGTTGTTGAAATTCATATTAATGTGGTTGGACTCTTTGGTTGGAATCAGTGGGATTTTAGGCAGAAAAACAATAATTGGGTGTCACACCTTCTAGTTAAAAACTCAAAGTTTGTATAGAAAATTCAAATATATATATATATATATATATATATATATATATCATCATCATCATCATCATCATTATCATTACTCAGTCAGAAATCCCGCAATAAAGTTGGGTCTGGGGAAACTGGCAAACTATACTTTAATGATAGATGGTAGATGGGAAACTGGCAAACTATACTTTAATTGGTCAACTTGAGCTAAAAAGTCAAGTAAGACACAACGGCTAGACAACGGCTAACAAGAGAGTAGAAAACTAGGCAAAATCTAGAACAGGATTTTTTGAAAGAATATTAGAAGTCCCAGTATCACCCTTGTCAAAATCGTAGATCAACCTCGAGGACTATTCCTCTATTGTAAACAGTCCAAAGTCTAGACTCAAGTGGAGTTACGGTATTCATTACTATCGTACTCAAGAAAGATTCATAGAAAAAAAGATAAGAGAAGAAGACGAATAGAAGCAAAAAAACAACTTCAACGCAGCATCAACTGGGAATGTAGACAGTGGAAGTATAAAGTATGATAATGTCAGTATCTCAAACAATAGAGACGAAGAGAAGCGTGTTTGGTTTCCCAAAAAGAAGTGAGAGGAATTGACATACAAGTGATTAAGGAAAAGAAAAAGAGAGAGAAAAAAAATTCAAGTTAAGTTAATGAAGCAAAAGAGTGTAGCTGAGTTGTTGTCTAGGCCAATGAGGAATAACCCAGAAAGTGAAAAATAGGAGACTAAAAACCTAATTTGAAACTATTAAAAATGATGTTCTACGTTACAAAGTTGCAAACTTTAGCACTTCTGAAGGGGACAGCTTAAGTGCAAGGTAGATGTTGGTCATTCTCTAAGGGAGTGAAATCAACAGCACAACGCTTCAAGAGATTCACATAAAGATCAAACCTTTTGTATAGAAAAAAAGAAAGAAAAGATAAAATCAAAAATTAGAAGCATTGTTCAGAATGCAAGTAAAAAAGAATGAAGCAATAGACTGTGACAAATTTACCATTACCAGAGCTTTTAAGAAAACATAACCTGATATCATACTCAAAAAAGATCTAGATATATATCTATCTATACATATGTATATATATCTATTAGATAGATAGATAGAGAGAGAGAGAGAGAGAGAGAGAGAATCTTGAAATCCTAATCCTAATCCTAATGGAATAGGAAAACCTTCTAAACTTCCAAGATAAGAATAAAATCCTACTTAGTAAAGATTCTTATTATTTTCCAATAAATATAACCCTCAAAGGACAAAATAAACTTGAAATATTTTCCTTTTTAAATAAGGAAAACTAAACTAATAACTCTTTTTTTTTGCATCAGTCTCCTTGACTATTGGATTAAATATTGTCAAGCATGTCTTTTTTTTTCTATCTTTTGCTGTTGTCCTTCCTTTAAAGAAGTAATTTCTATGTAATTATTTCAATATGCCTCCTTATCCTTGTGTTGGTATTCCAAAGATACAATGTATTATCTTTTGGTTGTTTAAGGTAAAGTTTGTTGCAACGGCTCTATTTGGAGATGGTTCTATAACAAAACCATGTGACATCAAAATCATAAGTATAGTTGTTTCTTGTAGTCAAAGGCATTAACTTGCCATCATTGCTCAATTTTGACTTTGCAAAGGCAATCACAACTTCTCCTTTATTTCTATGCTACGCTAACTATGCATTTTCCTTCAAATTAACTTCATCTTCATCACTCACCACAATAAAATCTATATCAATTTGGTTAGTAGTTTTCTCAACACCACGAATATCATTAAGTTTGAACCATCAAGTTTTGAAATAAAATTCATTGGTTAATCTTTTCAGTTCCTTGAAATGTTGTCTCAACCTATTATCCCGATGTTTTAGCTTATTTTTCAGTTGTTTCAGCTTTCGGGTTTGGAATGCTTATTGGCTCACCTAAAGGATCCACTAACTCTTGCATTTCTTCATCTTTAATGATCTGATTAGCTACCATAGTCAAACTCTTCATGTTATCAAGTTCCTAATCATCTTTTGAGTCCAAGTCCGAAGATTCTAATTGAATGATTGAAGGAGCATTGCCAGTAGCCTCACCACCTAGAATAAGCACTTCCAGAAAGGCAATGCTTGTTAAATTTGAGAAATCAAAATCAAAATATAATTTTCCGCCAAAATTTTCCCTTATTTTGCATGTTGTTGAATAGTGTCAATCCCTTCTTTTTATTTATTATCAGCTTCCCCATATTTACCATCAAGTATAGTTTGTGGCCTGCATAATCTCTTCTTGTGGGGGTTATTGAGTTGTAGGGATTTGAATTTTTAAGGCTGTCTAACCTTTCCAAAACTTGCTTTGTTATGGGAGTTGTTACTTTCAAGTTAGTTGTAGAGCACCTTGTGAACAAGGATCATACATGTCTACCTTTTTTTACAATATTTAGAATTAATTCACCGTATGCTAGGTCGTTGAATATTCCTCGATATGCCATTTCTTGTTGTGTCGCCATGCTGAACCAAAGTTTTGATACTAAATTGATGTAGGTTGAATAAAAAGATGTCAAACTAGTAACTAAAAACTCATATATACTATAAATTTTGGTTGATGGGTTTTGTTAGGCTGTTGCACATTTCATATATGAAATTTTGGTAGCCATTGTTGAAACTTTAGAATTGGAATGTTGAGATTTTAGGAAAGAAAACATTGAATGAATAGTTATAAGAATCGTTCATAGGGTCCAAGAATTATTTAGAAGAAAATCTCACCTTTTAGGTGGAAACTCAAAAGTTTGTAGTGAAAACTAAGGTCTTTTTTTTCTTTTTCACTGAAAGGTTGATTACATATATATATATTTATATCTATATAAATAAATTCTTAGGACCTTAAAGAATGGTAAAATCTACTAAACTTGTAAAATAAGCATTGAATCCTATTTAATAAACGTTATTATCTCTTAATAAATTTAACTTTGAGCTAATAAGTACAAAATAAAGTAGGAATATTTTCCTTTTGCAATAAGGAAAACTAAATTAATCTCTTCTTATTTTGCATCAAAGTGGTTTTGAAATTTTGTATTTCTCTATGTAGATGCATCATGTTGGATTCGTTGACACAGAAGACATGAATGTTGTTTCTGGAAAGAGAAAGTATTCAAGCCTAGTGGGATACAGTAGCAGCAAATTGGCTCAGGTAGACTTAGAGTTCTAAAAGCCTTATGATATTTTACTACTGTTGCATCTATATACCCTTTCTATTAATAGGGATGCCAAACTAGTAATGCTCATTCTCCTTCTTCCATCTTCCACATGGATCAATAAATTAAAGTATATCATGTTTCTTTTGAATTTTATACATTTTTCTTCTAAATATTCTATGTTGTTTGTTTATGTAGTTGGAAGGAAATTGCTTAAGGAGGTATTACGATAGGAACCTCAATAGAGACTGTATTATTGATACTTATAGAAGAAGAAAACAAGCTGGAGCAAGCTCCCCCTCTTGGTAGAACCAGGCCTAAGCCAACCTTACAATGATTACAGAAACCGTCCCCCTCCCTATCCTCAATGTTCGGCTATATCTCTTCTCATTCTCTCTCCATAACTACCTTCTAACAAACTTGCCTACATGGCAGCTGACTCTCCTCCCTTTCCCGATTTGTTCCTACGAGTTTAGGTTTTAATGGGCTGATTAATAGGTGAAGTGCTAACATATTAACATGGCTCTTTTGGGTGTTACAAAATCCCTCATCTCTTCCTTTTGTTATACGAAGTTTAATGTAGTGTTAGGGTGCAAATGAACCAAGTCTTATTATAGCAATTGGCCCATAGTGTTCAAAAAGCTTGGACAAATCTTTTTTTATTCCAAATCATTGAATGAAATCTGAGTCCATAGTGTATTTAGAAAAATGAATAAATATAATTGATGCTTCCACTAAAGTTATCATTTATTCAATATTTAAGTTTATTTCAAATTTTTTTAATCTAATGTCAACAAGATACAGTGTATAATCCAACATTCTTATTATCCTTAAGTAATCAAATGACAATTTTACATGCATATTACCATTGGGCTCCTTTTGACCAAATGGTTGTAGACCATGCAACAATCTAGATACCAATTCGTTATTAGTAGATTTCTTGTAATCTAGTTCAGGAGACTATTGATATGAAGTTTATGATTTTCCAAATTTAGAAACGTTTAAGTTCCCCAGACCAAAAGTTCTAAATGCCTTGGAAATATTTCCTTTATTCATTTGAGAAAACATGAAATTTTAAAGTTTGAACTACTGGATGTGGCTCGTGCTATACTAGAGTTGGTTAACCAAGGAAGTTGTCGTCCCCTTGTTGCTCCTATTTTCTAATCAAGAAAATAAACATCTAATTCTTTCTTCAATATTTATTATCGTTCTGTGGTACATGAAAGCACTCTTGAACTAAAAAGCTATATTTACAGTTAGGTCATTAGGATATGACTTGAGTTTTCACTTGGTACTCAAATGAAGAGTGGAATCCATATGAAATATCTTTTTATTATTGTGTAACTAGGAATTATATGAGTCTTGGCATTGTATAGTCAATATTTATGTCCTATATTAGCAACATTTCATTTTGAAAACCATTACCTTGTGACTTTTGGATTATAGGTAATGTTTAGCGGTGCTCTCCATAGGCGATTGCCTGCTGAAGCTGGCATCAGTGTAGTATGTGTATCACCTGGAGTCGTTCACACTAATGTTGTGAGTATCTTAAATCTTTTTAATTTCAACTATAATCTTGGAGTTGAACAAGTGCATAGAGCATTTATGCATATAAATACACACATTCACTCAAGTAATCTAAACCCTGCAATTACATATTCCATTTAAATAGATTAAGACTTCATGTGGCGTTAGTGTTTGTTAGTAAGATTCCGTAAAAGTATGGGTCCTCCTTTCAAGGTTTGTAGCTTGATAGTTGGAATCACACAAGGAAGGGAAGTATTTTTTCACACTTCTTGCATTCTGTATAGTTCTCTATTTATAATAAAATGAGACCTTAATTTGTAATCTAATCCTATAACTAATCTCTATAATCAAACTAATTTTAAAAGTAAATCCCTATGATTATGTGCATAATCTATAACACACTTACTCAAATTAGAGCATAGATATCAATCAAGCCCAGCTTGTTACAAAGATGTTCAACCCGAGTCTCATCTAGAGCTTTTATAAATGGGTTTCTTAGTTTTTCTCCAAACATATCCAATATAAACCAAGTTTTGTTGCACCTTGTCATGAAAAAAATGATAGTCAATCTTAGTATGCTTAGTTTGTTCATAAAACATAGAATTAGAACATATATGAAGAGCTACTTGGTTATCACACCATAACTTGGTTGACCTTGAAACTTGTATATCTACATTATTTCACACACGGATTGTGCCATAACTTTGTATTCTAATTCGCACTAGAGTGAGATATAACATTTTCTTTCTTACCTTTCCATAAGATCAAATTTCCTCCAACAAAACACAATAGTCTATGTTGGATTTTTTTATCAAGCTTAGATTCTACAAAATCTGCATCTAAAAAGCACTTTATGCGGGTTTGACCATGATTTTTATGCAATATGCCTTGTCTCAAGTAACATAGGATTCGCCCTAGAGTGGCCCGGTGATGAACTGTCGAAGAAGACATAAATTGGCTCATAGTGCCAATCGAATAAGCAATATCAGGACAATTTAACATAAGATAATTCAGCTTCCTAACTAATCTTCTATACTTCTCAGGATGTTCAAACAAATCTTCATCTTTTGTGAGTTGCAAATTAGGTGATATTGGAGCAATATATGGTTTAGTCCCCAATTCCTCAGTTTCGAACAAGAAATCAAGCACATATTTCTTTTGAGATTACAAGATACATTTCTTATTCCTTGTCACCTTAACTCCCAAGAAGTACTTTAATACCCTTAAATCCTTCGTCTAAAACTGGTTGCGAAGAAATGTTTTCAAAGATGAAATTCCCATGACGTCATTGCTAGTAACAACAATATTATCCACGTATACAACAAGAACGATAATGCTAGATGTAGAGTGTTTGTGGAAGACTAAGTGGTTAAACATACTCTTGCTCATTCCAAACTATTCAATTGTGTTGGAAGAATATTTTCAGTTTTATCACTTTATTTGTTTCCTAATTTGCTCAATAGTTCATTTCCTAAAATATCGTTTTATCTTTTCCATTTCTGGTCCCCATTTTTGTGGGATCTTATTTACTTCTTTCTAGGCAATAATCAAGGGATTGAATAGTAGAACTATTGCTTATCTTCCCTATATATTTTTATCATTTATGAGAAATAATATACAAAAATTATCCTCCAATTCGTTCATGGTGTCAGAGCTTTGAACGCGGAGGAGGATGGTTTCATTCGGGATGATAGGAGCGTGGCATGTCTAGTCAGGTGAAAATTCTGCCACTGGCCCGTCAGGCAACACTCCACCAGGATTGATCCCAGAAACTCCGAACACCACTATCGGCACAGGAAACTCGTCCTCTTCTCATAACAACATTGACACACAGCTATCGGTGCTAACCAACCATCGGCTAAATGGGAACAACTATTTACACTGGTCCCACAGCATTCTTATGTTCATAAGATGGAGAGGAAAGGAGAAATATCTCACAACCGGGCCACCAGCTGCGTCTGATTGAAAACAACTAGGTAATGAGCTGGTTGGTTAATTCCATAACTCTCAAAGTTGGTGAGTAGTTTGTTCTTGCAACCTTTGCAAAAGAGATATGGGAGAATGCCAAAATGATGTATGCCACTATAGAAAATACCGCTACTCTATATCAAATCAAAGGAATTCTAAGGGAAAGTAAGCAAGGTGAGAAATCAGTCACTGGTTATTACACCACGTTGGTAAAATTGTGGCAACAGCTGAACCTCTATGACCCACACCAGTGGGCTTACAATGAAGATATGGCGTGCTACAAGAAAATTGTGGAAAGAGAACAGGTGTACTAATTTCATTTGGGAATAAACTCTGTTTACAAGGAGGTTCGTGGAAGAATCATGGCAACCCGACCACTATCCATTATGGAGGTAGTCAATTTGGTGAAATGTGACGAGAGTAGAAAGCTATTGATGCATGGCACTCCAAGCAATAAAAATCCCTTTGAATCTTTAGTCCTGACTGTCAAAGTAACAAACGGGCTAGAAAATAAGGTTAGCCCTGGTGTGACCATTGTCAAAAAGGTGGACATACCAAGGTCACAGGCTGGAAGATTCATGGGAAACCTCCAAATTAGAAAAACAAATCAAAGGCTGAGAACAAAAGCTATATAGCTATTGGTGGTGACAAGATTGAGGGAGATAACATACCAATGAGCAAAGAAGAAGTTGAATTGCTAAGGAAAATTCTTAGCAAGTATGATTCAAAGGCTAAAAAGGTTGTATCCACAAGTAACATGGTCCAAACAAGTAATATTGGTATTGCTTTAGGGGTTCAAATCTCAAATTGTGGTCATTGGATTGTTGATTGAGGGGCTAGTGATCATATGACTTGTGATAAGTCATTGCTTACTGATGTATGACCTTGTTCTGTTCATAGGACCTTGTTCTGTTCATAGGACTATCAAGGTAGCTGATGGATAGGTTCAAAAACTTCAGGGGATTGAGACTGTTATAATTGCCGATAAATCGATCTTAAGTGGTGTTCTTTATGTGCCTGGCTTGGATTGTAATCTGTTATATGTGAAAAGGATTGCTAAAGAACATAATTGCACAACTAATTTTGGTGCTGATGGTTGTGTTTTCCAGGATTTGGAGTCTAGGGAGTTTGATGGATTATATTACATTTGCAACTTAAGAAGAAATAAAGTTCATGCTATTTTATCTTCTAATGAATAAATTGCACTTTGGCACTATAGGTTAGGCCACCCTAATTTATCTTACATGAAGCAGTTATATCCAACATTTTTCAATAAAAAGGAAATTTCTTTTTAGCGTGAATTAGGTCAACTCTCTAAACACATTAGAAATTCTTATACACCTCAAGCCTATGAACCCACTAAGCCTTTTTCCATCTTTCGAAGTGGTGTCTCGGTGCCATCAAGGGTCAGAACCAAAAACAATGTTAAATGGTTTGTAACCTTTATTGATGATCATACAAGATTGACTTGGGTATATCTTTCGAAAGAAAAAGTAGAAGTTTTTCAGGTATTTAAGGAATTTTATTCCTTTATACTGAACCAATTTCACACAAAAATTCAGATTTTATGAAGTGATAATTGTAATGAATATCTAAGTCAATCCTTTGGTCAATTTTTAACCAGCAATGGTATTATACATTAGACCTCATGTGCTAATACACCACAACAGAATGGTGTTTCAAAAAGAAAAAATAGACATTTACTTGAGGTTGCTAGATCTATTATGCTCACAACAAATGTTGAAAATCTTTTTTTGGGGGATGCTATTCTCATTTCTGCTTATTTAATGAATAGAATGCCATCAAAAGTTTTGGAGTTTCATACACCTTTACAAAAATTGCTTGAGATTTATCCCTCGGTTCCCTTTGTTAATACTCTACCTCAAAAGATTTTTGGTTGTATTGCCTTTGTGCATAATTATCATTGTGGCAAACTTGAACCTAGAGCCCATAAGTATATTTTCTTGGGTTATTCTTCTACTAAAAAGGGTTACAAGTGTTTCTCTCCTACTCTAAAGTGTTATTTTGTTACTTTGGATGTGACCTTTGAAACGCAAGCCTATTATCCAAAAATACCCATTCAGGGGGAGATTAGTGAGTGTGAATGGTTCTTTTTGGGAAGTGATGGCTCACTGGACACACTACACCAAGAAATTCTGCCTTCTGCACCTAGCCATGACTCAACCAGACTTGTAAGGGACTATAATTCTCCTAGAAACACCTCTGTTTTGCTTAATCTTTATCAAACCAGACCTGATTCTTATGAAACCATCTCTGAAACACTCAATTTTGATAACACCAGAGTTGAGATACCAGATCCTAACACCAACATTCCCATTGAAGCTACTAATATAGCCGGTTCCAGTCACAAACCTGATTAGAATTGCACAGAAAACAATAAATGTGATAAAGAGAAGGATATTAAAATTAGGTTGGACAGACAGGAAGACAAAAATCCTTTGGTGCAACCACAGTTTTACTCAAGGAGGAAAGGCAAAAGGTAGGCAAGATGTGAAGTAGAACAAGAAAAATCCATCACACATCCGGAGCAAGGCCATGAATTAGAACCTACTGCAAAATTCTAAGGAATTAGGATGCCAATAGCTCTAAGGAACGGAGTAAGATCTTGTACAAAGCATTCAATCAGCAATTTTGTTTCTTATAACAGTTTATCACCACATTTTAAGGCTTTTGTGATTCAGTTATCTATTGAAAAATTACTTGAAAATTTCCAGTAAGTAGTGAAGGATCCTAAATGGAGAGAAGTTATAGATGATGTGCTGAATGCACTCAAAAAGAGCCAGACCTGGGTAGTAACAGATTTACCACAGGGAAAAACAGTGATTGGCTGTAAATGGGTGTTCACCATCAAATATAATCCTAATGGAAGTGTTAACCGATACAAAGCGAGAGACTTGTAGCTAGAGGTTTCACTTAGACACATGGGATTGACTACCAGGAGACTTTGCACCTGTAGCCAAACTTAATACTGTTAAGATTCTATTAGCACTAGCTGGAAATCTTAATGGGCCATTATATCAGTTAGATGTAAAAAATGCCTTCTTTAATGGTGATCTTGAAGTAGAGGTATATGTTGGAATATAATAATATTTTAAAAAGGTAATTTTAAGTCTTTTATGTTCTATCTCCTATTTATAAATAAAAGATGACTAACCTATGAATGGTTTGGGCCATCATTCTCAAATACTCTTCTTCCTCTCTTCTTCTTCTCTTCATCTCTCTCTCTACAACTTACATGGTATCAGAGCAAGGTTATCAGATCTGATTACAATCACGTGAATTTTCCTCTAGATTCTTTTCTTTTCTTTTGTTCTTGTCAGATTTCGGTATCATGCCTTAAAATAAATGGTTGATCCTGGTTGGTTTGAGTAGATACCTTGTGTTATTGTTCTTATCAATTTTTTTGTTATTTCTTTTTCCCTCACGATGGGTGAAAAGAGGCCCGAATTGGTTCCGATTCTAGTGACCAAGATGATCATTGGAATATCATTGCAAGGAATGAGGTGGTGTATTGAAACTACTATATAGGAATTACATCCTCTTTGAAGCAATGGGTAGTAGCAGGAAAAAAAGGAAGACATGCTTAACATTTATTCGTCGAGGTCAATTCTTGTCAAGCCAGGAAGAATAATGCAGAATGAGAAAAAGAGTTATACGTTTAAATTTTCTTATTAGAAAAGAAAAATATTGTCCATATTAATTTAGAGTTTAAGTTTATTAAGGAATAAGAAGATTATTAACTAGGATTTTATTCTTATATTATGTTAGAGACCACCTTCTCTAACAAAAGATAACCAAAAGTAGCAGAAACCTGCACTAGTAGCCGACACAAACAGCAATAGAATAGGAAGAAAATGGGAAAAGAGATGAATGAACAATGAAAATGATATTCCTCAGCTAGACTTTGAGAGCTAGCTAAATATCCAGAAATCCACCTTTTAGCATATCATAACCGAATACCCATTCTCTCTCCCATAACAACATTTTATTCCCCTTTCTAACTAACACCCACATGACTCACCTCGCCTCTAAGATTCCCCAATTTACCCTCACATATTGCCTGAATTGCTAGACTATGTATTTCTCCTCTTACTGTATTGTTGCTGGAATCTGGTCTCAACAATACCCCCCACCCCAAAAGAACCCACCTTGCTAGAAAATGCTTATAAAAAGTTTGTCCCTATCTGACACAATTATCTTGGGGAAACCATGAAGCCTCACCACTTCTCTAATAAAAATTGCAGCCACCTGTTTAGCAGTATAAAGATGTTTGAGGGCTAGAAAATGACTGAATTTTGTTAACTTGTCCACAATGACAAAAATAGTGTCCACTCCCAATGCCTTAGGTAGTCCACCTATAAAGTCCATGGAAATTTCTTCCCACACTTGAGTAGGGATGGGTAATGGCTGAAGTAGGCCAGCAGGTTTCAGGGCAGAATATTTGTTTTTCTGGCTCACGTCACAGCATATGATGAACTGCTTCACATCAGATTTCATTTCTCTCCAATAGACAACATTGGCCAGCCTCTTATAAGTCCTGAAAAACCCTGAATGCCCTCCTATCGGAGTTGAATGGAACTCACTGATCAATTTCTGTATGTGTGGTCCCTCCGCAGGCAATACTAGTCTATTTTCACAGAGAAGCCTCGAGCCTACCAACTTAAATGGAGGATGACTATCCGGCTGCAATAACAAGTCCTGTATAATGCCTTTTAGCTTAGGATCCTGTTGAACCATATCTTGTAGCTGATTCAGTTCTTCATGATATCCCATGCTCAAAGCACTGCACTCAGCTTCAGCCCTTCTAGACAAAGCATCTGCTGCCCTGTTTTCCATTCCCGGTTTATAACTATGTCAAACTTGAACCCTAGCAACTTGGTAACCCATTTCTGCTGCTCTTCCCCTAACAGCCGCTGGTCAGTCAAGAAATGCAAACTCTTTTGATCCGTCCGTATGGTAAAGTGCCTGCCCATTAAGTAATGCCTCCATTTCTGGACAGCCCACACTATTGCCATCAATTCTCTTCCATAGACAGGTTTCTGTTGGTTTTTAGCTGAGAATCCTTGGCTTAAATAGGCCATTGGTCTGCCCTCCTGCATTAGCACTGCTCCCATTCCCACACCCGAAGCATCTGTCTCAACTACAAATGGTTTGGAAAAATCAGGCAAGGCTAGCACAGGGGTAGTAGTCAACATCTGTTTGAGTGCTTCAAATGCTTTCTGTGCCTGATCAGTCCACTGGAATTTATCTTTGCATAACAGATTCGTGAGAGGCTTTGCTATACTCCCATACCCCTTGACGAACCTCCTGTAGTAACCAGATAATCCTAGAAATCCCCTTAATGCTTTAACATCTCTTGGGACAGGCCAATTAACAATAGCCTCAATTTTGTTAGGATCTACGGATACACCTTCTGCAGATAGGTAGTGTCCCAAATACTCAAATCTAAACTGCCCAAAAGTGCATTTCTTCAGGTTGGCTACTAATTGATTATCACTCAGTATTTGTAGGACTGTTCGGAGATGAACTAAATGATCCGTTAAACTGCCACTATAAACCAGTATGTCATCAAAGAAAACTAAAATAAATTTTCTAAGATGAGGCTTGAATAACTCATGCCTGAGGGATTGAAAAGTAGCAGGGGCGTTCATGAGTCCAAAGGGTCTTATAGCCACAAGAAGATTTGGTTTATTGTTGTTTTTCTTTAATTCATATTCTTCTACTGTTGTATGGACTATGGTGTAAGTAGCTGCAGTGGAAGCTAAAACCATTCAAAGCAATGCTAGTAACCAGTTAAGCCGATTCAAAATATGTTTATAATTTTGCTTGGATTCAAAATGTGGCTGTCAGTGTGGGGATTGATTATCTTCTAAGCATACATACAAAGATTGTTTCATGGAAGTAAGATTCAGTGGAGTGCTCAAAAGTGGATTGCGTGAGATCCGTGGTTTTCATGTCCTCTGACATGATATAGCTTGTATTATACACAAACACATGAATAGAGAGGGTCTCATAGCTTTTGTATGCTTTGACGTGGTAAACATTTCTTATTTGAAAACAAATCGAGGAAAATTGGTTTTTCTTTTGTTTACATGAGTCATGAGTTGGTAATCTCATCACCCAGATCTTTATTTTATGCTCATTGTATACTAGTTATCATTAAGGTTGTAAGAGAGATGGGGGTTGGGAAGAGAGTGAGAGAGAGCAGTAGGCTCACTATTATTCACCGTTGATGCATTTCCAATTATTCTAGAGACCAATGCATTAGTGCATTCATTTTATTGCATAACCTTAGGATCTTACATTTTGTATTTCACTTCAAGACGCATCCCACTTGGGTATGCTGATTTTACAATCTTGATAGTACAACATATATACTAGATAATGTTGTTTATTGGAACTGCACCTAGCCCATTGATTTGTGTTTTGTAATATTTCTGTCAAAAGTTTTGTTCAAGATCTCCATATCCTAGAAGTCTTTGTTCTGTTGTTTCTTATGTTCTGCATTCACTATTAACAGGCTAGGGATCTTCCAAAAATTGTGCAAGCTGCTTATCAGCTAATACCTTATTTTATCTTTAGCCCTCAAGAAGGTGAGCTCCAGGTTTTGTTATACCATCCATTTATTTTGCCTGTTCTAGTTTGCATTATTATTATTTTTATATTGTGGTTAATCTGCGCGGGTGTCAATCCCTTGTAGCATTTCATAATATCATGAGTGAATTGCATAATATACTGATGTAGATAAAACATTCCCATGATGGCTGTCCTTGGCATTCTCTTCCTCGTCTCTACCTTGTTACGCTACAGCAAATTTCTTTAGGAGAATTCACCAATTTATAAGAAGCATATAGCATTGTTCTGCCAATGTGCATGAGTTTTATGTGTAGTTGGCCGAAAATGAGATCTTAAAAATGAATATTTGTTGATATGCCCTGACTTTGCACTTGTTTTAGTTACTAGATTTAGAATGAGAGTACTTGGGTTTACCTCTGTGGAAAGTAGAGAACAACTAATAATTTTCTGCGGTAGCTGTTTGTTTGGAACATTCTTACACTTTATCATCCTCTTATTACTTTGGGAGGAGAGTATACTTAGAATTATGTTTCACAGACTAAAACCATAGAGATGATATCTTTCTGAGAATGATGATTCTTTTGTTGATTGTTTCTACAAGCTTGAGGTAATTAACAATGATGGCTACTTGCAAGGAATGCAATCAAACAGGAGAGCAAAAGGAGTACCTCTTTTAGTTCTCCTGAAAACTGACATTTTGGCTGGGGAGTCGGTCTCTAATTCTCATTCTCTCGTTTGCTTTATAGTGTAAATTGCACTGGGACCTGTTATAGTTCCACCGTTTCCTACAAGCCCTCGTGTAGTTTTTAGTATAGCTTAGAAACGCATGTGGTTTAATGACTAACACACTTATGTCAAATTTAATTTTACAGAATTTTGAATAAATATTGTAGTTTAAAGTATTATCATATTGTTAGTCATGTAAAAATGAAGTTTAGTTAATAATGGGATTTAAGGTTTTTTTTTTTAATCACCTTGAGTATAGGGATTTCAAAAGCTGAATTCAGACCACAAGGAGATTTCTAGAAAATATCAAAATCAGGTGTCTTATGGAAATAACCGTTTTAATTCACAGAAATTGTTGGGAAGCATTTGTGCTGATTTAAATTGTTAATTCAGGTTCCAGAAGTTCTCTGTTTTCAGCTACTGACCCTCAAATTCCAGAATACTGTGAGTTATTAAAAGCAGATGACTGGCCTGTTTGTGCATTCATTTCTCAAGATTGTCGTCCAACTAATCCTTCTGAAGAAGCGCATAATATTGAGACTTCATATAAAGTTTGGGAGAAAACATTGGAGATGATTGGCCTTCCTTCAGATGCTGTAGAAAAGCTGCTAGATGGGCAAGAAGTTCCGTGTCGTTTCGGAGATGGTCAAGAGTAGGCTTAGAGCGTCAAGTAATGTAGTAATATCTCCTAGGGAGGTAATTTTGGGGAATGACTATACTAGGCATGTTGAAGGCGTTTTTTAACGTTAGTGTTTATTCTTTCGGCCCGACGACATTTTTTGCATGTTGTCTTCGATTTTTTTTTTCCCTTCTGATTTGCGTAACCTTTGGGTAAAAAATCAAGCTTTTACCGGATATCGTATAGGGTTCTTGTTGTAAATTACTTGACGAGTTACTGGCTTTAGCGCATATCGTGTAGAGTTCTTGTTGTAAATTACTTTTATCTCTTAGAAGACAGATTTGTATTTTGGCACGGAGAAAAACACGAATTGCATGAATATGAATGACAATTATCGTTGTTTTTTAGCTGGTAGACAGCCGATAATTTTCATCTTCTAACCATCATGATAATTGGAACTTATGGTCCCTATGGGAAACCTGGTGCTCTCAAATTGTACATTGACATTCTATTATGCGAGAAAAGAGAAGAGATGGACCTCCATGAATAAATGTAAAAAGTTTACACTAAACCAAAGTCTTCAAAATAAAGATACTGAGAATCAACTGAATATTTATATTGTTCTGTTTTCGATGTTGATATTTGAAGTTGTGGAAAATTGTTAGCCGCGGTTTTCTGTTAATCTGTAGTTACGAAGGATGGGTAGGCACAATAAGCACCAAAGGCAGTTACTATCATTTATGAAATTAAAGATTCTATTCTTGTGACACTCAAAAAGTAGTTCAATAAGATATGTGCATTTTCGGGTCTTGGTAACGAGGGTGTGTGTATATTCAAATTGGGTTTGTAATTTAGGAAATTGTTATTTAGGAGAAGGTTACAGTTAAGTTGAAAGAGTTTTATTTTGAGAGATTTTGGTTGATTGAGGGGCCCACTTCAACGAGACATTTGTAAGGATCAATATCTCGTGGAAAGAGAAGCAAAAGAGCTTTTGTTATTTGGGTAAGTGATGTGTGTTCTATTTAAAATTTTTTAAAAAATAAATGTGAAATTTCTATATGAAGAGCCAATCTTCTTATGAGTCATTTTCAAAAACATTAAATAATGATGATCCCATTTCTCATATTTAGTATTTTACCCATTAAAATTGAGAGTAAAAACAATAATAAATTAGCTCAAATTTTAGTGTTAATTGATCTAGCACTTATGATTTTTTGGTAAAAGGTTGAAAGGAGGTAAATAGTGATATCGTGGATTTGTTCCTTACCTACATCTTCAAATATCAACTTTTTTCCCTTCATTTTGTATAAATTTTATTTTTCTTTCGAAAAGGTTATAAAATCATATTGAATTATCCAATCTGCAAAAATGCACATATAAATTACTCTAGAAAATATCTATTAAAATATGCTTAGAATTAAAATTTAAATACGTAGACCAAATCTAATTCGCTTCTATTCACTTTGTCCATTACTAAAATGTTATGGAACTATATTTTTTTTTTGGAAAATGAAAAGTGTATATTACTATAGTTGAAACTATTACTTACATTACAATGAGTTCATAATGGTTATAATCTTCTACATCTTAAAAAATTAGATGAAGAAGTTAAGAAGAGAAGCCTAACGAGTTAGGATAAGTTAAACAATGCTATCGGTCCTGCAAATCAGACGGTAAAGTGAGTTGCAATTCCTTATTTAAGATGTGTTCTTGTATCAAGTTTACAATCTGGCTGGCAAGCAAGTATTTGTCTACCTTCATATCTATGAATCGATGATTATTTCACTCCTTCCAAATTGTGTAGATAGTATATTTGAAGGCAGCTTTATAAAAGGCTGTATTTGTTTTCCCAATCTGGGAGTTACAAACGATCTATTACAAAGCATGTTCCCAAATGTATCGACAATTACTTGGAGGTAATATAATCACTTTGGTATAACTGCAGAGGAAGAACAAATGGTCTCTGTCCTTCATTGCTTCATTACAAAGAAAGCATGTTGTATTTCTTACATTTCCATACCATTGGCTCAAGGTTTGAAGATGATTCTTGATCGCCAACTAGTTAATAAAAGAGGCCTTTGCGCAATGGTGTTTCTCCAGAGTAGATCAGACTATGGGATTAATGAGTGACTGTTGTGAACCAATTGGAAGCATGATCAGTTGGTGAAGATATGGTTATGGTTCAACATCCATAAAACTGAATCCTTGCTATTTGTTGACGTTAGTAGGGGAAGATGTGGCGATAAGGTGGAAAAGTCCCTGAACTTGCACTGCCACTCTCCATTTATGATCAGAGAGGAGACCTTAAGGTGTGTTGGTAATCGATTTCTTAGTTGCTGAAGAAGAGGGTGTTGTATGATTGGACTGATATCCAACCAATTGTCAAACCATAATTAGGTTCTTTCACCATTTCCAATTCGATTCTTTATGTTGGGATATATGAGCTCCCTCATCTTCATCAGTTGTTTAAGAATATGAGTGTCAACTGAGGTAAAATCTGCTTGCCAAAAGTTCAAAATTTTTAAATAGTATTCATGTAACCATTGTATCCATAGAGCCTTCCTCTCCGTGTATAATCTCTTGCTCATTAGAACTCTCTACATATTAGCTATTGAGATAATCCTAAGTCCTCTATGTTTTCTGGTATGGTGACTTCACTCCATTTTATTTTCACCTTCTTCGAGTTTCCCAGTTGACCGGACCATAGAAACATTTCATGATTCGGTCCATCTCCTTGATAGCTCTTCTCGATATTGCAAAGTGCGCCAACCAGTGAAGGTGAAGGCTCATGAGTACTGAAGTGATTAAAGTGACTCTCGTTGCATATGATAAGTTTCGGACCCCGTTATCGGAGTCTAACTCCTACTTGCTCTGATACCACATTTGTGAGACCCCGAGTTCGGAGTCCAACTAGCATGCAGAATATCTTAATACGTAAGTTATCTCCGAAAAAGAACACCTTGACCCTTATCAGATTATCTTCTCAAACTCCCCTTTTCTAGTCTCAGCTCATCTCTTAGAATAGTCGACTAGTTCATTCCTACCTTTCAACTTGAATCCTTCAATGATCAGTGTGGGTGAGTCCTCACTTTTACTTGCTTCGGGGCTACTGGTATAACTTCTCCTATAAGCATCCAAACTAGGGTTTCTTTAGATAGATAGAAAGAGGTCTTCAAGAACTACAATCTTCATGAAGACCTCGAAGACCAACTTTATTTTTTGAAGGGTCGAAAATGGGACAGAAGATACGCGGTGAACAGTGACCCAGACGATAGTGTGAACAGTGTCACAGACGATATTTTACAACCGTCATAACTTTCTCTAGGGGAATCGGGTCAGGGTATTCTTTATACAGTTTGAAATAAGATTCCAAGGTCTACAACTTCCATGAAGACCTCAAAGGTCAGTTCTATCTTCTAAGGGGTTAACAAAGGGACAGAAGGTACGTAGTTAATAGTGACCCAGACGATAGCGTGAACAGTGTCACAGACGAAGTATGGAAAACACAGACGATATTTTACAAACGTCATAACATTATCTAGGGGAATCGGTTCAAGGTATTCTTTATACGGTTTAAAAGAAGATTTCAAGGTCTACAACTTTCCTTAAGACCTCAAAGGTTAATTCTATCTTCTAAGGGGTCAACAATGGGACAGAAGATACACGATGAACAGTAACACAGAAGATGCACTTCAACTCAAATAACCCTTTAACTCCTTAAAATCCTTGGTCCATAATCAATCCTCTGTGTTCTATCCTCTGTGGTTGATTTTTATCTTCTGGGTTGACCCTCTATCGACTGCGAATTATCGTCTGAAGTCTGTGAACAGTAACACAGACGATGTCTTGTGTAACACAGACGAAGTCTGTGAACAGTGACACAGACGAAGACTTGTGTAACACAGACGAAGTCTGTGAACAGTAGCACAGACGATGTCTTGTGTAACACAGACGAAGTCTGTGAACAGTAATACAGATGAATTCTGTGAACAGTGACACAGACGAAGCCTTGTGTAACACAGACGAAGTCTGTGAACAATGACACAGACGATCCTATCCTCTATGTTCTATCTTCTATGTTTTACTCTACCCATCCTTATACTCTCTAATTCTCCT
>JAOQMS010000006.1:27828044-27838495 GCA_027563885.1 Erythroxylum longipes
AAATGCCCTCAATTCATTCCTATGCATTTATTCTATAAACTGTTATGCTTAATTTAACAAAAAAAAATTTCAGGGGCTAACAATAAGTGCCGGTTCTGCCAAACTATCACTCTAGCTTTTAAACGATCAATGAGTGGTAAACAGTCTTGAAACTTAAGTTTATAGGTTGATATAGGGACACTAAGATAACTAAACATTATAGAGATATTTTAAAGGCCTAATAGTTGCATAATTTCATCCACAATTTGTAGATCGGCTGACACACAAATATTGCTCTTCGCTGTATTGTGTTGCAGCCCAGACCATTGAGAAAATAACTCAAGAGCGTTCTTCTTAAGCCATATAGAATGAATATCTGCACCACATGGCAGAATCAAGTCGTTAGCATATGTTAGATATGTGATGTTTACCTCCTTAAACTTATAATGGAACTTGAAGCCCCTATTACATGAGTCAAACCTACTTAACAATCTGGAGAAGCCCTCCATTACAAGTGTGAAGAGATATGGGGATAAGGGGTCTTCTTCCCATATACCTTGACCAATTTAAAAAGGTTCAAAGGGTTGTCCGTTAATTAATACACTTAAGGATGGAGTCTGAATATAGGTCATAATGTAGTTGATAAATTTCAATGGAAGTTGCAGCACCTCAAGACAAATATGGATGAACTTCCAGTTGATTGTATCAAAGGCCTTGAAGAAAGCTATATGGATGAACTTCCAGTTGATTGTATCAAAGGCTTTGAAGAAATCTATCTTAATACAACAGCTGTTAATTTTTTCCAAATTAATAATCCTTAAGCAATTCTTGAATCAACAAAATGTTATCACCAATATTTCGGTCTGGGATAAAAGCCCTTTGCGCATTGTTCACAATAACAGTTAGTACCGATTTGAGGCATTTAACTAGTAGCTTCGTTATAACCTTATAAATAGTGTTGCAATATGAAATAAGTTGAAAATCAAGCATGGTATGAGGTTGACACTTTTTTGGAGCAAGGTAAACATACGTATGATTTATTTCCTAGAGAAGCTTGGGCGATTAAAAAAACTTAAGGATAACTTGACTAAACACCTCATCAGTTATAGAACTAAATTCTTACATAAAATTCCATTAAGTTGGAATGCAAATGCTTTTGGCATTTATAAAATAGAAAAAATTAGTGTTCATTAAATTGCAAAAGTTAAAAGGATTGACATTTCCAATATTGTCCCAAATGCTACATTATTTATTAAGTAGCAAAGGTTAGTTTTCTCAAAGTCATTGTTCTTGATATTTAATTTAATCTCTCTATAGTAGTTTTAGATGCTTTTGATATTTTCATCCTCATCTGTGCATTTATTTTATTTTAAAATAGCAATAAATAATTAAAAGCTATTCTAATTGATAAATTAAATTCAAAACTCAAAATTCTTTATGATTTCTTTATACATGTAACCTTTGTTGAGCTATTGCTCGTCTTGTTATTGGTGGTTGATTCCTTATTCCATATGTCCTATATCATAGGGCTTCTTTCTTCCTTTTATTTAATTTTGTCATTGGTGGTGACCTTGATGGATTGATATTGGAACTACTTGCTTGAAAATCACTTAAAGTTTTCATTTAAACTTCTCCAATGCTATTCCTACTCCTTCCTAAGTAATCATGAAATAAATGAAAAAACACTTAAACATAGTTGAAGATATAATTGAAAGAAAAAAATCATGCAACATTTAATAGTGTTAAGTTACACTCAATTTTTTTCATTCTATTAATTGTTAGTTGTTATGACACATATTTCATTAGACATGTGCTTTTGATATGTCCTTATTGAAGCATATTTGATAAGTCAATTTAACTACTTTCCTTGACAACTTGTTGTCTTTGGTAGAATTCTCCTAATCCCTTTTTCTTCTATTGTTCTTTGGCTTGCCTAATTTTTTTTTGAATGAAGGTGATAATGATGGATCATTTGTAGTTTATTCTTCAATTTCTCTCATTAGACCTAGTTCATCATATATTAGTAAACTTGAAAATACTCATGCTTTATAATATAATGTGTAACATATTTTACAGATTGTTCATCAATGTACACAATGGTAGTAGGACATAAGATTCCTAACACATCACTTATTTAATTACATATTTTTTGTCTCAAGTTTATAATATGCTTAGCTCTTTTATGTATTACTTCAAATCCACTGGCACCATCACTCTTAAGTTCACAATTAATAGTTAAACTCTTAATTTGTTCTTTATTCTTGGACCAATTTCATCTATCCACACATTATTGGTCATGTTTCTATTTTCAATCAATCTCTTCATCATATACACTCTAATTTCATCAACATTGTAATAATTTTCTTTCTCTTAGCTTCTATAATATTTCAGTTAAACACATCATTAAGATTATTATCTCAATATCACATTTGAATAAAATGTTGAAATATGACTTTGGCTAATTTTTTAAAATTTGATCAAATCCCTATGAACACCTTTTGATTTCTCTTCTAATCTTTCAAATGAAAAAATAAGTCATATTCATTAGAGGAGTTATATTATATTACTCTTTCCAATTTTAATCCCTTGCAATTCCTCTTTCTCCAATTAGCAAGCATGTTCCTTACACAAAATGTAACTTTTACCCTTAGGAGTTGCTTACCAAGTGCCTCTATTAAACCTTGTGCACACATTCAACAATATACATAAATGAATAACTAATATAAGGAAAATTTTATAATAGAAAATGAAGTTAAGGTAAAACTTATGTTGATTAGAAACATTAACCATCCACCTCTATCTTTAAGATCTTTCGTTCTATAATAATTCTAGAAATCATATCTAGTTGGCTATTTTTTAGCATGAACCATAACTCATTCTATAGAAAGTATCTAATTATTGTCATATTTTCCTACTTTTGTCAATATCTTATCTTTAATAGGACCTTTAAGAAAGCAGCTTTCTAGTCATAATAAACTCCTATAACTAACTAAGAACCCCTTTTTGAAACATTCAAAACATATGTATATCTTATCAAATGTGGCTATAAATCTAAGCTTAGCAATTGGGCCTGGTCCTGCTCGAATACTTGGGCCAGGGTTTGACGCCACCCATCGCCATCCCTATAATCCCATATCTTATCATATTCTACTCAAATAGCTTCTTAGATATCCTCTTTCATAAAATTTCTAGCCCTATAATAGATATGATACCTTGTATTAACTTTAAATCTTTTTAACAAACTTCCTCAATTTTGTTAGCTTCATTGTAACAGGTCCTATGATCCACACTTTTGTTATTAAAAGTAGGATTTCATGTGTGATTATACTAAATAACTCCTACGTTCATATATATAATCATGATAATAACTAAAAGATTATAAATAATTACATGAAAATTATTTAGATCTGTCATAAAGCTAGTGGAACATGTATTATTTGTAGTACCTACTCACACATTTGGCTTTAACACTTTTTTTTTATATTACCTCATTGTATCAACAACAACCTTGTCAAGTGCTAAATCTTGTTCATAGAAAGGTTGAATATAGGCAATTTTGATTTATGTATTATCTCCTCATCAACATCTGAACCATCTTCCTCTTCAAAACTATATTATTATTTGACTCAAAATAAATTTTCATAATTTTATCTTCCATATCATCCTCATCATTATTTTCTCCATCATTTTCTCTAACTTCTTCTTTAGCTTTCGCTTCTTTTCTTATAAGTTGCACATATTGTTCTCTATTCTCTTTCCTTCAAAGATCCCTTTTAAAGGAAATAACTTTATCCTAAGGCATTACTAACTCTTCATCATCCAAAATCGAATTAAACTCCTCTTTAATGCTTACATAAAAAATTCTTTTCTTACTTACTTAGATCAACTTTAGTATCACTTATGCCTGCAACTTCTTTTATGCAACCCTTTGTATCTTCATTAATTGATTATATGATAGTAGATTGATCATTAGGACATCATTTGAAATTCGAGTAATATCCTCATCATTAGCAACAATTTCAAGCCATTCAATCCCAACTTCAGCACCCACATTTTGGTCCAAATATGGTAAATTGCATCCATAATCAACTTGGATCTCTATCATCTTATGTTCTACAATAAATTACATATTTCCATTATACAATCACCACTCTTTGGCACCTTTATCAAACCATTTTTCAAACTACCATTTGTCTTCCTATATAAAAACTTACTTACTTACTTAAGGTCCTTTAATATCTTCCACAAGTATCCTTTAAAAGTCTTGATAACAAAACCTATCAATTTCAATGCCCCAATTTTTAACATCTCTACTAACATATTCTACATCTTCCCTATACACAAACTTTTTACCATAAAATATAATTAATTTTTCATCTCATCCGTCTATCTTCAGGTACCACAAATAAATAAGAGAACTATATATGCACATATGAATGTTATATAAAGAACATGTCATTAAAGAAAAGACAAATAGAAATATGAATTTTATATTAAAAATTGCATTTGTATTATTACTAAAGAGGTATAATATTAAAAGAAAATGCATAGAAATTAAAATCCCTTTGTATAACTTAAAGAACTCAAGTAAAACAATAAAAAAATTCCTGAAAGTGTTAAGATAAAAATGATCCTAAAATTAATGTAGTGGAGAATGGAAACAACACTGAGGAGTGTTAGGAGCTGAATAAGTAGGACATGAATATGGGTCAATTTAGTGAAGTAGATAAGGAGTATATTATACCTGTGACTAAAAAAGTTAAGAAATATGTTAATGAGAAAACAAGAGATGAAAGTTAGAAAGATAGCAGTTATAAAAACAATGTCAAAGAATTCGAGGTTGTGGTGAAATGGATCTATTTGGAAGAAAAAACCTCCTTCTGCAACCAACAAGATATGAAGATCATCGCATGGAATATAAGAGAAGCAAATGCTCCTTCTTAGAAGCTTTGGCTTAAAGATTTCGTTTTTGAACACAAACTTGAAATTTTTGCAGTTTTGGAATCCATAATCAAAATAGATAAATGTGACTTCTAGAAATTACTCCAACCATACTAGAGGGAGATTAAAAATCACTCTCACCATGCAAATGGAAGAATCCTTATATACTACAACACTCTATCTGTTGAAATATCTACGATTAACATATCTAATCAATTGATACATGTTGAGTTTATAAGTAAAATCATTAAGAAATCATGTGTTGTCTCCTTTATATATGCACAAAACAATGTTTATCAAAGATCTTAATAATGGGAAAATATTAGAAGGCTAGCTCTCAATATTCAAAAATCATGGCTACTGATTAGTGATTCAACACCATTATTTCATCTAAGGAGGTTAAAAGATTGAATGCATCAAAAATACCTTGCCAAGAGCTAAGACAATGTCTTATTGACATTCAATTTTTCGATATTCCAAATTGAGGCAACTTCTTCACATAGAAAAATAAACAAAAATTTTAGAATTGTGTCAGGAATAAGTTAGATTGAAACCTAGCCAATTTGGCGTGGTTGAAAAATTTCTAAACAACCTCTCAATATATCCCCTCCCCCTAATTTTGTAAGTTTCAAGAGTACCTATTAGATTTAACAATTTTCTTGAAGGTGTAGTAAGCTTTGAAGAAGTGATATGAAAAGGCATTAGAGTTGAGGTTAATTTCTCAAAACATTATATTTATGTCGTTAAGATGAATATCATTAAAAATATCCTAAAGCAATTGTATAAGGAAATTGTTAGAAATACTCAATATTTTTTATTATTTGCTAAATTAGCTTTGAATTCAATTCAAGTTGAACTGTACAGGAATCCCACTTCTATTGAGCTTTTGGAAAGTGAAAAGAAAGCCATTACCAATCTCTCAAAGGAACGTTCTTATAAGCATTCCTTAATGAAGCAAAGATTAAGGATAACTTGGCTAAAAGAGGGTGATAAAATCTCTTCCTTCTTCCACAAATCAGTATTATTAAGGAGTTGTATTAACAATGTCTTTAATATTGTTAGAGATAACCAGGTGATCTCTAAACAAAATTTTCTTCTATAGGAAGCCTTTAATTACTTTTCAACTACTATAAACACCTCCACCAATGTTCACTCCTCCATTGACTTGATAGAGAACATTACGAGAGGGTGAATTTTTGCTCAAGAAGTTGAGATTCTCTTGAAGCTAGTGACAATTCAAAAGATAGATGATGTTGTCAAGGTTATAAATCCTCACAAAATAGTAGGACCAATTGACTTCAATATCCTTTTCTTCATTAAAACCTAGCCAATCAATGAGAAAATAGTTCATGAGTCTATCTTAGAGTTATTTATCAAGAATAAACTACTTAAAGAGATCAACAAGAATTTTTATTACTTTAATTCCTAAAGGTGGGGAGTAGAATTATTTTAATGATTTTAGACCCATTGTATATTGCAATTCAATCTAAAAAATTATTTCCAAGATTTTGGTCAATAGACTAACGAAGATTTTGGTTAACCATATTGACATAGCACAAGGAGCTTACATTCCAAGAAGAGTGATAGGTGATAACATTATGCTAATGTAAGAATTTATGAGAGGATATTCAAATAGGAAAAAGGGCAAGAATTGTGTTCTAAAAGCAGATTTGAAGAAGGGATATGATAATGTCAACTAGTCCTTTCTTGTAAATATTATGAAGGAAATGGAATTCCCATATGTGTTCATAAAATGGATGTGATTATGCATCACCTCTCCTATT
Source organism: Erythroxylum longipes (assembly GCA_027563885.1). NCBI lineage: Eukaryota > Viridiplantae > Streptophyta > Magnoliopsida > Malpighiales > Erythroxylaceae > Erythroxylum > Erythroxylum longipes. The sequence continues at coordinate 27,834,749 of JAOQMS010000006.1, forward strand.
TTCAATGTTCTTATAAACGGTAACCTTGCAAAAACTTTCAAAAGCAGTAAAGACATCAAGCAAGGTGGTCTTACTTCATCATATATCTTTTTCCTTATCATGGAAGTCTTTAATAGACTGTTAAAAAGAATAATAAAGAGAACTAAAAATGTAAGGTTTCAATCAAAATGCAAGAGACTATGCATAACCTATCTAATTTTTACAGATGACTTGATTATTTTACTAAGCTAATAAGACTTCCATTACTACTTAAATTAAAATAATAAACATGTTTACAAGCATATTTGTACCTTAAGTGAATCCTAATAAAAGTTCCTTCTACATTTTTATGAGTGAAAATGATTAGGAGCAAATGGTTACAAACATCACTGGTTTTAGAAGACATCAATTACCTTTTATATATCTTAGGAATCTAAACTCCTTTTATAGACTGACTTATAGTGATTTCAAGCCCATTATTAATAAGATATAGGATAAAATATCTTGTTGGAACTATATCTTGTTGGATTATAAAAGCTCTTTCTTTAGTCATTAGAGCTCAATTGATATCGGTTATTCTAAATTCTCTTAATTTGTATAGGGAAACACTCTTGGCAATATCTAAGGTTGTAATCAAAATAGTTAACAAACTCTTTAAGAAATTTCTATGGTCTTGAAACAAAACTAAAGAGTATAAAATACCCATCAAATGGTCAGTGGTTTGCAATTCAAGTTTGAATCTAATACCCCTAAAAAGAGTTAAATTATGCATGCTTATAAAGATAATATGAAGATTGATTGAAGATAAACAATCTCTTTGAGCTCAACAACACACACTTCAATTAGAATTATATTTGTGTCATATTTCCCTAGATATATCATCATTTTAGTTAGCATGATGATTACCATTGACCCATTATCAACCAAAACTTTTGAAGTTGGCCTACTATTAACATGGGCCTTAATATAAAAAGGTTATATATGCTATGGCATAGCATCAACTGACTTTTTTAGCATTATCTTCTTTGGAATTCTTGGTACGCCACCAATATTGGTATTCAGCATTCTCTTTTTTTAAAAGGAAAATTTTTTCTTCCTCACACAAGAATTGTTAAATGAAGATCGGAATTTTATGGAAGAAATAGCACAAGGTACTTGAATAGGAACTTCTCTAATCATAATGAATAAATTGGAGTCTTCTTCTTGACTCTCTGAGCAAGCTAACTTCATGTAAAATCGAGGATTTTCTTTTGTCTTGCTTTGCTTTTTATTGATGATTTATGTGCATCCCTTCTTATTATTAGGGTCTATAGTACTTTCTTTTTAGAAAATAGTTCTTACAAGTGATGATTTTTTTCACTTTGGTTTTTACAATGGTGAAGGGTTATTTTTTCAATCGTAACAGTAGGCTTTTGCAACTAAAGCCTTCTTTTTTTTGTTCGAGTCAAGGGTTTCAGATTCTTGGAATGCCTAACTCACTACCATTGTTAAGATGGCAACACCTATGGTGGTACTATAAACTAAGACCACCTACACTGAAAACTTGAGATTTTTGGATCATATCTTTGTTTGAAGACTTGGATGAATTCTATTAAGTGATTTTTCCCAAAATTTCAACTTTCTTGTGGATTAGTATTTAAATTATAGTTAGGAACAAAAACACCTGTTCTAGGAGTTGACAATGATGCTAAATGCTCCTCTATAATATTCATATTCTTTTTAACATTTAGAAATAGTTTTAAATCGAATTCAGTGGCATTAACGGTTGGAATTAACAGGAATGGGTCTTTATCTATAAGCATAATCTAGTAAGCTTTAGTAAATAAAGGAATTCCTTGATTCGATCCTAGACAATATTCCAAAACCCCTAACATGAATTGGTCCTGTGCCTCCATTTATTATTATATTCGCAGTAGTCTCTGCCTCTAATATTTTATTTTGTGAGAATCCTATACTCTGGTGGTAAGGTAATAAATTTTCTAGCACAAAAAATCAAATATCTTCTTTATCTTGGAGGTGTCAAAGGTTTACTGAATTTGAGTAAGTAGATATTGCATGTTCCTTTTAACTTCAAGATATTTATACTCTAGAGACGGGTAGACACAAGTTTTAGGGATGTTGACTTTGACAACTAAAATGTCGAAAGAATTTGTCTTTGTAACATAAATATCTATCAAATTCTTCTTCTGATGTCCTTCTTCTTTAAAAAGTTCTTTGTATTCAAACATCTTTACTGCTAGCTCATAGAAATCAAGAAATTCCATGCCCTATATTTTCTTTCGCAATTCAATATCAAGACCTATTGGAGCTCATTTTCATGTATTCATTTTCTAATAACGCAATCTAAAATAGACTTCTCACTTTCTTAAAATGAGTGATGAAAATGTCAATGTTCTCACCACTCTTCATAATAACTCTTGGCTGTAGCACCCCAATCCTGCAAGACCTGAACCCGACATCGATGGGTGATATCCGAGTCCGTGCCCCGCGAGGGTGGAGTGCTAGAACACTCAATCAGTCAAATCTCATTACAAAGTCTTTTTTTCTTTTGTTTCTGAAACAATGCACACTTTTGCGAAAAATCAATAATCAATTTGGACCCATTTCAAATCATAACCTTTTTCAAGCACAGCCATATAATCATTATAATTACAATTCCATTTAGGCCCATTACTAAAACAGAAGACTTGTAGTCATAATTAATTACACTTCAAAATCATTTACTAACATTTCCAATTTGGAATGTTGATTCAGACCAGAATTATTTACATACTCATGATATGATCATTACTGAAAACACAATCTGATATAAATGAACGAAATAAGAATGCAGACGCGAACTGATCCCGACCTCTATCCTTCACTTGAATGTTGTAGGTATACTCCCATTTGCCTAACGGGGTATTCTTCTGATCCTGAAAAATATTTGTAAATTTTGGATGAGTTTTGCGAACTTAATGAGTGACCATGATCAATGGCTCACCCAGTCACGCATAATTCACAGCATTTCACATTTCACACTTCACATTCAATACAATTTAATCACTCAATTATGCATATGCAGTGCATATGAGACCCACTTTCCATTTGTTATTTTGTTGTGACTGAGTGCCTAAACTGTCCCTTAAAGGGCTCATTAATAACTGTTTCATATAGGGCTCATTGATAACTGTCCCATATAGGGCTCATTAAATGTTGAGCCTGAGGCTCTGAATCACTTTTGAGCTCGAGACTCATTTTCACTCGTTGAGCTTTAAACTCTGATCGGTGGCTACTCTGGTCACAACATCCATTATGTTTCATGCATTTATGACATGGAATGCATCAATTACATTTGCATATTCCTATTCACTCACATTCCCATATCATCGGACCTTAGTCCAGCATTCAAAATTAAAGCTGAGAATCACTCTTTTATTCATATGCAAATGCACATTCAAAAACACACTTGTCATCGGACCATGGTCCGAAATTTAGAATTCATATTATGAACACTTTTTTCATCTCATTCATATACAATGAGCACTTCAATATCATTTAATACAACACAGTCATCGGATCTCCTGTCCGAAAACCAACATAGTCAAACACTTTCACATAATAATTCAAAAACCAATCAATATCAAAAGTCAAACAAAGAAAACAGTAGAATGAGACCATCTAGGTCTACTCACAGTGCGCTCCAGATTATCATTAGCTTCAATGATCTGGAAACATTTGAATGCAGACGTTTATCCTGCACATCATTATGGCAAACACACGATGCAC
>JAOQMS010000006.1:27838595-27858580 GCA_027563885.1 Erythroxylum longipes
AAGGAATAATAATATTTTAATTAATGAATAGTTATATTTTAATTAATAATAATATTTTAATTAAATATAATGTAATTGATTAAGTAATAATAATAATTTAATTAATTATATTGTAATTATTTCATCGTAATTAAAAAATAACAAATACACTTAAAATAAATATTGATACACTTAGAAAATAATCAATGAATTATATATTTTCAATCATATTATACTGAGGGGCATTTTCGTCATTGATACTGTTTTTATGCTCTGTCCACTACAACCAAACACATTTTTGTCCTCAAGACGGAGATAGTTTTTTCTGTTTTGTCCATTACAACCAAACACCTCACTGTCTCTAATTTTTGTTCTGTTCCGTCTCTAAATTTTCGTTCTGTTCTGTCTTTGCATATTAGAGACAGTAACCAAACGCAACGTAAAGATCTATCAATTTACTTAAACACCCCCAACGACCACTAACCTTGCGTCTAAGTTCTAACATTACGAGCTTCTAGATTTTTCTAACCCTTATTACGTTCTTTTCAGCTGGGCTTGCGTCTAAACAGATCAAATTTAGCCAACGAGAGTTTATCCCCCTTCTCCGTCTCACTCTCTTCTCATCAAACTTTCAAAAAACATGAACAACACAAGCCATCTCGCTCTCTCTCGCTCTCTCGCTAAGCCCGAACAACAAACTCTCTACCAATCTTCTACAGTTATCTCTCTCTCTCTCTCTCATATTTGTCTTATTTTGTGTTTGCTTTTTCTACAAATTGTTGCTCGAACTTTTGCACTGATCAGATCCTCCCTAATTTGTTTCTGCAAATTGTTTCTGTTCCCCAATTTTCTACAAATTGTTTCTGTTCCCCAATTTTGTCGTTTCTTTTCTGTCTCAAACCCTCAGAATTCTTGTTTTGTTCAATATTTTTCATTGTTGCGCATCTTCTTCTTTTTGTGCTTTTTAATTGAATTACCGAATTTACATTAACTTCGATTGAAAGTCTTGTAACTGTAATGGTTTCATGATCAACTGCTTTTGGGCCCTGATTGTAGATTACCATGTTTGGCTCTACCAACTGTAATTTTTTTTGAACTATTGCTTTATGCTCTGTATTTTTGCCATGTTTGTACAAGTATTGAGAAAGCTGTGAAGCTGCTTTTCTTATTTTCTTACTTTAATTTATTGATAATGTGTGGCGACAATGATCAAAATCAAAATACGGCACTATTTTGACATTATGTTTGTTTTTAATTTTTTGTAAAATTTTGGCAAATGGCCGATTTCTAAGATTTGGTTGCAGTGAAGTTTATAACAACATTAATTCAAGCATTAAAATTTATTTATTGCTAATTCTTATGAGAGAGACAGCATTCTAGCTAAAACAATATTAGTATTTAGTAATTAGAATTGTTCAATCTTGTCATTTACAAATTCAATATAAAATAATTCTTTAGTTGAGAATTCTAGCTAATTCAATATAAAAAGTATTTAGTTGAGATTTTTGTATCCAAGCCATTCTATATTTAGTTGAAATGCTTCTCTCCCTGTTCATTTCATTTTCCAATCCAAACACTTACTCTCGCCTCTTACTGTGATTTCTTTTTTCTCCAGTTTTTGCCTCTTTCTTTGATGCTCTGTTTTGTCATGTACAATCAATGTACTATTTTTGGTTATCGTCTTGTGTGTTTGGTGTTTGATTGGAGATCTGTTTCTGTTTGCTCTCTGCCCTCTTTCTGTTTCTGTAGATCATTGTTTGTATCTGACGTAGAATGTGATTTAATATAGGAAACATGGGGGTATATCTCAGCTCCCCTAAGACAGATAAGGCATTAAAAGATGGTGAAAATGCTAAACTTCGATACGGCGTCTCTTCAATGCAGGGGTGGCGTTCAACAATGAAAGATGCAATGAATTTTTTTATTTCTTCTTTCACTACTATGCTAAGGACTACTATATGCTAAGGCAAGTTAATCGTGACAATTTAGTTAGTTTTGCTGTTGTTTTTGCTGTCAATGTGATGGGTGAGAGTTCTTCTGCGATTGAGATATTTCTTACATTATACTGTTATAACCCTCTGTTAGTTTGCTATAAGGTCACCCATCAGTTGATGTTACTTAGAATTAATGGGGATATAACTATTTTCCAAGTTATAAAACTTATCAAATCTCTTTCAATTGGTGCTAAGATTACATTTTAACAACTAAATACTAAACTTGTAGCATATTTTTATGTTGTGACATTTTCATGACTTCAAAATATTTCAAGTTGGACATTGAGATGAACCAAGTATGGCTTATCTTGTTGATGAGGCTAAGAAACACGAATAATAAGGACCAAAAAAAAGAAAGAAGAAAGAAGAAAGACACAATCTTACAATTTGGTGTTGCTTTGGAATATACAAAAGTTGGAACGAAGCACCCAAAGAAAGTATGATTCATAACTTGAGGTCCATGAAAAGGAGCATTAGTTCAGATTTGTGAAAGATAAAAGGACACAAAAAGGAAAAAAAGAAAGGAACTGAAGTTTAGTATTCAGTTGTTAAAATGTACTCTTAGTACCAATTGAAAGAGATTCGATAAGTTTTATAACTTGGAAAATAGTTATATTCAATTTCCTTAAGAATGCATGGTGTTTGGTTGATGTGAAATAAAATTTGTAGAACAATAATTGATTAAGCTTTCATTTCCTTCTTTTACCATGTGCTTCTTCATTAATTATGACCATGGTGAATAATTTGATATATTGGACGTGGCTTGCAATTGTGGTTTTTTCTGTTCCTTGAGTTTATATTGTTTAGTATGACTTTTGATTTATTTTCTGTCCCCATTTTAGTACTTTGATTGTTGCCCACATTCTTGGTCAACTCATATGCAATTTTCACAATTGCTGCATGTTGTTTTCTGCTAAAAACATGCAATCAAACTTGTTCAAAATTTTAAACAGTGATTCGACTAATCTCATGGTTCTTCCGAAGATCAGAATGAGGTTCCTTTTTGCAACCATAAAATTTGTAATGTGGTCAATTTCTTTAAAATAAGTCCCAATGGTTTGGTTGTTGAGTTTTTTGTAGGTCAATTGGTATTAAAATTGAAACATGTTAGTGAGTTTAATAGGTGTCAATTATACCTTCTAGTCATGTTTTTGGGTGCTTATGTATTCACTGTAAGGTTCCATCAAATCATATAATTTACCTAATTTATAGGTTATTTTTCTTCTTTCTATCTTTCAGGTGCCTTATTTTCAGATTAAGGAAAATAATTGGACTCTGAATGCAGATATGAACGGTCGATGGAATGTGAAGTTTGACTTGTAAGGAAATGTACTAGAAATGTTCCTTTGAAGTTGAGATTTGCAGCTGCAAAGTTCATGTTCTTTTTGTTTAACTTAGTCGTGAATACTATAAGATGTCTAATATATACTGGGTTGTACTTCTTGTGTATACAAAATACAGAGTAGGGGATCGATGCAATTTGTTTATTTGAATGATCTACGTGACTTGTATTGATTAGTTACCACCAATTGCTATATTAGTTGTTGTAACAGCCAAGTAATAACATGGTTTTTTTTCTATCTTCTCTCTCTTTCTCTTATTTCGATTTGAATTAAGTTTTTATGTGATTAATTTATTAAAATTTATTATTATAATAATAAATTTATTAAATTTAATTTATTATAATAATGTGAGTGATCTTAAAAAAGATGTAAAAAGCAAATTGTAAACTTATTTCTTTAGTAAAAAATGGTGGAATTTTTTGACCTAAAAAGCTGTCTAAAAGTGAAAAATATCGACAGAAAAAAGCACCTAAAAGTTGACACAAAGCGTCTAAAATAGCATTTATGTGTCTAAGAAAATTATCTAAAATGTATGTTTTCGACGCATCTATCTGTAAATAGATTTTTGATGCTTAGATTTTTGACACTTAGATGCGTAAAAAATATGTGTTTTTTCAACGCTTAGATGCGTAAAAAATTTATATTTTTTCGACGCATCTATTTATCTAAGGAAATCGTCGAAAATAGTTTTTGTGACACTTTTTTTTACGATTTATCAAGAGTCTAAAATTATTTTTAAGATGCAAAAAAAGCGTCTCAAAACTTCACCTTTTGTGTCACTAAACTCCATATTTTGGTGTAGTGACATTAGAATTTTAATATTGAAGAGAATCACTATAAGTGATAAGAGACAATCAATGTTGTTAAGATATGTTATCAGCTCCCCCTCAAGTGCACAATTTGATAAGATTAAGAGTTTGTACTGTTGATATGTAAAGGTTGAAGTAGATAGAGCTTTCGTAATGACATCGGTGATGTAATCAATAGAAGGAATATGTCGGATGTGAAGAGCTTTAAGAGAAACCAAATCCCTGACAAGGTAAATATCAATTTCAATGTGGTTAGTGCGAGCATGAGACATTGGGTTTGAAGTAAGAAGAGTAGCTCCAAGATTATCATACCAGAGGATAGGTGTGAGATGAGATAAACCAAGCTCGTCAAGGAGAGAAGGTACCCAACAAAGTTCAACAGCCGCAAGAGCAATACTCCTATATTCAACCTTTGTACTAGAATATAACTAAGCTTTATGAGCCTATTTGAGAGCATATAAGGCTTTGTGAAATTTGCAGACATGGTGAGGATGGTGTAGATTGATAAAACTAGGAGTTTTAGATATATGAATAGGATCTTGAAGATAACTATGAAGAAATGCATTATTAACATTGAGTTGGAGAACGGGCCAGTTGTTAGAAAGTGTTAAGTTGAGAATAATATGAATGGTGGTGGATTTAACTATGAGACTACAGGTGCAGTGTAATCAATTTTTAGTGTTTTAAGGTATCATTTAGAAATAATACTTGTTTTATATTAGTCAATATAACCATTAGGATGTCATTGGAACTAACAATATTACTGTAAGGAGGAGGAAGAATAAAGGAACAAGTCTGGTTATGATGAAGAGTACTGAACTCATCAAGCATTGCTTGATGCCAATGAGAAAATTTGTTGGTTTGAGTAAAAGATGTGGGATCAGGAGAAGGAGGATGGATGTATAGGTGAAATAGTTAAGAAATGTGCAGGAAGTGTGAGTGTGATCATTCGTACGTGTGGCCATAAAATGGATAATAGGATAGGAGGGTTGCTGTGGAGGTGTAGATGATGGATCTGAGGTAGAGATGGAAGGTAAGACCAAATAAGGAATAGTAGAAGAGGAGGTATTAAAAGTATTATTATAAAAAGGAAAAATATGTTCAAGAAAACAAACATGGCGAGAGATTTGAATTTTGGTGGTAAAAGAACCAAAGCAGCAATAACCTTTATCTTGAGGGAAATAACCAATGAAGACACAAGGAATAGATTTTGGTCAAAATTTGACAAGATTAGTGAAGGCTGATAAAGCAAAATAAACACACTCAAAAGAACAGGGAAAGGTGAGGTCAGGTTTAGCATGGAAAAGTAATTCATTTGGGGAGTGGTGATGAAGAACAAGAGTGGGTAAGAGATTAATGAGGCACACAGTTGTAGAGAATGCTTCAAGCCAAAAGGTTTTAAGAAGAGATGGATAGAGTAGAAGTGTAAGGCCAATCTTAGTAATGTGATGATTTTATGTTCAACGATACCATTTTTTTAGAAGTTTAAGGATAAGATATATGAAAGGTAATGCCAACAAAGGCGAGGTAGTTAGCAAAAGCACATTTGACGAGTTCAGGAGCTCCATCAAATAGCTTGGAACGAGAGAGGGAATTGGAATTTTGTGGTAAAGGAAAGATCCATATAAAATAAATAAAGCCATCAATAAAGGTAATAAAATGGCAAAATCTAGAAAGAGAAAGAGAAAAGGAAGGCTTCAAGATATCACAGTGAATAAATTGTATTGGTTTAATAGAAATGCGAGTAGATAATAGAAATGGTAGACAAATACTTTTTTGAAAAACATTAAGTACAAGGATTTATTACTTTGGACTTAATAGGTAAACAATATGATAAATGGGAAAAATGTGGAATGACATGAATGACCAAGAAGTTGATGCCATAAACCAAGTGAAACTGAATTAGTAACAAAAACAATCAAATTCTACAATTGTTGAGGAAGCTTTAGTAGGTAGAGATAATTGTGAATGGGTCTCGCAAAGAGTGGTATCTCGGAGTTTAAGTCTTTCAAAATATAAGAAAACAAATTAAATTTAATGATGTAGGAGTTATCAGTAATAAATTTAGATACAAATAATATATTTACAGTGGAACGAGGAACAATAAGAATATTATTGGGATGAAGTGAGCGAGTAGTGGTAAGAACAGATAAAGAACCATTATTGAAAATAGGGAGATTATGCCAATTAATGATAACCACTTTATTAGACTAGTCATATGGTATAATAGAATCCACGATTTGAGGATCAGGTGTCATGTGAGCTATGAATCTAGTGGACGGTAACCATTCTATAGTATCACTAGAAGTGAATGGGGAAGTAGTCATAGTAGGGTGAATATTCATAGCGAAAAAGTCAACGATGAGATTATTGGGCAAGTATGAAGAACCAACTGAATTACTCAAAGATATGGAATATCTAAAAATGCAGTGAGCTACAATATAACCCCATTTCTAACAAATTTGACATCGTGGTTTATGTTGAGAAAAATTATTTTCGATTTGAATTAGATATTGGGTTTGGCTGGTAAGAATGGGCCTTTGGGACAAATATGGAGGTGGTGTGGTAGAATAGGTTAGGTGTGACTATAAGTTTTGTGCTAGTATAAAATTATTTAGGCCAAGTGAGTCATTGCCAGTCAAGACCCAAATGAATTAGGGTTGGTGGAGTGACCTCGACTACATCCTCTATTTCATAACCCATATCTATCTCTAGGTATATGGGTTGAGAAGCCAACATTTTGGGAAGCGGTGAGAGTTGTCTCTGGTCCCGATGACTTATGAAAAAAGAGAAAATGTTACTTATGAAGAAGTGATTTTGCTTAGAGTTTAGTGAACAAAACAAGATGTTCTCAATGCGCAATCATGGTGATGAAGGACTCATACTCAATTAAGAAGTCATTGAGAGTGAAGAGCAAAGGTAGTCATTTAAAATTTTGTTACTGATATTTGTTAGGTCATCAACTATGTTGAAGAAAAGTGACAGATAATTGGTGATGAAGACATTTTTTTTAGAACATGTAATTTCCATCGAAGGACAAACCATTGAGAGGTCAATTGTTCGAGAAAATGTTATTTAAGAGTTAGCTAGAGTGCTCGAGCAGTGGTACAACCAATGGTAAGACAGGCAATTGATCAAAGAGTGACATGGTAAGAAAGCAATACATGAGGCGATTGAATTTTATCTAATTTTTATGTCCTGGAGAAGACAAAGTAATGCTTGAATAAGTTGGAGAAGGTTGGGAAATGGAAGCATCGATGTATCCCAGAAGGTTGGATGCTATGAGAATAGCTTGAATTGGTTCTGCTAGATAAGGTAATTATCTGAGTTCAAAATTATAGTGAGGAAATTGGTAATCTCATTAAAGGGAAGAATTGATGTATTAGTTTCTATCATGTTCGGTTCTAGTGTTTGTTAGGTTTGAAAAAGTAACAATTGTGTTGAGTTTTTGTGTAAATGTTACTATTTTTTTGGTGGAAGAATTCTGGTGATGTTAGTAGATGTATTAGAAAGTGCTATGCTATATGGAGGATTAAAATTCTAATTGGTTTGATTCTAATACCATGGGTTCTTTTCAAGTTGATGTGCTTAATTTGCAATATCATGCAATCACTCATGAAAGTCTCTAATAGTTTCACTTTCCTCCTTCTTAAGCTCTTCAAATCTAGTGACCAACATCTGAAGTTTCGAAGCTATTATTGATTTTGATACCTCGTGTATTGTTTGTAGAGTGTCCCATGCTTCTTTTGATGATTCACAGGCTAATATTACAGCGAAGCAACCTTCATCTACTGAACTGAAGATAACATGCATTGCTTGAGAGTTACCAAGCGCTCCCTCTTCTTCAGCTCTTGTCCATTTAGGTGGATCTTTAAGTACTGCTTCTTCTTTTTCATCAATAGTCATCAGATGTGTCCAGTCATTCAAAACATATGTCCATGCTTTGATTCCTTGTGCTTGAATAAATACTTTCATCCTTGATTTTTAGGTAGGGTAATTAAAACCATCCAGTAATACTGACCTAGTGATTGATGCCCCTTCTCTGGTAGCCATGATTATGAAACACCGATCTACACTAACTTGACACACCAAGTTTTGATTAGATGAACCAAGCTCTGATACCAACTAAAAATCACAAAAGTTATAGGTCCATAATGCATTTGTTTTTTTGCAATTACTTTAAACTATTTCTATCGGTTGCTTAATAGAGAGCAACTGAGTTAATAACTTTTAATTTTCCATAATTAAAACACAAAGAGAAAAATTAAATATGCAATAAAGAAATCAAAAACCAAAATTTTGTAACGTCGTCGACATACCTGACTAAGTCCGCAAAGCCCTCTCCCAGCTTAATCAACTTCCATCGTGATATAATAGTTTTACCCAAGGATTTACTAAGCCAACTCCACTCCCCTCTTAACAATATTTACTCATTCTTACACCATATGAAAGTATTTCACTCTTAATAATACGACTACCTTGTACTAACCTCAACATAAGATTTTTGCAACAATGAAAGATAATAAATACAAACATATAATCTCAAGTGATTGAAAATAAGATGACATAAATGAAATAAAACACTTGAGATAAAAACACTCCCCTATATGTGCAGCTTTATCAACTAAAATTGTGAAAGGTTGTCGAACCACATCTGCTGTGAACTTTTGATAATCATTGAACAGTCCATGCATAATAGCTCTAAAAAGTCATCAATCGAATATATGTTTCACCACTGAAACATCCTAAAAATACAACTACACCCTTGACCAATTTACTGCTCATTTTTCAGTCATCCAAAAATAAAAGCTTAGCTATCCAATTAATTCCTGTTATATAGAAAAACGTAGCTGCTGAGCAAATAGTTCAAATCATAGAAAAATATGCAGCTGCTCTATCTTTAATTATCCAAGTGCATATCCAATAAATCCCACCTTATTTAGGATTCTATTTCAAGTGGAATTCCATTAAATCCTATCTTATCCAAGATGGTGAGATCATATCCCATGTGAACTACTTATAACATATGATATATCAAATATATCTAACTACAAAATAATATCCAAAATAATTGATTAGATATCTTAGCATAATTAATTAGATATCTTAACAATATACTTGATTTAGGAGCACATGACAAATATGAAAGGTATATTAGAACTGCCTTCTATAAGAGAAAATCAATGTTGTTGAGATATGTTATCATGTCTCCTTCCACATAATTAACAACGAGATTAGAATGATTGAGGAAAGGTACCCTCCTATCTCCTCCTACCTAATGGTTGAAACTTGGAAATTGGAAATATAAAACAGTAGACTTTCACATGAAAATGTTCTATCATTTGAAGTAATTTGTTACATGTATATGAACATGAATATGAATATGTTAGTATATTACGTATGAACATACATATGTCAATCTATTACGTATGAGCATACATATGTTCATCTATTACGTATCATTTAAAGTTTTCTCATTTTAAATTTAAAATATTATCTGATTTAATTATAGGTAATAACTGAACAATCGAGTTGTACTTGTGATCGCCGCAACTGAGCTTCATATGCATATGCTGTTGAATTAATTGTTATGGACTAGTATAATCTTAACACAGTTATATTTTTGGTATGTGTTTGTATCATTTGGGTCATTTGTGGGATAGACATTATATTACTAATCTTACCATGGGTCCTTGGATCCATTCATAAATTTCACCTAAGCCTACCCTCTGGATTTATGGTCCACTACAATGTGTTTGCTTTAACCTAATTTGATGCATTCTTGAAGGTAGTCTTCTACCTTGTTGTGGGGTTTTTTGACGACATTGTAGTGGTGTATGTAAGAAATTGGTGAGTTGGATTAAACAAACCTAGGTAATTCTATTTTCTGTTGTGTTTGGATTTTGTGTGGCAGAGAATCATGGCTTCTAGTCAACTTTCAACACCTTTAGCAGGTAATATTCAATTATATTGTTTATACATGCTTCAAAGCTATAGAATCTGGTTATTATCTTTGTTAAAATTTCCATCAATTGGAATCAGAGCCAAATCCATAAGTTTTGAAGCTGTTATTTTCGTTCTTCATTCTTATATATACATTTTTTTTTAAAATTTCGTATTATTTTATACCCATTTTTAAACCATTATTAACAATGAATATATTGTTTTTCTGAGCATAAATACATCATATGTTGTTTATATATGCATTAATATGTGTTTTAGGCAAGCTTTTGCAACAAAAAATTTTCGAAATAAGTGAGTATTGTTTTTGTAATATCGTTCATGGCTAAAATCTTTTGTTTTCATATATGCTTTTGCGTAAGTTTTTTTGTTAAAATAGATCTTATAGATCATTTAATCTTTGGAAGAGGAGTAAAATCTCACTAAAATGGTTGAAAATGGCTTTCCCAATGGTTAGATACAGTTGGGTTAGGCCATGGATAGTCCATGGGTCGTTTGACCCATTTGGAGGTTGAAGATGTGTTATTTACAGCTTTGCCATGACAACTTATTTACAATTATGGCATCTCATATTATTTATAGCTTTGTCATAACAACTTATTTAAAATTCTGCCATCTCATATTATTTATAGCTTTGTCATGACAGCTTAATTATGGTTTTGCCATCTTAAGTGATTTACAATTTTTCCATTAATAATAATAATGGCAGTGTTAAAATATGTATATACATTGTTAAATATTAAAATTGTGATGTCATTGTTTTAGGGATTTTTACGCATGATTTATTTATAATTCAATTATATATTTTATCCAATTACATGATATCTTAGCCATATTTTGGATAACTGTATGTACTTTTTTTACTAGTTATCTTTATTTAATATAAAGATTTGTTATATTTTATCATGTTTTGGATATAATTAAATATTGTGTGCTTATGAACTTGCCTCTTGTAAGTCTAGGCATTCGAATATTTTTGTTGATATATATCTTTTAAGTTTATCAATTTTTACTAAGATCCATACGAGCAACAAAGTTATCCTATCGATAAATTCATTATTTGGTTGGATGCTTAGATTAGGGAAGAGAATATATTGAATGTTATGAATCGGCATAATTTTACTATCCTAGTGATAGTCGATTGATGCATTTGTTTGTGACATTTAATGTATTGTTCTTACTTGTGAATAAGTCTACTTTTAATGCTCAATGGACTCTAGCATTCTATGATCACTTTTGTGGATCATTTTGAGAAAGTTGGAGAAAGAGAAAATAGCATGATTCTGTGTTACATGCATATTAATGTTGCTCTTATGGTTTTTTCTTCAGTTTTTGATACTCAATTCTCTGCCATTTTGAAGCTTAATGGGACTTCTCACAAACAATGGGTTGAATCTCTCATAATAAACTTAACTCTTATGAAATTGGATATGGATTTGAGAGAAGACTCTCCTCCTAAAGCTGATAATGAGTCTTCTATTAATGATAAGAAGCTTTATAATGAATGGGAGTACTTGAATTGGTGCTGTTTGATGACCATGGGGTATCATATGGAGGACTCTATACATGATATCATTCCAAAAACTGAGAATGACAAGGAATTTCTTGAGTCCATCAACACTGTTCGGTTTGCCATGGTTTGCATGCATCAAGGGCATACAAATGCATTGGAAGTGTTGGAATCAAGATTCTAACACCATGACAACCCAAAAACCACAAAATCTAACATGCATGTATGGATATGTATCTAAGAACATGAAATATAAAAATTTTACCTTTTGTATCTCCTCCTTTCTTGTTTCTTATCCTTTTTTGGGTTATTGCAAACACCAAACCCTTGCTTGATCACCCAAGAACACGTAAAGAATATGAAGAAACAATGTATAAGGGTGTTTTGACCACCAAACTAGATGAGTTCTAGTAGATGCTCAAGATGATAGAAGATAGATGAAGAATATTGTTGCATGCACTTTGATTCATGCAACAATTGTATGAATTGCAAGAACAAGACTCAAGACACCTCACTCTCACTCTAGAACAATTTTAGAGCCCCTATGTTATCACTTGTGTGTGTAAAAAGTGGAAGAAGCTCTTGCACATAAGTGAATAACTCACTTATGTACCATTTCGTGGCCTCTGTCACGATAGTGGCCTGGCTTGCCTTCAGTTAAGCTACGATTGTGGCCTACTTAAATTAGGCTATACACACTTGTTTTTCATCTGATCTTTTATGCGTATGACCCTTAAGTTCCTGATTATTTTAAGCACTTGAATTAACTCTTAATTCAATCAAATCATGAAGGGTTTCATGATGCCAATTTGTCAGAATATAAGTGGATTAACACACGAACTCTTCGATAGTTAATTATCCAACTTATGATCCTTTCAATAGACAATTACCATGCAATTTTTCCTTTCACCATACTACACCCCACTTGGTTCGGAGTATGGGCTATATGTCAACTCCCACTAAACTGAATACGTCACATCTAGTCCATGTGATGTTAGTTCTTACCCTGGGATTTCATTACTCTATGTGTCATTAAAGACTCTCTTCATGACACATAATTGCTATAACCAGAGACTCCCGAGTGATAACCCTGACTAGAGGCCGTGGGTATCATCTCCTTCTATCAAGAGTGGTAAATACTTTATTGGCTACCCAATTGCCTTTGAATACCAATAGCTGTACCCAATCACCACCCTAAGAGCGACCTCGTCTTGAGGTAACAAGAAATGATGTCAAAGCAAAGGATTAATATACAAGATATCCTTTAGTGCCTCAAGTCTAAGGATATTAGCACCATTGTTATGATGAGATTAATCATAGACATTCGATAAATCATCCATATGATAATCTTATAACGGGTCATCCAATGTACTTACTACTCTTAGTAGGCATCTGCATGTTAACTCTAAATAACTCATGCTTGCAGTTTGTAAGATCCACTGCTTGATCAAATCAAGGAGTATAACATGTGTTAGTCTGTCTGGATTAATAATGTCTTGTCTTATTAATCCTATGACTAGGGATTATTTAGATACTAATATAATTATACATGATAGGAATCTTATTATCATGATCTCATCATGATTTTCTTCATGCTATGTTTTGTATTATGGACTTCATTAATTTAATTTAAGATCAATATCAATTCATATATAAACAAATATCAAATTAATGAAAAATTCCTTTTGCTTTATTAATCAAAATAAAGTTTGTACAAAAGTGCTAAAGGTGATTGCCTTTAGAGCATTACTCTAACAATCTCCCACTTACACTAAAGCCAATCGCCTTTGTATCTAATACCATAGGCGAGTACACAAGAATCAAATTTTGCTTGAGGAAATGGCTTAGTCAAAGGATCTGCGATGTTCTAACCTATAGGCACTCTCTCTATCTTCACATTAGCTCTATCAATTATCTCCCTGATCAGGTGATATCTCCTGAGTATATGCTTGGACCTCTGATGAGAGACCTCGGTTCTTTAGCTTGAGCAATAGCCCCATTGTTGTCACAGTACAACAATATTAGGTTTACTATGCTAGGATCCACTCCAAGTTCCATAATGAACTTCTTGATCCAAACAACTTCTTTTGCGACTTCCACAACTGCAATGTACTCTGACTCGATTGTCGAATTTATAGTCATCGCTTGTTTGAAACTCTTCTAACTGACTGCTCCACCATTTAGTGTGAAAATATAGCCTGAATGGGATTTGGAGTCATCCTGGTCAGATTGAAAACTGGCATTTATATGGTCGCTCACTACGAGATCTCCATTTCCATATATCAAGAATACATCCTTAGTCCTTCTCAAGTAGTTTAGGATATTCTTGACAGCCACCCAATGACCCTCACCAGGATCTAATTGATATCTTCTAGCAATACTTAGAGCATACGATATATCGGGTCTTGTACATAACATAGCATATATGATTGATCCTACTGCCAAAGCATACTAGATCGTACTCATACGAGTCCTCTCATCTTGCGTCTTGGGACACATAGATTTTGAGAGTTTTATCCTATGAGTCATGGGAAGAAAACCTCTCTTAGACTGCTTCATGCTAAACCTATTTAGCACTTCATCTATATATGCGACTGTTAAAGACCTAGAAACTTCCTTGATCTATCTCTATATATCTTTATTCCCAATATATAAGTTGCTTCTCCAAGGTCTTTTATGGAAAGATTCTGGGACAACCAAATTTTGACTGATTGCAAACTTGAGACATCATTTCCTATTAGTAATATGTCATCCACATATAATACAAGGAATATGATAGCACTCCCACTAATCTTCTTGTAAACACAAGGTTCATCAAGATTTCGTGAGAAACCAAACTCTTTGATTGTCTCATCAAATCGGATGTTCCGACTCCTAGATGCTTACTTAAATCTATAAATGGAATTTTGAAGCTTGCATACCTTTCTGCCATCTTTAGATGCGAAGCCCTCAGGTTGTATCATATATACATCCTCAACTAGGTTTCCATTTAGGAAAGTTGTCTTCACATCCATCTATCATATTTCATAATTATAATGAGTAGTAATGGCTAGGAGTATTCTAATTGATTTAAGTGTAGCTATGGGGCTAAATGTTTTGTCAGAGTCAACCCCTTGTCTTTGACGATAACCTTTAGCGACTAGCCTCACTTTATAGGTAATCACATTACCTTCCATGTCGATTTTTTTCTTGAAGATCCACTTGCACTCTATCGGTTTTAACCCTTTGGGTGGGTCAACCAAAGTCTATACTTGGTTTTCATACATGGAATCCATTTTGAACTTCATGGATTGAAGCCATTTTTCATATTCTAAACTCTTCAGAGCCTTTTCATAGTTTGTAGGCTCATCATCCTCTATGAGCAATACGTCATTTTGTTCGCTTATGAGAAAACCATATTTATCTAGAACATTGCATATCTTACTTAACCTACGAACATTTTTTGTGTTAGAAGGTTCAATTGTTGTCTTATCATTATTGACAACAATTTAGGGTTCAGGTAGTTGATCTACATCTGTTTGAGCATCATAAACTTCATCAAGTTTAACTTTGCTGCCGTTGTCTTCTCTTAAAAGAAACTCTTTCTCTAAAAAGATTGTATGCTTTAAGATAAACACCTTTTGCTCTAAAGCATTATAAAATTGATATCCAATTTTCTCCTTAAGATATCCTATAAACAGACATTTATTAGATTTCGCTTCAAGCTTGTTTGATTGAATCCACTTCTCATAAGCTGGACAACCCCAGACTTTCATTTGTGAAAGATAGGGCCTTTTGTTAGTCCATATCTCATATGGAGTAACTTCAACTGCCTTAGAAGGGACTCTGTTTGTCATATAAATAGCAGTCTCGAGTGCATAAACCCAAAAGGATTTCGGTAGATCTGCTAAGCCCATCATTGTACTTACCATGTTTAACAAGGTTTGATATCTCCTTTCAGCCACACCATTATGTTGTGGTGTGTAAGGTAGATTCCATTGGGATACTATCCCATTATCTTGGAGATAAGTTAGAAATTTCTCATTTAAGTATTCACCACCTCGATTTGATCGAAGTGTCTTAATACTTCTACCGAGTTGTTTATCTACTTCATGTCTAAATTGTTTGAACATTTCAAATGCTTCAAAATTGTATCTCATTAGATACGCATACCCATATCGTGAATAATCATCGATAAAAGTAATGAAGTATAACCTTTGACATGAATGGACATCGGACTACATACATCAGAATGTATTAGGTCTAATAACCCATTCATTCATTCACCTTTTCCTTTAAAAGGTAATTTAGTCATCTTGCCTAACAAGCAAGATTCACATGTGTCATATGATTCATAATCAAATGACCCTAGGCTACCATTCTTGTGTAGCTTAATCATGCGTTTCTCACTTATATGACCAAGTCGATAATGCCATAAGTAAGATGATTTTAAGTTATCTCATTTTTGTCTTTTATTGTCATTGATATTTAAAATTGGATTGGAAATATCTAATACGTAAATTCCATTGCATGATGTAGCAGTACCATACAACATTTCATTTAACTTAATTGAACAACCATTGTTTGAAAAAGTTAAATAAAATTCTACTTTATTAAGATATGAAACAGATACAATATTTTTAGTCACAACGGGTACATAATAGCAATTTTCCAAAACTAACTCTAGCCCATTAGGAAGATGCAAAACATATGTCCCTACAGCTAATGTAGCAAATCTTACTTCATTTCTCACACGTAGGTCCATCTCTCCCATCTTGAGCGGTCTACTATTCCTAAGACCCTGCATATTAAAACATATATGTGAGTCATATCTAGTATCTAATACCCAAATGGTATGATCAGAAATAGTATTAACCTCAATGACAAATATCATACCTGAAGTAGACGATGCGACATCTAAGTTCCTCTTCCAATGTCCTTCTTTGTTACAATGGAAGCATATCCCCTTTGGTGTTGTCTCCTTTGCCTTCTTTTTGACTACACCTTCTACTAGCTTCTTGGACTTTTTCTTCTTCTTTTGGTTCTTCTTTCAAGAACAAGAAGCAGAGTCCACCAGCATCATAGCCTTACTGTCTTTCTTGACAGTTTGCTCAGCTGTTTTGAGTAGATTAATCAGCTCAGGTATCATTATGAATATTTGGTTTATCTAATAGTTAAGCACAAACTACGAATAACTATCAGTCAAACCAGTTAGAATTAAGTCTATACTTAATTCATGATCCATAATGAAGCCTAAATTGCCTAACCTTTCAATGTATCCATTCATCTTCAATGCATACGACATTGGAGATGATCGCTCAACAATCTTAGAACAAAAAAGAAACCTTAAGGTCTCAAACCTTTCAGATTGAGCTTACGCACAGTTCCTTCAGATGGTAGACTATGGTATGAACATTTATAGTCTCATATTGCTTTTGCAGTTCTAGTGATATAGAGGCCAACATTATACAGCTAGCCAACGCACTATCATCTAGTAGCTTCTTATAAGCTTTCTAATTTTCATCAGATGCATCGACAATAGGGGATCAGGAAGTAGATCATCTAAGACATATCTTAGATTTTTAGATTTGAGAACAATTCTCAAATTTTGTAGCCAATCCAAGAAGTTAGGTCTCATGATTTTGTTGGAATCTAATAGGGGGCGTAAGTTCACACTAGAAGACATCGTGGCGATTCAATAACCTAGAGGAACGAGAGAAAGTGTTAGAATGTACATTAATGCATATTGATAAGGACTTTAATCACATGCATTATAGGTCCCATTATTCTTATTCAAATCCATAGCCTTCTTTACAAATTCGAGAAAACTTATATTTTTCTTAATGGGTCAATATCTTATATCACCAAGAATGACCTTGGGTTTGCCCAACAAGGTACCTTAGGTCAATCGGTAGGTATCATTCATACAATTACATTCAATTATGCAACAATCGACTTATGCCATCAACTGTTGATTTAGTACATTCGTTGGGTCATCAACTCTTGATTTGTAGACATCCCATGTATATAACCCAACTCCACCTCTATCCCATTGACTAAGACTAACCCATTAATCTGGAAATCTAATTTCAATTTACCTAATAACCCAACTCTAAAAGAACTCTGGTTCTTGCCATATCAATGGAAGACGTAAGTCCTAATATTTTGTTTAAGGGATTTGTCCTTTGGTCTCATCAATACTTGGATAATCTTGATTATGTATATCACATATACATTTAGATTATGGAAAACTCAATTGAGTTGAGCCTATGTCCATAACTACCCTTAAAATTTGCATCTAATGCATGCATCACGCAATGGAGGTTTAATTTAGGATGTGACTTGACTATGCATCTAAAGTTCGTGATTCGATTTAACTCTTAAACCTAATCAAGCACTAGTGTTAGTCTTTGCTAATCCGAATTATGAATGTGATTCAATTAGGAAACCTAAAATTAATTATTTTGATGTCCAAATTAAACACTTTATTCCTTGTATATATGACCTATTTTTAGTCACACTAGAAATGTTATGCTCTTCTTGGATTAATTATAAATTAACCCCTAGGGATTCCAAAATTTTGTACATCAATTAGTTATTTATAATATCCCTAGGTCATCTCAAATTTATCTAAACAATTTTGGCACTATCCAAAATTAGCTTGACGTCCAAAATCGTCAAGATAAATAAGTTTACTTGCTAGACACAAAAGAGACCGATTCAATGTTTGGAAATTTTTCAGAACCCTAATTTCAAGCACATGCATTAAGCATGTTATTGTCATCAAAATAATACATTTCTTATCACATAAGAATCTTATTTAGGTCTCATAACCAAAATACATACATTATAAGTCATTAAGTAAGTCATCTCCATCAACTTTCAAAAAGTTGACCAATGTTGACTTTGACTTTATTTATTAATTGAATCAAATTCAATTAATTCTGGAAAAATTCTAAAGTCTTATACACATTCTAAGATTCTATTGTCCATCTTATACCACCAACGTCATTGAATTAGATCATGCTATTTATTTTAAGGATGATATTTGAATAAGCTAAGGGTATAGAAAAATTATGTTTAAAGAACACCTAATCATTATTCCTATACCTGTTTCTTTCGCTCTAATAATTGGCCCTATGGTTGATCAATAATCAATAGTCATTAAAGATGATCCTATGGAGCATGTAGCACAAGAGGCTCTAGTTATTGTGACTGAAAATATGTCTTTGAAGAGATCAGAAAGCATTCGCAGACCTACAATATAAAGTGATTATTTAGTATACTTACAAGAACATAAGTTTGATATAGGTGACTTTTTAGATCCAAATACCTACAAAGAAGCCATCTCTAGTTCTCAGTCTAAATTTTGGATGGATTTAAGAATGACGAGATGGATTCTATGTCACTAAATAAAGTGTGGAGTTTAGTAGAATTGCCAAAAGGTTGTAAGCCTATTGGATGCAAATTGGTGTTTAAAACCAAGCGTGATGCTAAAGGTCAAGTTGAAAAATATAAAGCGAGGCTAGTAGCCAAGGGTTATAGCCAACGAGAAGGTATTGATTACATAAAGACCTTCTCTCCAGTTTCTACTAAAGATTCTTTAGGAATTATTATGGCAATTGTGACTTATTTTGATCTTAAACTTCATCAAATGGATGTGAAAACAACTTTCTTAAATAGAGAATTAAGAGAAGATGTTTACATGACTCAACCCACTAGTTTTGAGGTTGTTGGGAAAGAAAACATGGTTTGTAAGCTCCAAAAGTCAGAATATGGGTTGAAACAAGCTTTGAGGCAATGTTACATCAAGTTTGATGAAATTATTACTGGTAACAGTTTTTAAAAAAATATTGTTGATCAATGTATATATATATATATATGAAGATCAATGGGAGTAAGTATATATTTCTGGTTTTATATATTGATGACATCTTACTCGTTACAAATGACATTGACATGTTGATTGAGACAAAACAATTATTGTTTGATCATTTCGATATGAAGGATCTTGGTGAGGCATCATATGTTATGGGTATATAGATTCTTCGTGAAAGAACAAATGGTGTTCTCATATTATCTCAAAGCACTTACATTGATTGTATTTCGAAAACGTTTAATAAACAATCATGTTCTTCTGTACAGGCTCTAATTATGAAAGGTGGTACGTTCTCCAAGGCCCAATGTCCTTAAATGATATTGAGAGAGATCAAATGTCAAACCCCGATATCGGAGTCTGACTCTTGACTTGCATTCTCTGATACCATAAATTGTCAGACCCCGATATCGAAGTCTGACTCTTGCTTGCTCTGATACCACAACTGTCAAACCCCGATTCCGGAGTCTGACTCTTGCTTGCTCTGATACCACATCTGTCAGACCCCGTTATCGGAGTCCGACTCTTGCTCTT
>JAOQMS010000006.1:27858680-27884165 GCA_027563885.1 Erythroxylum longipes
TTTTTATACTGGTTCACCCCAAACCATGGGGTACGTCCAGTCCTCAGAGTTCGTCTGAGTTTTCACTATACTTCGACAACTTTACAAGTATTCTTTCTTCCTTTCCAGATCCTTTTCAGGTCTCTTACACAAAGTATTCTTTTGCTATCTTAGCCTTTTCTTTCTCTCAATAGAAAGATATTGTGAGCTTTTGTTAAAGTAAGGTTTGCTCTCTAGTATCGCACTTTTGAATACAGTATTTTTCTTTGTAAGTATACACTTTAAAGCTCAAAAGTTGTAAGATTAAAAGTTGTTCAATCTTCGACTACGACCAGTATATATAGCCTAAGTCTCCAACTACTTCTTGATTCTTGATAACCGCTTTTTGAATCTTGTAGAACCGTTATTCAGTTGAGTTCTGTAACTAACTCCAACTAACTAACTGTCCGATGTACTAGCGTATCTTCATCTTTGTATCGTCTATGTTTTTCTCTTCTTCTGTGTTTTGACTTCTTCTGTGTTTTCCTTTCTTCTGTGTTCTCCGCTTCTTCTGTGTTTTCCTTTCTTCTGTGTTCTCCATTCTTTCTGTGTTTTGTACTTCTGCACACTTAACACACTCATCAAACTAGTTCATTTATTTCTAACATTATTATTATTTGATTGTCATCAAAATTAATCATCGTGAAGTCCTCTTGACTTAACAAAAATATTTGGGTATTTTTAAGAAACAAAATGGTTAAGGATCAATAGGGGTAGCAAGGGGTAATAAAAGGTAGGTCATTTAAGCCAATGGTTAACACAAAAGGGCCTTAATAATCTCTATTAAGCATGCATCCAATAGACTCAAACCAATTCAAAGAAAGTTTTAAAGCTAATAACCTAAGGAAGCATCACACAATAAAGAAATGGAATGACTATAGATGGAGTCATATAGGTTCAATCCTCACATTGGCTTAAATAAAAATTCATTATGCATCTCTACATTACCTCATTGCTCAAATGTCAAATTGTGAGTAAGCTTATGTAACCAACTATTTTTCATCACTCAACATGGTTCACTTTCTACTCAAGTAGCTTAATTCAAGTTCAAGCATGCATTCAATATAATTCCAATTAGCATGACAGAATCTCATGGCAATACCAATCAAAATGATTCAAGTGCGGTTTCATTACTTAACACAAGACAACATGATATGCCTAAACATGCATCCTGTTTAACAAAATGTAAACAGTGATTAAAATGAAGCAATTGACAATGCAAGTGTTGCCTCCCCATACCTAAAGAACACATTGTCCTCAATGTAATAAGGTAACCATAAAATAAAGAAAGTGACTTCAAACTAAACAAAAATGACAGCAGACCAAACAAAAGACAACAAACTAAACAAAAGAAATCAAACCAAACAAAAGACATGAAACCAAACAAAAGAAATTGACACAAATAAAAGTTTAGGGTAAGAAAGGCTTACGAAGATTGTGGAAATGATGGTGTTAGATAAGGAGCTTCAAAATTATTCCTTTGAAAGAACTTGAGGAACTTCTTCTTCAAGTATCGCTGCCCTTTGTGGACTTATCTCATCTGGGTGCCAAGCTTGTTAATTTACGATGTTATGTGCTGATGATTGGAGGCTATCTGGTTAAGGATTTGATGAAATCTATCGACCGTTGCTGGGGTAGTTGGTTCCTCTTCCACTGCTTCTTCTTGTGGTTCCGGGACCGCTTGGGATGTGGAGGGTCGGGAAGTGGCTATAACCTTGCCCTTCCTATTCTTCACTATAGGAACCATTTGAGGATTTTGGAGTTCCATAGAATGGAGCTCCAAAATTTCAGAGCACCTCAAATAAGATATGTCAAACATATCGTATTTAGTTGTACGTACACTATCCACATCATAGTTGTAAAACAAAGCCAAAGCAATAACAATATGAGATATGTCAAAATAAGAGCTCTTCTTATTCACAATACTCACTATCGATCGAAAAATCCGATAAGGAGTATTGATTTTTATTTTTTGATCCATGCACCAAAGGAAGAAAAGTTCTTTGACCAAACATTTATTACTTTCAATTTTATTGAAAACCATTAAACACATAAATTTATGCAAAAGTAAAAGCTCAACACTTCGGATTAAAGTGTTTGGCGCATTTCAAGAGTCAAAAATTACTTCACCTGCTAGAGTATTCTAGTAATTATTCACATCAAAGTCATCATGATCATCTAAAATTTTTGCGTTTGATAAATTAAAAATTGCACGAATGACATGACAATCAAGTTTATGAACATCGCCAGCTAACCTAAACCAAAATACATCCATTTTAGGATTATAGCATACTGTGGTTAAAAAATTCAATAGTCATCATAGGGTAAATAGGCACATCACAATGAATGAACCTATTCCAACCTATGTTCACAGCTAATCACTCAACATTTCACCTCACTTCTATAGTTTCTAATAATTCAAAATCAAAGTACTGAGGAGTAATCAGTTCCCTATCTCTAAGGTCTCAAAAACGCATACCCTCATCCTCTAAATAAATGGGGAATGGGGCACGAAACATTGTGGCCAAATTGGGTTTACCTTCATCGGAGGCTTGAAGGCTTAATTTGTCAGTCGGTTTCTAAGCTGCCATTAGAAGATGAAAACCTACAAAGGTAAGGAAGAGAGGTATGAGCTCATGTTTTAGAGAGAGAGAGAAAAAATCGTACTCAAATCCTTGTATTTTTGAATGATTAATGTATAATATGAGCAAAGGATTGTAAGATTAATGGAAAAAATGAAGAAAATGCCAAGAGTTTAGTAGAAGATGAAGGATTTTAGAGAGTGGGAAAGTGAGTGTCGTAAGTTAGAGAGAGAGGGTGTGAAAATTTGAAGAATGAATGAAAGAAGAAGAGAGGAGGGAATTTTAAAATTTCCCTTAAATGGGATTCCCACGATCGTAGGAATACCCTCCATTCCCACAATCATGGGTTTTTTCTCCAGAAATGTTCTAGAAAGATTTCCCACGATCGTGGGAATCACACTAATTCCCACGATTGTGGGTTCTCTCCAGAAACTTTCTGGAGAGTTTTCCCATGGTCGTGGGAAATATTCCAATTCTCACGATCATGGGTTACTGCAATTCTTCCACTTTTAAATCTTCTTCCAAGCCTAGCATGTATTATCAATGATCCCGCAACCTACAAACACATCAAAATCATCTTACAAATAAGAAATTTGAAAAGAAAAACAAGTTAAAATTCAAACAAAATCCAAATAAACATCAAACAAAATCAAATAAAACATAGTCATAACTAAATGAATCAAATAAACAACTAGACAAAGACAATCAAAAGAAAATAGAATTCCATGGGTTGCCTCCCATGTAGTGCTTTTTTTAATGTCAGTAGCTCGACTCTTCTTTTTACTCATGGTGACTCAAATGAATGGTATGGTAGTAGTGCAGAAACTAATCTCAAACTCTGCACACAAGCTACCTTGATATGGATTTCACCTTCCTTGTGATTTTCCTTCCTTCGCCTTCTCCTATGCGATTTTTTCTTTCTAAACGCATTCCCAGATCCTTAATATCTTCCCATTCTCCTCGAGGTTTAGTTTCCTTGATATCTATTGGGGGTAAAGGAGAATAGTAGTCTTTCTTTGACACTTTGAAGGTTAACTGCTCCTTTCTTATTCTCAGAGCTTGTTCACTCCGTCAATGTCAATGATTAAGCGATAAGTAGCTAGGAACGGTCGTTTAAGGACTATAGGGGTTTTTGCATCTTCTCTAAATCTAGTATATAGAAATATGCGGGGAAGATGAATTTGTCAATTTGTACTTGCACGTTCTTAATAATCCCCTTCGGCTAGTACACTATTCTATTAACCTTTTTTACTAATATCTTCATAGGCTCTGGCTCTCATAACCCCAAATTCTGACTAAACCTGTAGGGCATCATGTTGATACTTTCTCCCAAATTTGCGAATGCCTTGGCTATGTTAACTCCATTGATACTGCAATGAATGAAAAAGTCCCCTAGGTCTTCTTTCTTCACTGCTATGTTAGGATTTCCTTCTGTTATGTGCTCCTTTTCCTCTTTCTTGACCAGTTCCTTTAACGTGAGTTGGAGTTGATTCTCTATATCCTTAATCTTGTTTGACTCAAACTCCTTGAAATTATTCATTTCTCTACTTGAACTTCACTTTCTCTAAGCAAAGATAGGATATGGAATTCCGACTTGAGGCTTCTTAACTGGCTCACTTACTAGCTCACTTGGAAGGACCTCTAAAACTATTTGCCCTTCTCTCTCGTCTCCGTCTTCCTTCTCATGTTCAATGTCCTTTTCTTGTGTCTGGGTGATGGCCATGATCTGTTCCTTTGGGTTGACCTCGGTGTTACTTGGTAGACTACCTGCATTTCTAGAAGACAAAGTGTTAGCAAGTTGACCTACCTGAACCTCCAAATTGTGGATGGATGAGGCATGATTCTTCACAATCTGGTCAAACTTTGCTTCCATCCTCTTCTGACTTTCCTCCTAGCTGGCAAACGTCCTCTTCTGATTCTCTTCTTGAGCTACCAGTTAGGAACCCAAAACCTCCATCATCTTGTCTATTTTGCTCTCCATCGATCCAATTCAATCATGCTGAAATCCTAAAGGTCCTTGCGGTCTCGCTTGGCTACCTGTATTTTTAGTAATGCATGAAAAATTCAGATGGTTCTTCCACCCTGGATTATAAGTATTTGAGTACGAGTTGTTACCTCTTTGTGGCTGGCCCAGGTGATTTACCTATTCTGTACCACTGGCTCCCAACAAGAAACACTCAGCTGAGCCATGGTTGTTCTGCCTGTATAGCTCATATTATACTTCCATCGCCTTAGCTGTAGATGAAGATGCTCCTTACATATTATTCAACTACTTCATAAGGGTTGTAATATGTGCCTGCAAAGCAGTAACAGAGTCAATAGGGATTGTACCTTTTTGCTCCTTTTGCCCTGTCTACTCCTTCTAATTGACCACACGTAACTGTTGCTCGCCAACTCCTCTAAAAGGTCATGAGCTACTTCAATAGTCTTCCTTATTAGAGAACCTCCAACGGTTGCATCGATGGTTCCTCTCGTTCTCGGATTCATACCATTGTAAAACGTTTGCAACAGGTACTCCCTTGGAAGGTTGTGGTGGGGACAACTTCTCTGTAATTCTTTAAATCTCTCCCAAGATTCATAGAGAGATTCCCCATCATTTTGATGAAAATTCGTGATCTACTTGATGATCCTCGTCCTCTTGGTCAACAGAAAGTGCTTCGCGAGGAATGCTTGGGCTAGCTACTCCCAAGTAGTGATCTGCCCTGAATTAAGTGAATTGTACCTCGCCTTTGCCCGGTCTTTCAAAGTGAAAGAAAACAATCTTAAGTTTACTGCATTATTGGACATTCTATTGAATCGAAAAGTGTCGCAAATCTCCAAAAAATTGACAATGTGGCCATTCAGATCCTTGTTGGATAGCCCATAGAATTACACATTATTCTGCAATATGTTGAGGAGTGCCAGCTTGATCTCGAAATTGTTAACTTGAACCAATGGCCTTGCAACTCCTTGAGGACTGAATCTTGGCCTCATGAAGTCCATTAGGGTCCTCTCAGCTCCTCCTTGCTCTCCTTCTTTAGCCATATCTGTTTGTGTAAGATTTCAACGCTTCGCTCTTCTTAACTCTCTTTCGTGTCTTTTAATATCGGGAAACTCATCTTTACTAAAATTTTGATGATCTTCGCGTGCTTCTTGTGTTTGTATACCTGCAAATACATAAGGAAAAATATTAAAAAACTCTTAAATTAAAGTAATCTAAACTAAACAAGATGCTAAACAAACAATCCCTAGCAACGACACTAAAAACTTGTTGATTTGCAAAACAATCTATTAGTTTTACACTCAAAAACTACAAGTATATGGGTTGTGACTTGTAGTTAAAAAGCAGATATCAATCCTATGAGGATTGATACTTAGGCACCACTTAATTTATATTAAGCTTTGTTTAAGAACCAAAATTGTTTATTGGAAATAAACTAGAAAATTAAATTAAATTTAAATGATTAAAATGAACAATTGATAATACCAAAATGCAAAAAATTGGAATTCAAGGTTTAAACAACTAGAGATCACTTTTTCCCTTTCTTATCTTCCTCCTATTTTATTAATTGAATTGTGTCTTACCTAAGCTGTCCAATTGTATTAACTACCCTCTCTCAAGGTGTAATTAACTGTCCCTAATCAAATTAAATGAAGTTGATTAGGCAATCTCTCGATTTACCCAATCACTCCACCAATTTAACTAGTTATTAAGTTGTCCTATGAGTGATCAATTAAATTAGCCAAGATCTCTCTTTCGACCAATCAATCAACGTGATGAATATAGGTCTATAGAACGCTAACTCTCGTTATATGATCCTATATAAATTACCCTACTAAATCTCTCGATCTATTGCAAGATATAAGGTATTCAACATTCATCAAAGACATTCTTTCATTCAAACCAATAAAATAGGAGTTTAACAAGATATTTTAAAAGCAATCCCTAAACTAAATCAGTCAATTATGGTGTCTATAACATCACCAACATTCAAATATTCCATCTTACAAAGATTAGAAAAGATAAAAACAATAGAAAATTAAATAAAGAAAACTCCTTATCTTCTTTCCCCGAATCTAGAAATTCTAGTGTTGATGTGCTATTTTCCCAATTATGATTGATGATCATTGAATCTCCACTTTCCTCAAGACTCTAAATCTAGATTTTTCACTCAAGGAGGCTCTTCTACATAGAGGGTTCACGTCCTCCTTCTTCCATATGAGTTTAATATCTTCTATAGTCCAGAAAAACTAAAATTTAATTGAACCCTGCATATATTCTTGGATAAAACATCCCATGATCATGGGAATTGGCATGATTCCTATGATCGCGGGATCTTGCAATAGAATGCTTCCTCTTCTCTTCTCTTCTCCTATTTTAGTCTATAGCTCGATCTCCAAGTTGTCAACCTTCATTCCTACATCAAAATAATCAATTCTAATCTTAAATTAACATCAAACATAAAAAAACAACAATGAAGATCAAACTAAAAGAAAACATACAAAATGAATGCTAAAATATAACAATAATAAAATATTATAAAAGAAACACATGCCCAATACTTAGAAAAACATATACTAATGCACAACTATCAATGTCATGCTAATCAAACTGTGGTAGGTAGTGTTATACCAAAAGTCAGCCCAAGGTAGAAAAAAACTCCATTTTCAAGGCTACTGCGACATAAAACATCGCAAATATTGCTCTAAACAACAATTGACAACCTCTGATTGTCCATCAGTTTGAGGGTGGTAAGAAGAGCTCAATTGTAGCTTGTAGCTTGACATTTTGAAAAATTCCTGCCAAAATAAACTGATGAAAATAGGATCATGATCACTGATGATGGACTTTGGAAGTCTGTGGAGTTTGATAACGCCATCTACAAATTTTTCAGCTACCATCCTGGTAGTGTATGAATATGACAAGGCTATGATTTTAATGGGCTAATTTGTTGAAACAATCAATAACCACAAGAATCATGCTCTTACAATTAGACAATGGCAACCCTTCAATGAAGTCCATTATTATATCATCCCATACTTAATGAGGAATAGGTAGTGGTTGTAAAAGTCTAGCTAGAGATAGAGTGTCATTTTTGTTCTTCTGGCAAACAAAGCATAAGGCAACATACTGCTGAATTATTTTATGCATTGATGGATAGTAAAATTGTTGTGCTAACCTCTTATAAGTTCTCAATGCTCCTGAATGGCCTCCATAGGGTGAGTCATGAAATTCTTGTAACAGTTGAGTGATAATTCCAGTTTTAGGAGAAATGATAACCCTATTTTTGTAGTAGATCAATCGGCTACGCCAGCTGTATAGAGCGCTAGGATTTGAAGATGCTAGCTTGCCTATGTGAACCATATAGGGATGGGTTGATGCTTCCTTCTTAATTGCTTCCCATAAAGTGGTCTGAGAAACATAAAGAGTGTGAAAGCTTAGGCTTCCTATCATTCTTGACAAAGCATCCACAGCTGAATTCTCTCTCCCAGATTGATACAAAATCTTATAATAATAGCCCAACAGTTTTGGCACCCATTTCTATTGCTCAAGTGTGCCAATCCGCTGCTCTAATAAGTGCTTGAGACTATAATGATCAGTTTGAATAAAGAATTTTTTCCCATCAAATAAGGATGCTATATCCTGATTGTTTGCAAGATAGCAAGAATTTATTTAGCATACGTGGACCAAGACTGTTTTGTGTTGATGGTAAAACCTATCTACTTATTTTACGCTCAAAAATTGCAAGTGAACAGATCATGACTTGTAGCTTAAAAGAGCGGATATCAATCCCATAAGGATTGATGCCCAGACACCACTTAATTTAGATAAAACTTTGTTTAGGAAATGAAATTGTTAAAAGTAAATAATCTGGGAAATTAAATTAAAATTTAAAGACTAAATCAAAATAATAGACAATACCAAAATGTAGAAAAATTGGAATTCAAGAATTTAGAGACTAGAGATTACTTTTTTTCCCTATTTTGTCTCTCTCATATTTTATTGATTGAATTATGTCTCACCCTAGGTTTCTAAATGTAATAACTACCCTCTCTCAATGTGTAATTAACTATCCCTAATTGAATTAAAGGGAATCAATTAGATGATCTTTCAACCTACCCAAGGACTTAACCTATTCAATTAGTTATTAAACTATGACTCAACTTATTCAACTAGTTATTAAACTATCTTATGGGTGATCAATTGACTAGCCGAGATCTCTCTTCTACTATTCAATTAACGTGATAATTGTAAGTCTATAGGTCGCTAACTCTCGTTGTAAAATCCTACCCAAATTTATCTTACTCACTCTCTCTATTTGTTGCAAGATAACAATTTAAATCAACAATTATCAAAGACAACTTCATTCAATTCAACAAAATAGGAGTTTTGAAAAAATAGTTCAAAAGTAATCCCTAAAATAAAATCAGCCTAACATGGTCTCCATAACATCATCAACATTCAAATAAACCATTTTACAAATAATAGAAGAAATAAAATTAATAGAAAATTGAATAACAAGACTCCTCTTCTTTGCCAAAATCTGGAAATTTTGGTGTTGATGTACTTTTTTGCCCCAATCTTGATGATGGTCCTTGATTTCAATCCTTCCCCAAGGCTCCAAACATATGTTCTTCACTCCAAAGATGGTCTTTCTACAGAAGGGTTTCATCCCCCCTAAGATGGAGGCTTCATGATGCTTTTATAGTCCAAAAAACATAAATTTGATGAAGCCCTGCATAATCCTTTGGATTATAATTCCCACGACCATGGGAATTTGTATGATTCCCACGATCGTGGGAGTTGGACACATATGCACTCCTCTTTTCTTCTCCTCTTGATTTCTAGCTCAATCTTCGAGTTGCTCCATCTTCCTTCCTACACAACAAATAGTCAATTCTTATCCTAAATTAACATCAAATACAAAAGAACAACACTGGAAATCAAACTAAGCAAAACTATACAAAATGAGTCCTAAACTATAAAAAAATCAACAAGTATGCAAGAAAACACATGCCAATTACATAGAAAAACATAGACTAATGCACACCTATCACTTTGTCATTCCTAAGGCATGACTCATGAATGCTATTGGGTTACCTTGCTGAGTTAAGATAGAGCACCAATCCCCTCTTCCAAAGCATCAGATTCAATGGTGAATGGTTCATTGAAATTAGGAAAGGCAAGTGTTAGTGTAGTTTTCATGGCTTACTTCAAGGCCATGAATGCTTTCTCAACTTCATTTGTCCATTTGAACTACCTTTTTTAAAAAAATATTGTGAGTGGTTGCGCTATGGTTCCATATTTGCAGACGAACTTTCTGTAGTAACCTATAGAGCCTAAAAATTCACATAACTCAGTGACATTAGTAGGTGTAACATCTCGTCTCTCAAATTGTTGAGAGATTTAAAGTGTTAGACTGAGGAGTCCCATGAGTAGTATCATATAGAATGAAAATGATACGTCCATAACATGATTTCATAATTATGTTCAAATGCATAAAATGAGCATACAGACATAAAT
This sequence comes from Erythroxylum longipes, assembly GCA_027563885.1. Taxonomy (NCBI): domain Eukaryota; kingdom Viridiplantae; phylum Streptophyta; class Magnoliopsida; order Malpighiales; family Erythroxylaceae; genus Erythroxylum; species Erythroxylum longipes. Next base: position 27,868,785 of record JAOQMS010000006.1, read on the forward strand.
TGTGAGTTAGACAATTGGTACTCAATTGATATATTCCGAGGTATGAAATTAAAATGAATGTGATATGAGATATGAATGTGACTGTGAATGTGAATGTGCTTTTCCAATGTCTTTTATTTTGGTTTACCAATGACAAGAATTAATGGATTATAATTAGAAACATGAAATTAATTGTCATAATTGGGAGATAGGTAAATTAATATGATCATTTGGTCTTGGAAAAATGCCAAGTGGCAAGACTATTTGATACATGAAAAATTAGGATAATTAAGCCTATAATTAAGTGACATTTGGCATAGTTAAATGAGTGATATATGGACTAGTAATTAGTTGATAAATGGAACAATTATAGCGTGACAAGTGGACCAATTAATGTATGACATGTGGACCAATAGCTAGGAGACAAATGGCAGCATATGGACAAATGGAACACATGCCAAATGACATTTGTCAATGAAGGATGAAGAAACCTTGTACTTAATTGCATGAAGTTAATATAACAAGTTTTTCCTGAAACTTTCTTCATCTCCTCCCTTGCTGCACACCAAAAATTACCCTTAACTTCCTTTTTTGCATTTTGATTTAATCCTTGCGTAATTGTTACCTCCAAGTTAGACTTTTATACTTTGCAAGATAGCTTAAGAACCAGCTATTGTTATCTTCCATCTTTGTTGAAAACCCAACTCATTTTTACCCTGAATTTGTGATGATCTTGCAAGCATGAAGGCATTGACTAACTTGATGTTTTGAGGTGGAATTAGAGCTTAACAAGTAAGTATACGTCTTATCTTCACGACATGATTTAATAGTATGATGATGATGAATGAATTGGAATGAAATATATATGATGTTGATGATGAAATGAGTTCTGGAAAATGATGTTTCAATGATTATTTCTAGTTTAGTTTTTGATGCTTGAAACAAAATGATTTGTGAGCTGTAAATTGAATAAGTTTGAGCTGGAATTGAAGATGATATTGAAGAAGAATTGAAGTATAATTAGTGTGTAATTGAGGTATGGCTAATGGACTATTATAAAGGTGTTTCAAATTTGGTATCAAGGTGTGAGAACCTGGAAAAGTGTAGGAAAAAGGGTAGACCACGATCGTGGACAGATGCATTCGCTTCTCCCCGTGATCGTGGGCAAGGTAGTGATATGATAATTTCTATTTTGTGTAATTGTTGAACCACATGAGGACAAGTCACTCTTATTTGGTGTATTTGGGCTTGATTGAGATTTGAAATAAACCTAGATTGATGCTTGATAAGTTGATTAAAGTGTTTAATAAATTGAAGATGTTAATTGATGTTATACCTTAAGGAAAAGATTGTTTGATATCAATGTATCTAAGTTTGGATTGTAGGAGTGGTAAACAAATGAAAATGTTCATATGAATGCAAATGTATCCCAAAGGATCTAAATAATGCATTAGGAATGAATACATGAAAATTGGGAATTATGTGAATACTTATAACGCTAGAAAAGAGATAGTAAATGTATGGTTAATGAATTGAGCCTGATCAAATGTACATAAGGTATTAACCTAATTGCAAACTAACTATGTACAAGCTATGATGTTTGAATAATCAAGAATTGTGAATAAGGATACATACCTGAAAAGTCAATTGAGCATGCATTGAAATATATATATATATATATATATATATACACACATATGATTGACAAATTAATGATATGTGAAATACATGTGTAGTGCTTGAACATAGATACACAAGATTGAATATCACCGTCCAGATGTTTTTGGATCATAAAAGCAATGGCTAATCTGGAGCGTTCTCTGAGTAACCTAGATGTTCTCACTATATATATATATATATATTGATTTATTTCTGTTTAACTTCCAATTATTGAACTGTTAATGATCTGCATGTGACAATTCTGGACATTAATAGTCCGAGGAGTTTGATATTTGGGAATGTATAGGAAGTGTTCTTATTGCATCTGAATTTGAATATGAAAGTTATCTGTATTCTCAACATATTGTTGAATGCCGGACTTAGGTCCGATGAATATCTAAATCTGACTGTGCATAATGAATAAATGTTATTGATAGCATATTGTTAGGCTAGCCATGGTTAGATGCATCACATGTATGTGGATGTAGTCAAAGTATCGGAATCAAGATTCTGACTCCATGATAACCCCAAATCCACAAGATCAAATATGCATCGATAGATATATATAAAGAACATGAAATGTAAACTTTTTACCTTGTGTATCTCCTCCTTTATTATTTCTTCTCCTTGTTTAGGTTGTTGCAAACACCAAACCCTTCCTTGATCACCTAAGAACATGCAAAGAAGGAAGATCAAACAATGTGTAGGGATTTTAGAACGCCAAACTTGATGAATTCAAGTAGATGTTTAATATGGGAGATAGATCAGGCTTATGTTGCATGCATGTCAGATTTATACAAAAATTGCGTAAATTTGCATGAAGATAACTCAAAAACACTTCTCACTTTCTCTAGAACTCTTCTAGAACCCTTTCTCTATCAATTTAGTGTGTAAGAAGTGAAGGAAGTTCATGTATATAAGTGAAGAACTCACTTACATATCATTTCGTGCCTTCTGTCATGATCGTGGCCTTTTGAGGCACCATCGTGGCCTGCTTAAAATAGGCCATACACACTTATTTTTCTTCCAATCTTTTATGCGTGTGACCTTAGGTTCTCGAATTTTAGGCACTTGAATTAACTCTTAATTCAAACACATTATGAAGGGTTTCATGATGCCTATTTATCAGAATATAAGTGGATTAACACACAAACTCTTTGATAGTTAATTATCCAACTTATGAACCTTTCCTTAGACAATTACCATGTAATTTGTCCTTTCACGATATTATACCCTACTTGGTTTGGAGTATGGGCTATGTGTCAACTCCCACTAGACTGACTACATCTTATCTAGTCCAAGTGATGCTACTTCTTGTCCTAGGATCTCATTACTCTATGTGTCATTAAAGACTCTCTTCATGACACATAATTGCTCTGGCTAGAGACTTCCGACTAGTGACCTTGACAAGAGACCGTGGGTATCGTCTCCTTCTATTAGGAGTGGTGAATTCTTTATTGGTTACCCAATTACCTTTGAATACAAATAACAGTACCCAATAATCACCCTAAGAGCGACCTCGTCTTGAGGTAACAAGGAATGATGTCAAAGCACAGGATTTATATCCAAGATATCCTTGAGTACCTCAAGTCTAAGGATATTTGCACCATTGCTATGATAAAATTAATCATTGACATTCGATAGATCATCCATATGATAATCTCATAGCGGGTCATCCGATTACTTACTACCCTTATTAAGCATCCACATATCAACTCTAAACATCTCATGCTTACAGTTTATGAGATCCATCGCTTGATCAAATTAAGGAGTATAATATGTACTAGTCTGTCTAGATTAATAATGTACGGTCTTATTAATCCTGTGAGTAGGGATTATTTAGATACTAATATAATTGCATATGATAGGAATCTCATTATCATAATTTCATCATGATTTCCTTTATGCTATGTTTTGTATCATGAACTTCATTAATTCGATTTAAGATCAATATCACTTCACATATAAATGAATATCAAATCAATGAAAAAATGCCTTTTTCTTTATTAATTAGAATAAAGTTTGTACAAAAGTGCTAAAGGTGATTTCCTTTAGAGCACTACTTTAACAATCTTCCACTTGCACTAAAGCCAATCGCCTTTATATCTAATATCATAGGCGAGTACACAAGAATCAAATTTTGCTTGAGGAAGTAGCTTAGTCAAAGGATCAGCGATGTTCTGATCTGTGGGCACTCCCTCTATCTTCACATCACCTCTATCAATTATCTCCCTGATCAAGTGATATTTCCTAAGTACTTGCTTGGACCTCTGATGAGACCTTGGTTCTTTGGCTTGAGCAATAGCCCCATTGTTATCACAGTACAACAAAATTAGGTCTACTATGCTAGGAACCACTATGAGTTCCATGACGAACTTCTTAATCCAAACAGCTTCTTTTTTCACTTCCGCAGCTGCAATGTACTCTGACTCGGTCGTCGAATCTGTAGTCGTCTCTTATTTGGAACTCTTCCAACTAACTACACCACCATTCAGTGTGAAAACATAACCTGACTGGGATTTAGAGTCATCCTGGTCAGATTGAAAACTGGCATATGTATTCCTGCTCACTACGAGATCTCCGTTTCCATATATCAAGAATGCATCCCTAGTCCTTCTCAAGTACTTTAGGATATTCTTGACAGCCACCCAATGACCCTCACTAGGATTCGATGATATCTTCTTGTAACACTTAGAGCATACAATATATCAGGTCTTGTACATAACATAGCATACATGATTGATCCTACTGTCTAAGCATACAGGATCATACTCATACGAGTCCTCTCATCTTGCATCTTGGGACACATAGATTTCAAGATTTTTATCCCATGATTCATGGAAAGAAACCCTCTCTTAGACTGCTCCATTTTAAACCTATTTAGCACTTTGTCTATGTACGTTGACTGTAAAAGACCTAGTAACTTCCTTGATCTATCTCTATAGATCTTTATTCCCTATATATAAGTTGCTTCTCCAAGGTCCTTCATGGAAAATTATGGGACAACCAAAATTTAACTGATTGCAAACTTGATACATCATTTCCTATAAGCAATATATCATTCACATATAACACAAGGAACATGATAGCACTCCCACTAACCTTCCTGTACACATAAGGTTCATTATGATTTTGTGAGAAACCAAACTTTTTGATTTCTCATCAAATCGGATGTTCCAACTCTTAGATGCTTGCTTCAATCCATAAATAGAATTTTGAAGCTTGCATATCTTTCTGCCATCTTTGGATATAAAGCCCTCAGGTTGTATCATATATACATCCTCAACTAGGTTTCCATTTAGGAAGGTTGTCTTCACATCCATCTGCCATATTTCATAATCATAATGAGCAGCAATAGATAGGCGTATTCTTAGGGATTTAAGCATAGCTACAGGACTAAATGTCTCATTATAGTCAATTCCTTGTCTTTGATGATAGCCTTTAGCGACTAACCTTGCTTTATAGGTAATTACATTACCTTCCATGTCAATTTTCTTCTTGAAAATCCACTTGGACTCTATGGGTTTTAACCTTTCAGGTGGGTCAACCAAAGTTCATACTTGGTTTTCATACATAGAATCCATTTTAGGCTTTATGGCTTGAATCCATTTTTTAGATTCTGAACTCTTCAGAGCCTCTTCATAGGTTGTAGGCTCATCGTCCTCTATGAGCAATACATCATTTTTTTCACTTATGAGAAATCCATATCTCTCTGGAACATTACATATCCTACTTGACCTACGAAGATGTTATGTGTCAGAATGTTCAACTCTTGTATCATCTCTATGAGCAACAATTTAGGGCAATTAATCTGCGTCTATTTGAGCATCATGAACTTCATCAAGTTCAACTTTGCTCCCACTGTCTTCTCTTAGAAGAAACTCTTTCTCTAAAAAGACAACATACTTTGAGACAAACTCCTTTGCTCTAAAGCATTATAGAACTGATATCCAATTGTTTGCTTAGGATATCCTATAAACGGACATTTATCAAACTTCGCTTTAAGCTTATCTGATTGAATCCGCTTCACATAAGTCGGATAACACCAAACTTTCATATGAGAAAGATAAGGCCTCTTATTAGTCCATATGTTATATGGAGTAACTTCAACTACCTTTGATGGGACTATGTTTGTCACATAAACAACAGTCTCAAGTTCATAACCCAAAAGGATTTCGGTAGATCTGCTAAGCCCATCATTGACCTTACCATGTCTAACAAGATTCGGTTTCTCCTTGCAGCCACATCATTATGTTGTGGTGTGTAAGGTTGAGTCCACTAGGATACTATCCCATTATCTTCAAGATAAGCTAGAAATTCCTAGTTTAAGTATTCACCACCTCGATCTGATCGAAGTGCCTTAATGCTTCTACCAAGTTATTTCTCTACTTCATGTCTAAATTGTTTGAACATTTTAAACGCTTCAGACTTGTATCTCATTAGATACCTATACCCATATCGTGAATAATCATCGATAAAAGTAATGAAGTACACAAAACCACCTCTGGCATGAATGGACATTGGACCACATACATCAGAATGTATTAGGTCTAATAACCCATTCATTCGTTCACCTTTTCCTTTAAAAGGTAATTTCATCATCTTGCCTAACAAGCAGGATTCACATGTGTCAAATGATTCATAATCAAATGACCCTAAGCTACCATTCTTGTATAGCTTAATCATACGTTTCTCACTTATATGGCCAAGTCGACGATGCCATAAATAAGATGATTTTAGGTTATCTTGTTTTTGTCTTTTATTTTCATTAATAGTTAAAATTGGATTGGACATATTTAATATGGAAATTCCATTGCACAATGTAGCATTACCATATAACATTTCATTCAACTTAATTGAACAACCACTGCTTGAAAAAGTTAATGAAATCCCGCTTTATTAAGACATGAAACAGATACAATATTTTTAGTCACAACCGGTACATAATAGAAATTTTCCAAAAGTAACTCTAACCCACTAGGAAGATACAATACATATCTCCCTACAACTAATGCAGCAACTTTTGCTCTATTTCCCACACGTAGGTCCATCTCTCCCTTCTTAAGCAGTCTACTATCCCTAAGACCCTGCATATTAACACATATGTGTGAGCCACATCTAGTATCTAATACCCAAATGTTATGATCAGAAATAGTATTAATCTCAATGACAAATATCTTACCTGAAGTAGATAGTGGGGCATCTAATGCCTCGTTTTGCTTCAGTGACTCAAAATAAGCTTTGCAATTCCTCTTCCAATGTTCTTCCTTGTTGCAATGGAAGCATATCCCCTTTGTTGTTGTCTCCTTCGCCTTCTTCTTGTTACACCTCCCACTGGCTTCTTGGACTTCTTCTTCTTCTTTTGTTTCTTCTTTTGAGAACCAGAAGCAGAGTCCACCAACATCACAGCCTTACTATCCTTCTTGACAGTTTGCTCAGCTATTTTGAGCAGATTAATCAGCTTAGGAATTATTGTGGATATTTGGTTCGTCCGTTAGTTAAGCATAAACTGTGAATAACTATCTGTCAAACCAGTCAGAATTAAGTCTATACTTAATTCATGATCTATAATGAAACCTAAACTGGCTAATCTCTTAATGTAGCCATTCATCTTCAGCGCATACTACACCGTAGATGATCCCTCAACCATCTTTGAACGAAAAAGCAACCTCGAGGTCTTGAACCTTTCAGACCAAGCTTGCTCATTAAATAGTTCCCTTAGACTGTAGACTATGGTATAAGTATCCATGGCCTCATGTTGCTTTTGCAATTCTGGTGACAGAGAGGCTAGCATTATACAGCTAGCCAACTCACTATCATCCAGTAGCTTCTTGTAAGCTCTCTGATCTTCATCAGATGCATTGGCAGTAGGGGGATCGAAAAGTGGTTCATCTAGGACATATCTTAGTTTTCAGGTTTGAGAACAATTCTCAACTTCAGTAGCCAATCCAAGAAGTTGGGTCCTGTGAGTTTGTTGGAATCTAGTAGGGAGCGTAGATTCACACTAGAAGACATTGTGGCGATTCAATAACCTAGAAGAACGAGAAAAAGTGTTAGAATGTACACTTAATGTATATCTATAAGGACTTTGATAACATACATTATAGGTCCATTATTCTTATTCAAATCCATAGCCCTCACTACGAATTTAAGAAAACTTATAATTTTCTTAATGGGTCGATATCTGATATCACCAAGAATGACCTTTGGTTTGCCCAACAAGCCACCTTAGGTCAATCAGTAGGTATCATTCATACCAATTGCATTCAATTATGCAACTATCGACTTGTGCCATAAACTGTTGATTTAGCACATCATTGGGTTATCAACTCTTGATTCATATACATCCTATGTATGTAACTCAACTTTGCCTCTATCCACGTTGACCTTGGGTTTGCCCAACAAATCAATGCTTCCAGTTAGGACTAACCTATTAATCCTAAAATCTAATTTCCATGGTTTGAACATATTCTTGTAGAGCAGGCTTGGGTTTGCCCAACAACCTAACTGTTTGCCATATCAATGGAAGACATAAGTCCTAATATTTTGTTTGAGGGATTTGTCCTTTGGTCTCATCAGTACTTAGATGATCTTGATTATGTATATCACAAATACATTTAGATTATGACAACTCAATTGAATTGAGCCTATATCCATAACTACCGTTAAATTTAGGTTGTGACTTGACTATGCATCCAAAGTTTGTGATTCGATTCAACTCTTGAACCTAATCAGGTACTAGTGTTAGTCTTGGCTAATCCGAATTAAGAATGTGATTCGATTAGGAACCCTAAAATTTAATTATTTTGATGTCTAGATTAAACACTATAATCCTAGTTTATAAGACTTTATCTAGTCACAATAGAAATGTTATGCTCTTCTTGGATTAATTCTAAATTAATCCCTTCCGTACACTAATTAGTCCTCTATAATATCCCTAGGTCATCTCAAATTTATCTAATCAATTTCGACACATTACATTGACGGCCAAAATCATTAAGATAAATAAGTTAACCTACTAGACACTAAAGAGACCGATTCAATGTTCGAAAATTTTTCAAAACCTTAATTTCAAGCACATGCATTAAGTATGTTATTTTTATCAAAATAATATATTTCATATCACATAAGAACCTTATTTAGGTCTCATAAACGAAATACATACATTATAAGTCATTAAGTAAGTCAACTCCATTAACTTTCAAAAATTTAACCAATGTTGACTTTGATTTTATTTATTAATTGAATAAAATTCAATTAATTATAGAAAAATTTAAGAGTCTTATAAACATCCTAAATGTGTCTAATAAAAAATTCCAAAACCAAATTCTTAGGAATTATTTATTAATAAATAGGAAAAGGCAGCACATCACATATGTATGACACTTGTCGCATTACTTCTAACACTAGTCAACCATTACATCATGCATGCGTAAGATAACCACTTTAAAAACACGTGTCATGCATCTCATATACGTGGCAATATCTTATCTTGCTTGTTCATGCATAAAATTTATAAAAATTAATATGGAATTTTCATGCATGCATGTTCATCACATTTCTAGAATTTCCAGAATTTCACACATGCATCAGGTTGAAAATAAATTTGTAATAAAATAGAAAATAACATTCAATTGCATTTTCCTTTTATAGAAACATAATATAACATATTATAAACATTTATGTGAAAGAAAACATAAAAATTTCTATAATTAATATGAAAATTTCAAAATTAGCACATGCAATCAGTTTTCCAGAAAATCTCAGATCAACATATAAACAGTTTGGATATAAATTCAAAATAAAATAGAAAATGACATTAAATTGCATTATCCTTTTACAAAAACATAATATAAACATTTATATGAAAAAACAGAAGAAAAAAAACAAAATTTCTACAATTTACACAAAATTTTCCAAAACAACATGCAAGTCAGTCACAACCCAGCAAACACTTTGCACATATTCAATACATAATCTGTTACATTCACAAACAAGCTCTAATACTATTGTTGGGTTAGCCATGGTTGCATGCATCACATGCATGCAGATGCAGTAGAAGTGTCAAAATCAAGATTCCGATACCATTATAACCCCAAATCCACAAGATCAAACATGCATGCATAGATATGTATAAAAGAACATGAAATGTAAACTTTTTACCTTATGTGTAACTCACTTATATATCATTTCATGCCTTCTGTCACAATCGTGGCCTTTCTAGCCACAATCGTGGCATGTTTCGCCTTCAGTCAAGATTGTGGCCATTTGAGGCACGATCGTGGCCTTCTTAAAATAGGCTATACATACTTGTTTTTCATCCGATCTTTTATGCATGTGACCCTTAGATTCCTGGCTATTTTAGGCACTTGAATTAACTCTTAATTCAAACACATCATGAAGGGTTTCATGATGCCTATTTGCCGGAATATGAGTGGATTGACATACAAACTCTTTGATAGTTAATTATCTAACTTATAAACCTTTCCATAGATAATTACTGTGCAATTCGCCCTTTCACCATACTATACCCCACTTGGTTCGGAGTATGGGCTATGTGTCAACTCCTACAATACTGACTATGTCACATCTAGTCCAAGTGATGTTAATTCTTGTCCTAGGATCTCATTACTTTATATGTCATTGAAGACTCTCTTCGTGACACATAATTGCTCTGGCCAGAGACTCCCGAGCAATGTCCCTGACAAGAGGTCGTGGGTATCTTCTCCTTCTATTAGGAGTGGTGAATCTTTTATTGGTTACCCAATTACCTTTGAATACAAATAGCTATACCCAATCACCACCCTTAGAGAGACCTCGTCTTGAGGTAACAAGGAATGATTTCAAAGAACAAGATTTATATCCTAGATATCCTTCAGTACCTCAAGTTTAAGGATACTTGCACTATTACTATGATGAGATTAATCACTAACATTCAATAGATCATCTATATGATAATCTCATAGAATAGATCATCCATATGATATCTCATAGCGGGTCATCCGATGTACTTATTACTCTTAGTAAGCATCCACATATTAACTATAAACATCTCATGCTTACAATTTATAAGATCCACTGGTTGATCAAATCAAGGAGTATAATATATGCTAGTCTGTCTGGATTAGTAATGTCCTATCTTATTAATCCTATGACTAGGGATTATTTAGATACTAACATAATTGCACATGATAGGAATCTCATTATCATGATCTCATTATGATTTCCTTCTTGCTATGTTTTGTATCATGGACTTCATTAATTTAATTTAAGATCAATATCAATTCATAGATAAACAAATATCAAATCAATGAAAAATGCCTTTTTCTTTATTAATTAGATTAAAGTTTGTACAAAAGTGCTAAAGGTGATTGCCTTTAGAGCACTACTCTAACACATATTTTTTGATTTGAACCATCATATTAATATGCATGATCAGATAAAGGCGTTGTGATCAGACTAGCCAATCTGAAAGAGCTTAAACCTTAGAATTTTGCACTTAGAGCTATTAGCTTCGTGATTAATGAGCTTGATATCTACAATAGGTACAGGACAGTATCTGAAAAGAGCCTAATATTCACAAAGGATATGGGACATTGAAAGGCACTCGGTCACAACAAAATAACAACGAAAGTGGAGTCTCATATGCATATGCATTTGTACATATATAATTGTGAAAAAATTTATGAAAATTGTGATGATAAATTGAGATGCCATATTTGTATTTGTTGATGATGTGATTGATTGGGATATTCATGAACAAATTATGCCTTAAAAGAGTATATAAAATGTGAGACATTCATTATGTTTTATTGAGATGAGGAATGTGGTGAACTTGGTTATATGTGTCATATTTGTGTATTTGATATGAGTGAGCTCATTGATGATGATTCGCTCACTGAGTTTGCAAAACTCATCAAAATTGCAACATGAATTTTCAGGTACGAGAGACGAGACTTAGGTTATAAAGCACTCTAGAAGAACATTTTGGACATTAAGAAATGACTCAAAGGTCAGTCAGCTGACATATGAGGAGTTGTAGATTGTATTTATGTAGTTTCTTATGTCATGTACAACTTGTGTATAAAGAGTTGTAAACTCTCAAATGTTTTGGTAATGTAAATATTTGTTTTAATGACTACAGTGTAAATTATGTTTGTATATGAAATGAAGAGTTAAGCTTTTAAGTTTTGAGTTTTTCTGTATGATGTCATAGTAAGTTTAAAAGACCACTCTAACATGTCATTATCATAGGGTTTGTTCTTGAATGTCCTCTGGATGTTCGGGTATATACTATATGGTAGTGGGGTGTTACAAATTTTAGTATCAGAGCCCACATTTAGTATCTTACATGGGCATTTTCAAAATATATGTCAAGATACATGCATGCCAAACATGTCATAGCATGCAGTGGCAACTAATACCCAGTCTGAATCGTATTTACATAAGTCATATGCATGAACATTTGTTAAAAGTCTACACTGTTAGGGAATAATGATCTGTCAAAGTGTAAGAAAATAAAAGTTTGTGTATATTTGGAAATAAGAAATACTACATGGTTCGATATGTTATACAAAGACTCAGTGTATTTGTAATTGTGATTGTATCAGCGAAAATGAAATCAATATTTTGTTGTGGTTCTATACTTTGAATTGAATTGATATAAATAAACATTTTTGTGGATTGATTGAGGTATAGATAAAAATGATAAGATTGAAAAGTGTACAAGTAACTTGACAGAAAACAACATTTATTATGACCTGGAGAGGTTGAACTTAAACTTGGAATGATTATATAAATATTGTGTTAAAAGTTTATAATCTAGTGTAAGGTCATATTAATGGATATGAGATCAGAATTTCATGATGATTATGTAACTTATAGTGCTGAATTAATGGAGAACATACTTATGGAAAATGAAATAAATAATAGCAATATCTGTAGAAAACCTCAAGGTTAAGTTGGTCAGTGATTAAAGTGCAGTGGAAGCATGGATTTGTGTGGAGATATTGAAATAGTAACTACTAAGGAGAAGTAACTTTTTTATAGTCATAGAATATTTGAATGTTATCTAGAATCAATTGAGATCAAGGTATTATTAGCATAAGATATGAATTGATGACTTCTCGAAAATAAATCTCTGGATAAGATGTAATGATCTTGCTGATACATACCAAAGCATAAGAGTAAATGAACACACCTATTATTGCATTGAGTGTTAATATATAGAACATCCTGATCAAGTAAGATATGATAGTAATTGATCTTATTGAGTAATATGGTTGAAAAACAACGATGAACATAGTTGATTGATAAGGATTATGTGAAAAGTATAGATGATTGTAGAGAGAAATCTTCTTTTGATGAAAACTTTCATCAAACTGTATTAAGTAGACCAAATGTCCCATTTCTAAAAATGAATGATTATTGAACAAACCAGAAGTAAATATTGGAGTCAGATAAATATGAGACTCAGGCACGAGAAACTGAGTATATTATAGAGAGTATAGGTGTTTTGTTTGTTGCAAAGTATCCAAACTACATTATTGGGTTCTTGAATTTGAGATGACACTATTGTTATTGTTAAAGGAACCTAGGTCCACAATATATTCTATGTTAATATGTTCATAAGGTACATGCTAGATATGATCAGTGTGTTATCAGTTCAAAAAACTAATATTTGCAAATAATTTGAAATTTCTGGAGAAACCAATAAAAATGGTCAAACATTAGGATAAGTCGATAAGAAATATGAGGAAATCAAATGAATGGAGAAAATCATTCGAGAAAAGTAGTCAATTGTGATATTGAGAAAAAACACATGAGATAACATTACCCCTATCTGTGGAATCAGTTAGTTAAGAATTTCGATGACGAAATGTCTTAAAGAGGGGGAGAATTGTAGCATCTTGTCTCTAAAATTGCTGAGAGATTTAAAGTATTAGACTAAGGAGTCCCATTAGTAGTATCATATAGAACGAAAATGGTAAATCCATGATATGATTTCATTATTGTGTTCAAATGTATAAAATGAGCATACACACATAAATTGTGAGTTAGACAATTGGCACTGAATTGGCATATTCTGGGGTATGAAATTAAAATGAATGCTCTATGAGATGTGAATGTACATTTCCATTGTCTTGTATTTTGGTTTACCAATGACAAGAATTAATGGATTATAATTAGCAACATGAAATTAATTGTCATAATTGGGAGATTGGTAAATTAATATGAACATTTAGTCTTGGAAAAATGCCAAGTGGCAAGACTATTTGATACATAAAAAATTAGGATAATTAAGCCTATAACTGAGTGACATTTGGCATAGTTAAATGAGTGACATATGGACTAGTAATTAGTTGATAAATGGAACAATTATAGAGTGACAAGTGGACCAATTAATGTATGACATGTGGACCAATAGCTAGGAGACAAATGGCAACATATGGACAAATGCAAGACATGCCAAATGACATTTGTCAATGAAGGATGAAGACAACTTGCACTTAATTGCATGAAGTTAATGTAACAAGTTTCTGCTGAAACTTTCTTCATTTCCTCCCTTGCAGTCCACCAAAAATTACCCCTAGCTTCCTTCTCAATATTTTGATTTAATATTTGCTAATTGTTACCGCCAAGCTAGACTTTTATCCTTTACAATATAGCTTAAGAACCAGCTACTGTTATCTTCCAGCTTTGCCGAAAAACCAACTCATTTTTACCCTAAATTTATGATGATCTTGCAAGCATGGAGGCCTTGATTACCTTGATGTTTTGAGGTGGAATTAGAGCTTAACAAGTATGTAGACATCTTATCTATATGGCACAATTTAAAAGTATGATGATGATGAATGAATTGGAATGAAATATATATGATGTTGATGATGAAATGAGTTCTGGAAAATGATGTTTCAATGATAGTTTATGGTTTAGTTTTTAATGCTTGAATGACAATGATTTGAAAGCTGTAAATTGAATAAGTTTGAGCTGGAATTGAAGATGATATTGATGAAGAATTAAAGTATATTAGTGCACAATTGAGGTATAACTAATGGACTATTATAAAGGTGTTTTGAATTTGTTATCAAGGTGTGAGAATCTAGAAAAGTGCAGGAAAAAGGGTAGGCCACGATCGTGGCACTCAACCCACGACCATGGACAGATGCAGTCATTTCTATCATAATCGTGGGGAGGTATCCTAATATCATGTGTAAGGTTGTGACATGGTAATTTCTATTTTATGAAATTGTTGAACCACATGAGGACAAGTCACTCTTATTTGGTGTATTTAGACTTGAGAGGTTTGGAATAAATCTAGATTGATGCTTGATAAGTTGATTAAAGTGTTTGATAAATTGAAGTTGTTAATTGTTGTTATACCTTAAGGAAAAGATTGTTTGATATCAATGTATCTAAGTTTGGATTTTAGGAGTGGTAAACAAATGAAAATGTTCCTATGAATGCAAATGTATCCCAAAGGATCTAAATAATGCATTAGGAATGAATAAATGAAAATTAAGAATTATGTGAATACTTGTAATGCCATAAAAGTGTTAGTAAATATATGGTTAATGAATTGAGCATGATCAAGTGTACTTAAGGCACTAACCTAATTGTAAACTAGCTATTTACAAGATATGATGTTTGAATGATCAAGAGTTGTGAATAAGGATACATACCCGAAGAGTCAATTGAGCATGCATTGAAATATGATACATACATACATACATACATACATAT
>JAOQMS010000006.1:27884265-27898784 GCA_027563885.1 Erythroxylum longipes
TATCACCATTTGATTGGTTCTCCTCTAATGACTCATCAATCCACTAACTTCTTGTAAAAATACCAAATTTCCCTTTACTGAATACAAAAGGACCAAATTGTCCTATAATGTCTACAAAAAGACCTAATTGCCCTTTAATGCATTTAATTCACCAACTAACCGAATTAAATTTTGAAAATGTTCTATAACCATCTTATCATTAAATTGACCATAAAATACTTACATTATCTTCAATACTTATTGATTGGATGTTTTTAAAAAATTTCAAATAGGTTTAAAATCCTTAATACCTATTATTTTCCAAAAAGAGCGTTTTAAGTCTTAAACTTTCGAAATTCCTAAATCCATCCGATCGGACTTATTTTCAATTCGTTTCAATATCATTAGACTTTAATTTGTTTCAATATCATTAGACTTTAATACCTATTTTATACATTTTTAATTCTCTTATTTTTAAAATTTTCGCGGTTGGGTCCCCAAAATCACTATTCGAGCAAAAATACTATTCACTTGAATTTACTATTCATCCAAAAATACTGCTCACTGAAATCATTCAAATTTCATTCAAAAGTGTCACCTAAATCTTCAAAACACATTTCAGGGCTTTTTAAAGCTCATTCGGACTCATTTTGTAGCTTTTTGGAGTTTTCAGAAATTTTTTGAGAAATTTTTGGTCCAGTCCAAAATCTTCTCTATTCTATCTGTGATCTCCATTATAACCTCAATAATACATTTAAAAGCTTAAATTACTCTAGTATATCATAAATAGAGCATGCTCTATAAAATTCATGTATAACAAATTACATAGTACAATAATAGAACTAAGATATTACAAGCTAGTTTTTTTGGATTTCTAGACCATATGAACAACCTCATCATCTTCTTAATGGCCTTAATTATCCCCTTAGATAAAAAATATGTGGGAGGACTAGTATATATGGAAAAACTTGAGGATATAGTTAACAAGCTTCAACCTACCTATATAAGAGAGATTCTTATCATACTGGTAGCATTTTCTTTTCTAAATCTTCTTTTAATAATGGATAGCAATCCTTAAATATTATTTTTTTGGTAGTGATAGGAAATCTAAGGTAGGTGTAACGGGGTCCTTGAGTTGAGGACCAAGAAAGCCATCTTGCTTGGTGTTTGGTAGTTGTGGATACAATCAAATAGTTCTCTCCATATTAATTCCAAGTCCTTAGATTTCTTTAAAGGTCTGTAAAGAATTCATTAGCAAGGTTACTAATTTTTCATGAGCCTTAGTATATAAGAGTAAGTCCTTATTATAGGAAAGGCTGAAAATATTTAGTTCCCTATACTTAGAGCGAAATTTGAAGGAGTTGTCATGCTTGATGTTATGATCTATGAACATGGTGAAAGCATCCCTACATATAATGAAGAGATATAAAGAGAAAGGATCTTTTTGTGTCAACCCTTTGTAATCTTTTATCAAATTTGTAGGCTCTTTATTAACTAGAATAGAATAAGATATGGTGGAGATACATTTATCAATCTAGTTAATAAACTTATAAGGGTATCCAAAAGCCTTAAGAATATGTAGAATGAAGTTTGAATTGTTTGATTCAAAGGCTTTATGGAAGTCCACTTATGTTACACTTTTTTATTTGAGCTTAATTTACTATAAGACTAAAATAATTTTTTAGCCACTAGTAAATTATCCTTAATCAACCTACCTTGGACAAAGGTCCCTTATGATTCATTCATAAGTATCTTAATTACAATCTTAATTCTATATGTAAGGAGCTAGGGAATGATTTTAATTGTTATTGCAATACGTAATATGTTTGAAATCCTTAAGTGAAATTAGGTTGAGAATTTTAGGGATGATGTTAATATGGGTTTTATTGATTTCCCAAAACATTTTTCATTTTTTAAATAATTCTAAAACTACCTCAGTTATTGCATCTTTGAAGAGGGGCTAAGGTATTTTAAAGGAAAGTGTGTTCAAACCATCAGGTCTAATGGATTTACCAAGGTTTAAACTGAAGACAATTTTCTCTACATCTTTTACATTAGAAGACATACAAAAGAGCTCAACAACATTATTTTAGTCAAAGATGAAACCCTTAAGAAGCAATGTAGAGGAAGTTCCACTGGCCTAAGTTCTAAGTGTTTTAATGAAGTAATAATAAGCTTTAAGCTTGATTTCTTCTTAAATAAGCTTTAAGCTTAATTTCTTCTTAAGCAAGTAGGAAATTATTTTAGTATTTCTCCTAGAAGCAATTGTATTGTGGAAGAATTTATAGTTTTTTCCCCCTTTCTGAACCATAAAATTCTTGATTTCTATTAGAGAAGAGACTATGCTCCCCTAAGGCCTTAGTTAAATAAAGCTACTTTCTCCTCCATAAACTTAATAGGATCACTTACTGCAAACTAAATCCCCTCCTAAGTAGACTCGAGTTTCTATGTAGTAGCTTCCAATGTCAAATAAGTATTATTATAGCTTTCTTGATTTAATAGATTGAGCTCCTTTTGCACCACTTGTAGATTCCTCATACATATAAAAGACATAACCAAAAAACTTATGAGAAAGTTAATTAGGTATAGCATCCCTTAACTTCTCAAGCTTTAATAGGTAGTTATTAAAGTGGAAAGGAGCTCTCTGAACTTGGCTTAATGAGAAGTTTTGTATGTTTATAAGGTAATGATCAAAGAACCTGTAATTATTGAATATAACTTTGCTTTTAGGAAAATTTTTCAACTAATCTTCATTCATATGTGCTCTGTCTAGCTTATTTCTAAGATGACAACTACTACTTTGTTTATTACTCAAAATCTGGATAAGCTCCTTGGATTTCAAGTTAATTACCTTACTGTGGTTTATATAATTCCTAAAGTCATTGAAATTCCTTAAGCTTGTCTTCCTTTCAGCTTCTAAGTAATGTAAGATACTATTATAGTCCCCTAGTATCAACCATGGTGAATTAATAGAATAGTGTATGGAGTTAATTATATACTTGACCAACTTTTATCAAGTTTCCTTTAAATTCAATCCCCATTCCTTTTTTTAGTGATTTGTTTTGAAAATAAAAGGAATATATTACCAAAAATAGGTGACAAATCTATAAGATACAGTTAATAGTAGTAGTTATAAACAAGTAAATGTAAGAGCTTCAAGTGTAACTTGATTAGTTCAAAACACTAGAGGAAATCTTGAATTATCTACTTATGGATTCATTTCAGTTGAACTTTCAAAGGTCAAAATCAATAGTTTCTCTATTCTTATTATGGCATTATTCTCTATGAAGATGATATTTCAGGCATGCTCAATAAGTTGATTTGTTTGATAGTTAGTTGCTATTTAATCCAATTAATCAAATCTTGAGCCACTTGATTTTTACTACTATCCTTACATTAGAATATTCTTTAATTTCTTTCTATCTATGTTGAGTGCATATTGTTGTAAGTCATATTTTCTAATCTATTTTGTCTCCCTTGTTTAAACTTCTGTCTTTGCCAAGCTAGTTTAGGAGCTTTTAATGACTTGTGAAATTTTGTCTCAACTTGCATAAGGATTGAGATATATTCTATACATGAGCTAAAAAAGTCATATAACAAGAATAAGGGTTATAGATTTTCTGGATTGAATTTACAAAGGAAAGAAATCTATTAACAATAAAGTGTTGATCCATGGTGGCTAGTTTTATTTAAGTAACAACCATATGAATAATGAAACTTTTTGGTTGAGTTAGATTGTAATATCCCATTTTCCCATACTAAGGGTTAGGGTCCTAGACTACTGTAAATGAGAAATAGTGTTAAGAAAATTATGAGGTGCATTGCATTCACATACATATCATTAGCATATACATATGAATATTGATTGTATACATTGTAAATATTGTATGTTGGGGATGTTATTCATGCATGCATGACATGCATGAGAGTGCAACGGAAGTGTTAGAATCTAGATTCTGACACCATGACAATCCCAAAAAACACAGAATCACACATGCATGCATGGATATATAAAAGAACATGAAATATAAAACATTTTACCTTTTGTTTCTCCTCCTTTCTTATTTCGTCTCTTTGTTTGGGTTATTGCAAACACCAAACCCTTCCTTGAAACCTAAGAACATGCAAATATCAATAAGAAACAATTTATAAGGGATTTGAGCACCAAACTAGATGAGTTCTAGTAGATGCTCAATATGATAGAAGATAGATCAAGACTCTTGTTGCATGCACTTTGATTCGTGCAACAATTGAGTAAATTGGAAGAACAAGACTCTTGATATCTCTATCTCACTCTAGAACTCTTCTAGAGCCCTTATGCTCTCACTTGGGTGTGTAAGAAGTGGTTAAACTCTTTTGTACTCATTCGTGCCCTCGGTCACGATTGTGGCCATTGAGCCACGATTATAGCCTACTTAAAATTAGGCTCGCCTTTAGTGATGATTGTGGCCTATGAGCCACAATCATAGCCTACTTAAAATTAGCCATGCATAATATTTTTTTCATCTGATCTTTTATCCATATGACCCTTAAGTTCCTGGTTATTTTAGGCACTTGAATTAATTATTAATTCAAGCAAATCATGAAGGGTTTTATAATGCCAATTTGTTGGAATATAAGTGGATTAACACAAGAACTCTTTGATAATTAATTATCTAACTTATGAACCTTTCTATAGACAATTACCATGTAATTCATCCTTTCACCATACTATAACCCACTTGGTTCGGAGTATGGGCTATGTGTTAACTCCCACTAGGCTGACTACGTCATACAAGTCCAAGTGATGTTAGTTCTTATCCTGGTATCTCATGACTCTATATGTCATTGAAGACTCTCTTCATGACACATATTTGCTCTAGCCAGAGACTCCTGAATAATGACCTAACAAGAGGTGGTGGGTATCATCTCCTTCTATCAAGAGTGGTGAATTCTTTATTGGCTACCCAATTACCTTCGAATACCAATAGTTGTACCTAATCACCACCCTAAGAGTCACCTCGTCTTGAGGTAACAAGGAATGATGTTAAAGCATAGAATTACTATCCAAGATATCCTTGAGTACCTCAAGTCTAAGGATATTTGCACCATTGCTATGATGAGATTAATTATTGACATTCGATAGAACATCCATATGATAATCTCATAGTGGGTCATCTAATGTACTTATTACCCTTAGTAAGCATCCACATTTTAACTTTAAACATCTCATGTTTACGGTTTGTGAGATCCACTACTTAATCAAATCAAGGAGTATAACATGTGCTAAGCATCTAGATTAATAATGCCCTGTCTTATTAATCGTATGACTAGGGATTATTTAGATACTAACATAATTACATATGATAGGAATCTCATTATTATGATCTTATCATGATTTCTCTCATACTATATTTTGTATCATGGACTTCATTAATTCGATTTAAGATCAATGTCAATTCATATATAAACGAATATCAAATTAATGAAAAATGCCTTTCGTTTTATTAATCAAAACAAAGTCAGCATAAAAGTGCAAAGGTGATTGCCTTTAGAGCACTACTCTAACAATCTCCCACTTGCACTAAAGCCAATCACCTTTGTATCTAATACCATAGGCAAGTACACAAGAATAAAATTTTATTTGAGGAAATGGCTTAGTCAAAGGATCAGCAATGTTCTGATTTGTGGGCACTCTCTCTATCTTCACATCACCTCTATCAATTATCTCCTTGATCAGGTGATATCTCCTAAGTACGTGCTTGGACCTCTTATAAGACCTTGGTTCCTTGGCTTGAGCTATAGCCCCATTATTGTCACAGTACAACAATATTGGGTCTACTACTCTCGAAACCACCTAAGTTCCATAATGAACTTCTTGATCCAAACAACTTTTTTTGCCGCTTTTGCAGCTACAATTTACTCTGACTCGGTAGTCGAATCTGCAGTCGTCTCTTATTTGGAAATCTTCCAATTGACTACTCCACCATTTAGCATGAAAACATAACCTGACTGGGATTTGGAGTGATCATAGTCAAATTGAAAATTGGCGTCTGTATGCCCACTCACTACGAGATCTCCATTTCCATATATCAAAAATACATCCTTAGTCCTTCTCAAGTACTTTAGGATATTCTTGATAGCCACCCAGTGACCCTCACCAGGATCCAATTGATATCTACTTGTAACACTTAGATCATATGATATATTGAGTCTTGTACATAACATAGCATACATGATTGATCCTACTGTTGAAGCATACAAGATCATACTCATGTGAGTCCTCTCATCTTGCATTTTAGGACACATAGAATTTGAGAGTTTTATACCATGAGTCATGGGAAGAACCCTCTCTTATACTACTCCATGCTAAACTTATTTAGCACTTTGCCTATATATGTTGACTGTAAAAGATCTAGCAACTTCCTTGATCTATCTTTATAGATCTTTATTCCCAACACATAAGTTTCTTCTCCAAGGTCTTTCATGAAAAAATTCTGGGATGACCAAACTTTGACTGATTGCAAACTTAAGATGTCATTTCCTATTAGTAATATGTCATCCATATATAACACAAGGAATATGAGAGCACTCCTACTAACCTTCTAATACACATAGGGTTCATCAGGATTTTGTAAGAAACCAAAATCTTTGATTGTCTCATCAAATCGGATGTTCCAACTATTAGATGTTTGCTTCAATCCATAAATAAATTTCTAAAGCTTGCATACTCTTTTTCCATCTCTAGATACGAAGCCCTCGGGTTGTATCATATACACATCCTTAATTAGATTTCCATTCGGGAAAGTCATCTTCACATCCATTTGCCATATTTCATAATCATAATGACTAGCAACGGCTAGGAGTATTCTAATAGATTTAAGCATGGCTATAGGGCTAAATGTCTCATTATAGTCAACTCCTTGTCTTTGACGATAACCTTTAGCGACTAGCCTTACTTTATAGGTAATCACATTACCTTCCATATCGATTTTCTTTTTGAAAATCCATTTGCACCCTATGGGTTTTAACCCTTCGAGTGGGTCAACCAAAGTCCATACTAGGTTTTCCTACATGGAATCCATTTCGAACTTCATATTTGAAGCCATTTTTCAAATTCTGAACTTTTCAGAGCCTCTTCATTGGTTGTAGGCTCATCATCCTCTATGAGCAATACGCCATTGTGTTCGCTTACGAAAAATCCATATCTCTCTAGAACATTGTGTATCTTACTTGACCTATGAACATTCTGTGTGCCAGAAGGTTCAACTGTTGTCTCATCTTAATGAACAACAATTTTGAGTTCAGGTAGTTAATCTACGTCTATTTGAGCATCATGAACTTCATCAAGTTCAACTTTGCTCCCACTGTCTTCTCTTAAAAGAAACTCTTTCTATAAAAAGACAACATGCTTTAAGACAAAAAACTTTTGCTCTAAAGCATTATAGAATTGATACCCAATTGTTTCCTTAGGATATCTTATAAATAGACATTTATCATATTTTGCTTCAAGCTTGTCTGATTGAATTTGCTTCACATAAGCCGGACAATCCCAAACTTTCATATGTGAAAGGCAGGGCCTTTTGTTAGTCCATATCTCATATGGAGTAACTTCAACTGCCTTTGAAAGGACTCTATTTGTCACATAAACAATAGTCTTTAGTGCATAACCCCAAAAGGATTTCAGTAGATCTACTAAGCCCATCATTGACCTTACCATGTCTAACAAGGTTCTGGTTCTCCTTTCATCCACACCATTATGTTACGATGTGTAGGGTGGAGTCCACTGGAATACTATCCCATTATCTTCAAGATAAGTTAGAAATTCCTCGTTTAAGTATTCACCACCTCAACCTGATCGAAATGTCTTAATACTTCTACTGAGTTGTTTCTCTACTTCATGCCTAAATTGTTTGGACATTTCAAATGCTTTAGACTTGTATCTCATTAGATACACATAATCATATCGTGAATAATCATCAATAAAGGTAATGAAGTAGATAAAACCACCTCTGGCATGAATGGACATCAGACCACATACATCATAATGTATTAGGTCTAATAACCCATTCATTCGTTCACCCTTTCCTTTAAAAGGTAATTTAGGCATCTTGCCTAACAAGTAAGATTCACATGTGTCATATGATTCATAATCAAATGATCATAGGCTACCTTTCTTGTGTAGCTTAATCATGCATTTTTCACTTATATGGCCAAGTCGACAATGCCATAAGTAAGATGATTTTAAGTTATCTCATTTTTGTCTTTTATTGTCATTGATATTTAAAATTGGATTGCACATATCTAATATGCAAATTCCATTGCACAATGTAGTACTACCATACAATATTTCATTCAACTTAATTGAATAACCATTTTCAAAAAGTTAAATGAAATCCCTCTTTATTAATACGTGAAACAGATACAATGTTTTTTGTCACAATGGGTACATAATAGCAATTTTCCAAAACTAACTCTAGCCCATTAGGAAGATACAAAACATATGTCCTTACAGCTAATGCAGCAACTCTTGCTTCATTTCCCACTTATAGGTCCATTTGTCCCTTCTTGAGCGGTCTACTACCCTGAGACCCTACATATCAAACATATATTTGTGAGCCACATCTGGTATCTAAAACCCAAATGTTATGATCAGAAATAGTATTAACCTCAATGAAAAATATCATACCTGAAGTAGACGGTGGGGCATCTAATGCCTTCTTCTGCTTCAGTGACTCCAGATAAACTTTGTAGTTTCTCTTCGAATTTCCTTCCTTGTTACAATAGAAGCATATCCCCTTTAGTACTGTCTCTTTTGCCTTCTTCTTAGCTACACCTACCATTGGCTTCTTAGACTTCTTCTTCTTCTTTTAGTTCTTCTTTCGAGAACTAGAAGCAGAGTCCACCAGCATCATAGCCTTATTGTCTTTCTTTACAATCTACTCAGTTGTTTTGAGCAGATTAATCAGCTCAGGTATCATTGTGAATATTTAGTTCATCCGATGGTTAAAAACAAACCGCGAATAAATATCGGTCAACCCAGTCAGAAACAAGTCTATACTTAATTCATGATCCATAATGAAACCCAAACTGGCTAATCTCTCAATGTATCCATTCATCTTCAGCACATACTACACTAGATGTGATCCCTCAACCATCTTAGAACAAAAAAGCAACCTTAAGGTCTCGAACCTTTCAGACTAAGCTTGCTTATCAAATAGTTCCCTTAAATGGTAGACTATAGTATGAGCATCCATAACCTCATATTGCTTTTGCAGTTCTGGTGACATAGAGGCCAACATTATATAGCTAGACAACTCACTATCATCTAATAGCTTCTTATAAGCTTTTTAATCTTCATCAGATGCATCGAAAGTAGGGGGATCGAGAAGTGGTTCATCTAGGACATATCCTAATTTTTCAAATTTGACAACAATTCTCAAATTTTGTAGCCAATCCAAGAAGTTTGGTCCCATGAGTTTGTTGGAATTTAATAGGGAGCGTAAGTTCGCACTAGAAGACATCGTGCGATTCAATAACCTAAAAAAATGAAAGAAAGTGTTAGAATGTATATTAATGCATATTGACAAGGACTTTAATCACATGATTATAGGTCTCACTATTCTTATTGAAATCCATAACCCTCACTATGAATTCAAGAGAACTTATAGTTTTCTTAATGGGTCGATATCCGATATCACCAAGAATGACCTTAGGTTTGCCCAACAAGTTACCTTAGGTCAATCGGTAGCTATCATTCATACCAATTGCATTCAATTATGCAACTATCAACTTATGCCATCGACTGTTGATTTAGCACACTCATTAGGTTACCAACTCTTGATTTATATACATCCTATGTATATTACCCAACTTCGAATCTATCCGCGTTGACCTTGGGTTTACCTAAAAAATCAACACTTCTAGTTAAGACCAGCCTATTAATCCAGAAATCTAATTTCCATGGTTTGAATATATTCCTGTAGAGTGGGCTTGGGTTTGCCTAATAACCCAACTCTAAAAGAACATTGGTTCTGACCTTATCAATGGAAGGTGTAAGTCCTAATATTTGGTTGAGGGATTTATCCTTTGGCCTCATCAATACTTGGATGATCTTGATTATGTATATCACGTATATACATTCAGATTATGTACAACTCAATTGAATTGAGCCTATGTCCATAACTACCCTTAAAATGCACCTAATACATGTATCACACAAAGGAGTTTTAATTTAGGTTATGACTTGACTATGCCTCTAAAGTTCGTGATTCGATTCAACTCTTGAACCTAATCAGGTACTAGTATTAGTCTTGGCTAATCCGAATTATGAATGTGATTCGATTAGGAACCCTAAAATTAATTATTTTGATGTCCAGATTAAACACTTTAATCCTAGTTTATATGCCTTTATCTAGTCACACTAGAAATGCTTTGCTCTACTTTGACTAATTCTAAATTAATACCTAGGGTTTCCAAAATTCTTGTACATCAATTAGTCATCTATAATATCCCTAGGTCATCTCAAATTTATTTAAACAATTTCGGCACAAGCCAAAATTATCTTAACAACCAAAATCATCAAGATAAATAAGTTAACCTATTAGACACTAAAGAGACCAGTTCGATGGTCAGAAAATTTTCACAACCCTAATTTCAAGCACATGCATTAAACAAGTTATTGTTATCAAAATAATACATTTCTTATCACATAAAAACCTTATTTAGGTCTCATAATCGAAATACATACATTATAAGTCATTAAGTAAGTGAACTCCATTAACTTTCAAAAAGTTGGCCAATGTTGATTTTGAATTTATTAATTAATTGAATCAAATTCAATTAATTCTAAAAAAAATTCCAGAGCCTAGTTATTAGGAATTATTTATTAAAAAATTTGAATAAGCATATCATATATGTATGACACTTGTCATATTACTTCTAACACAAGCAAACATTACATCATGCATGCATAAGATAATCACTTTAACAACAAGTGTCCTGCATCTCATACATGTGGCAACATCTCATCTTGCATGTGCATGCATAAAATTTATAAAAACAATTTTTATAAAAATTAGTATGGAATTTATATACATGCATGTTCATTACATTTCCAGAATTTCGAAGAACTCCATGCATGCATCAAGCTGAAACTAAATTTGTAATAAAATAGCAAATGATATTCAATTGCATTTTCCTATTACAAAAACATAAAATAACACCTTATAAACATTTCTGTGAAACCTTAAAAACATTTCTGTGAAAAGAAATCAGAAAAAATTTCTAGAATTATTACAAAAATTTCAAAATCAGCACATGCATTCAGTTTTCCAAAAATTCCCAGAAACCAACATATAAACATCGGGATATTAATTCTAAAAAAAATAGCAAATGACATTGAAAGATAATATAACATCGTATAAACAATTTTTTGAAAGAAAATTAGAAAAAATTATACATTTTACAAGAATTATTCCAAATCAACATGCATGTCAATCACAACACAGCAAACACTTTGCACATGTTCAATACATCATCTATTATATGCATAAAGTTGCTCTGATACCACTGTTGGGTTAGCCATGGTTTCATGCATCATATGTATGCGAATGCAACAGAAGTTTTAGAATCAAGATTCCGATATAATGACAACCCAAAAACTACAAAATATAACATGCATGTATAGATATGTAAAGAACATGAAATGTAAAACCTTTTATCTTATGCTTCTCCTCCTGTCTTGTTTCTTCTCCTTGTTTGGGTTGTTGTAAACACCAAACCCTTCCTTGATCACCCAAGAACAAGTGAAAAAGATGAAAAAAGAATGTATAAGGGTGGTTTGAGCACCAAACTAGATGAGTTCTAATAGATGCTCAAAATGAAAATATAGATCAAGAATCTTATTACATGCACTTTGATTCATGCAACTCTTGCATAAATTGAAAGAACAAGACTTTTAATTCCTCTCTCTCACTATAGAACTCTTCTAGAGCCCCTATCCTCTCACTTGAGTGTGTAAGAAGTGTAAAAACCATGTGTACTTAAGTGAAGAACTCACTTATGTACCTATTCGTGCCCTCTATCACGATCGTGGCCAATTGAGTCACAATCGTGGCATGAGCTCACCTTCGGCCATGATTGTGGCCTATAAGGCCATAATCAATGATCATGGCCTGCTTAAATTTGTCCATACATACTATGTTTTTTATCTAATCTTTTATGGTGTGACCCTTAGGTTCCCAATTATTTTAGGCACTTGAATTAACTCTTAATTCAATTAAATCATGAAGGGTTTCAAGATGCCAATTTGTCGAAATATAAGTGCATTAACACAAAAAGTCTTCAATATTTAATTATCTAACTTATGAACCTTTCCATATACAATTACGGTGTAATTTGTCCTTTCATCATGCTATACCCCACTTGGTTCAGAGTATGGGCTATGTGTCAATTCCCACTAAACTGACTATGTCATATCTAGTCCACGTGATATTAGTTCTTATCCTAGGATGTCATTACTTTATGTGTTATTGAATACTCTCTTCATGACACATAATCCCGATAAGAGGTTGTGGGTATCATCTCCTTCTATCAAGATTGGTGAATCCTTTATTGTCTACCCAATTACCTTCGAATACTAATAGCTGTACCCAATCACTACCCTAAGAGCAACCTCGTCATGAGGTAACAAGAAATGA
This sequence comes from Erythroxylum longipes, assembly GCA_027563885.1. Classification (NCBI taxonomy): domain Eukaryota; kingdom Viridiplantae; phylum Streptophyta; class Magnoliopsida; order Malpighiales; family Erythroxylaceae; genus Erythroxylum; species Erythroxylum longipes. Next base: position 27,896,925 of record JAOQMS010000006.1, read on the forward strand.
TGTCAAAGAACAGGATTAGCATCCAAGATATCCTTGAGTACCTCAAGTCTAAGGATATTTGCATCATTGCTATAATGAGATTAATCATTGGCATTCGATAGATCATCCATATGATAATCTCATAGCTGGTCATTTGATGTACTTATTGCTCTTAGTAAGCATCCACGTGTTAAATCTAAACAACTCATGCTTACAGTTTGTGAGATCCACTGCTTGATCAAATTAAGCAGTATAACATGTGCTAGTCTGTCTGGATTAGTAATGTCTTATCTTATTAATCCTATGACTAGGGATTATTTAGATACTAACATAATTGCACATAATAGGAATCTCATTATCATGATCTTATCATAGTTTCCTTCATGCTATGTTTTGTATCATCGACTTCACTAGATTTAAGATCAATATCAATTCATATATAAACGAATATCAAATCAATGAAAAATGCCTTTTGCTTTATTAATCAAAATAAAGTCTGTACAAAAGTTCTAAAGGTGATTGCCTTTATAACACTACTCTAACAGTAACGTCCCTAATGCATACCTTGAATGTATATAAATGAAGCAATCCCATATGGGCAATAGTTAATTATAGTATATACAAAATCAGATTACGTCTCAATACTCAAAATCATATTATGCACAAAATATGATTTTGTAATTATCTTTTCTTTTCACTTGACTTATAAAAACTTAATAAGTTCTTTCTAAAGTATGCGTATTTTCATTTTGACTTTGCTAATTCGAATTTTGTTCTTTTATCACCAGTAATAATTATTTGCTACCTTAATAATGCATTACAAAATATTAATGTATGGGATTTTTATTAAATGAGATTTCTATAGTTTCCACTTTATCAATTGAATTTTGTGATTATATTAAGTCAAAATTATGATATTTTTAATTATATCTTTATAATTATTTAATATCTTTAATATATTTTAATAATTATATTGTGGTGCTTTTGTAAGTTGTCTACCTTAGATAATATTTATAAAGTACCATCAGGATTTTAATTTTGTTATAGCAAATAATCAACATAATCAATATATAATATGTTTGATTCACCTTTTGTAATACACAATTTGTTACATTATTATTGTTACTCTAGTTCTTCTCCACCTTAACTATTTTTCTCTTGTCACTAGTAAAAAAAAGCATAATACATTACAAAAGTATCAATGCATGGGAATTTTCCCTCAACCGATGATTACACTAATACCTCAACCTAGTAAAAAAAAAAACGATGATTACCTATACAATCAAACCAGAAACAAAAGCCCATACAATGAAAGCAATACACAAATGTCAGACCCCGTTTCCAGAGTCTAACTCTTACGTGCTCTGATAACATACCTGTCAGGCCCCGTTATCGGAGTCCGACTCATGACTCTTCATGCATGCTCTGATACCATAAATTGTCGGACCCCGCTTCTGGAGGCTAACGCTTTCATGCATACTTGCTCTGATACCAACTCTGTTATTTTCAAGCATGCAGACTATCTTGATACGTAAGTTATCACCCAATGATAAAACCTTGATCACTTTTGGATTGTCTTCCTAAAACTCCCCTTTATTAGTCTCAGCTTAGCACTTAGAGCAGTCGACTACTTCATTCCTACCTTTCAACCTGAATCCTTTAATCATCAGCGTGGTTGAGTCCTTGCTTCACACAAATACTTGCCTCGGGGCTATTGGTGTAAACTTCCCTTACAAGCAACCAAACTAGGGTTTCCTTTGGGTAGTTGGAAAGAGAACTTCAAGAACTACAATTTTCATGAAAGCCTCGAAGACCAACTTTGTCTCCTGATGGTTCGAAATTGGGACAGAAGATACGCGTGAACAGTAACCCAGACGATAG
>JAOQMS010000006.1:27898884-27931806 GCA_027563885.1 Erythroxylum longipes
GTGAATTTGGGACAATGTAAATTGAAAGCAAGGAAAGAGTGATGTAGAAACCATTGGAAATTTTAGGTTTAGGGGTTAAGTTTCCAGGGATTTGCCGCGACGAAACCACATGGGTCGCCGCGGTGAAAATAGCATTGTTGGTTCGTCGCGGCGAAAGTTAACTTTCTCGCCGTGGTGTATTTATCCTGAAAGGAGCAGGAGGGAAAATTCTGGACCTTCGCCGCGGCAAAGTCAATAGTTCGCCGCGACGAGCACGCCATACCTCCGAAGGATTTTTTTTGCTTCCACTATGCCCAAACTTGAAGTATCATAATCTCATGGCCTTAGAGTAAAAAGATGAACCGATAATGATTAAGGTGTTTTCATTAGATTGTGCCAACGTTATATGACTCCAGATAGTTAGCTAATAAGGGTTCTTTGAAATAACTCTACAGGGTAATAAGCTCACGTTTTATGATATTCTGTATGACCTCTGAGTTGGACTCCAGAAACGGGGTCCAACATGTTGTGGTATTAGAGCACGAGTTAGACTCCGAAAACGGAGTTTAACATTAACACTCTCATCCTTTTGTTTGCTTATGCCAAAATGGTATCCATTCGATAATGGAAAGTCTGAATCACCACCTCTAAGTGATCCAAACGAGCAACCACATCTTGTGTTACATCTTCTAGAATGGCCCCAAGACCATGTTCCAATCTATCCGAACTTTCTCTAATGGTTCCAAATTTTGATTTGCCACCATTGCCATAAATACTGTTTGCCAAGTGAGGACAATATCCTAGATATCTCTAAACGTAGACTCTGATACCATGTTGTTATAGAGTTGATTTTGAGGTTAGCAAACTCTCATGTAAAGACCCTGTAATGCGACCAATTCTGCACAATTGATCTAGCCAAAAACACTCCTTTAAGAAGTAACAAAAGCATCGTTACTATGGGCTATCTTGAAGAATAGATTAATTCCCATTATAAAGAAAAGAAGAACAACGCCTAGGAGGTTGTTTTTGTGGGCAACATTATATGAAATACCAAAAGAGAGAATAAATAATGTTAACGGATAAACAAATAGGATATTGTAGAATATTTGAAGTGAGAATACGTAACATACATCACCATGGTTTGGAGGGATTACACATATATATAGATTTCCCACCAGACAATAATGTTAAAATGATAAGGTCCCCAACAATAGCCACAGTTTGGACAATTTACAACCAATTAGATAGTTTATATATTAACTATCAAGTAATAAAACGACACAAATATATTATATTCGATTACACCATGCAAGACACAAAGGCCAGATGTCCTTGACGTTATGCCTAGCTTTATGCAACCACCCATATCATGCCACATCACTAAGGTAAGGAGCTATGTAACCAACGTTCATGCAAACGTACAAGAGATGTTCGCAAACGTACAAGAGATTTTCATCAACGCAACTTCACTTCCCATCTTGTATTAGGTTGATGATTATTTGGCACAAAAGAACAAAGGGACCTTAACAGGAGGAGCATGAACACGGAATATTATGGTGATGAAAAGCTTGTGATAAAGAAAAATTAGTGAGAAAAAAGAGGAATGAGAGGAGGTGAGATGAGCAAGAACTAAGGGTATGTGCGCCGTCAGATTGTTTGTTTGGTGGGTTGGTTTCATTTGAGAACCTGAAACGAAGAAAAGAGAGAGTGGTGTGAGATTGAAGAGTGCCTCTTCCTCTTTCTCAGTTTAGAAATGGTGGGAAAGGACATAAATGTTTTACAAGATAAAATCACTTACATTTGAGGTCCTAGTCCAACAACTGATTTGGTACCAATTATATACTAGAATTGAAATTAATTCAATTAAATTTTAGCAATAAATTTAAACATTGAGTTTTATAATCAACTCCAATACTCAAGTGTATCACTAAACTTAACCATGTACTTCTAGTAGTATTAAAATTACCTAGTAAATAATTCGCTTATACAAAATATAACAACAGATGTAAGGATGTTAAAAAAAAAAAATTAACGGCATGGAAGCGAAGAAGAGTAAACAAAAGAATTTTTATGCTCAGATAACTTTTGAACATGTATGGATATTAAAAAAAGATAAAAGAGTAGAACTCTTTTAATTTCTTTATTTCTTTAATTACGATTTCATCACCTTTTGATCTATTGTAGACAAAGTTAATAATTCCATCAAAACACCGTTCATATTATTGTTATCATATTTGTTTTATTTTAAACAAAATTAGTAATTCTATCATAACACTGTTATTTTAATTTTGACAGAATTCAATTGACTTCTTGGCGAAATAAAATTAGAAATTGAAATTAATAACTTTACAACACATAATATTCCCCTTATTTGTGGATGGTGTATATCCTAAACAGTCCTACCCCCAAACATTACTTTTAAGAGTTGGGAGTTAATTAAATCATAAACACTCCTAACCAACTCCAAAATCACCTCAAACCTCAAAAAGGTCAAAACACTGCTTACTAGGGGGCGTTTGTGTCAAAGTTTAAAGCACCGAGTCTTTAATGCCTGATACATCATAGACTTGGTCATCACATGACCCATAATATTGAAATCAATGGCATTTGGAATTTCCACAAAATACAAATGTAATAAACCAAAACTAACAACCATACAGAGTCTAAGATCTCATCAGATTTGTGGCATATTTATACGCTCGACAAGATTTTAGAAATATGGAAGTATAAAACTTGCACAAAATTCCACTACGCAGTCACATGGGCATGTCCTTCCTCGGCAGCTGCTTCGAAGGTTTCCCCAGCCACAAGCTCAGGAACTTCATCATCATCCTCTTGCGCCGTAGTTGCAGTAGCACCACCACCACTAGGGGCTTGCTTCTGGATCTGCTCTGCCAATTTCTTCAAGTTGTCCAAGTTATCTGGCCCTACACGATTAAGAAAAATAAAAAGACAGGTATGTCCAAAAATTAGGAACTGGGAAGCATCATGAAGTTAATTCTCAGCTAAAAAGCTCGTAAGCCATTTTGATTGTATCTGAAAATGCATACCCAAATGCCCAAGAACATGAGGAAGAATGTCCTGCAATTCTGTAGAGAACAAACAAAAAAGGAAAGCAGGTCACATTCAGATCTCACCCGGTCTAAACTAAGAAACAAATGATCCATGTCACTGGTAAATACCAGTTATACTTAGCCAGTGAATTGATAAACCCCAACTGTCGATGTAATTGCTAGTTAAAGATTATCAGAGAAGTAATAGGGGCATACTCTTGGTTTGAGGAGAACCACTAACCACCCATGTATTGGCAGCGATTGATGCTTGAACTGAAACAATAACAAAAAGCAACCACTAACTCATTTACAAAAGTGTGGATGGCATCATAAACTCAAGTTGATCATCATTAAGTACCAAAAGCTATTGAATGAATTGGGGCTTACCTTTGGGGTTTATAAACTGGATAACAATATCATCCTTGAAAATGTTGACTTCCTCAATAGCTGGTATGACATTTACACCTATTCTCTTCAGGGTGCTCTGAAGCCTTTTGTCATCTGTAGTTGTAGTCTTATGGACAGCTTTCTTCTTCCTGAAATTTGAGAAAACTTTTGAGTTGAACTCATAATCAAGTAATAATGAAGTACACTAAATGTAAAAATTATCAAGGGCAAACAAAGGGAAAATTATTGAAACAGTTCCCATACAAAGTATAAGTATGTAATATGCACCACCCTCATTAGCCATCAAACATCAAAGTCAGCAATTGCTCGGGATTGATCAGATATAAAGGCTGCATATTGACCACAAACAAAAAAGTACTTGAAACTAAAAGATTTCCCACCTTCTCACACTACCCTTCCCACCAGTGCGAACTGCACCAGCCATCTTCATGAGCTTCTCTCTATTCATCTGCATAGAAAATGCATTCAATGAATCATCATACTACAATTTTCAATGAAAATGCTAAAGAGACAAGAAAAACATCATGAGGAGATCTTACAAAACCAACTCTTCCTCATTTGAATTTTATCAACTAATATTTTTTAAAGAAATGTCAAGAACGGACAATTATCAAACGGTTTTGCACCAATTCTACACTTTAAATGGCAGGGAGAATATTTGTTTAAATTTTCTTTTTAAGAAGGCAGGGGGTTAATCACTCACTTCCAAATCTGCAGGTTGTTAAACCAGATGTACCTGAATACTAGTCTTTAAAATACAGTGGAATTTGGAAAAATTACAAGTTGAAAGTATTCTCCAAAGAAAAAGAATAAGACAGCCATGTTGAAAAATTAGTAGAGCTCTCATATGTCATAAAACAAAAAATAATGACAACTTATTTTTCAAAAAAATAACAATAATGGCCACTTAGTGGCAACTAGAATTATGAATACAACATCTAAACTTTGGAAATGAAAAATAAATTAACCCAACACTGAAGCATTATCTCACAACAGTACCTATGATAGACTACAGTCAACTGCTTTTGTATTAAGAAGCCTAACTAAACAACTAGCCGCTCCGTAATTCCCATTAGGCAAAAACGCAAAAGGGGTTCGGGAGCCATCAAGTTCTGCAAGAACCATCATCGTCTACGCAATACAACATTGGGATAGTTGCTTACTGTTTCTTACAGCAGAAAAAAGAGCACATAAGAAGGGCGCATAGGACAGTGTCAAGACCTATAATTATCCACAATAGCTAAAGTTTATTACGCTATCCATCATATAGGTTATCAAAACCTGTCCAAGCAACCAACGATTTAATTAAAAGCACGAAAAGCGCAGAGAAAAAATAAACAAGAAGGATTCAAGCGAAGACAACATGGGCAAAGGTATATAAATCTCAAGGAGAAAATATTAAGGATCAATTGGTTACAAGAGAAGGAAATTAAGGGTTTTCGGGATTTTACCTTTGACGTTGGATAGGGTTTTGCGTTGTAATAACGCACCTGTGGACTAGAGAAGAGCTCAGCGGCGTTGGATTATGTTAGGCATGTGTTAAAATATATAGTAGGGTCTAGGTTGTGGACTAAACCTGGGCTGATCCCCGTTTTTGGGCAGTACATTACGTTTTATCCAGCCCATAAAATGTATACATTTTTCCAATTTCATACTTATCTATCAAATTTACAACTTCGCAGTCCTTTTAGTTTCTTTTAATTTTATATTCAAAATTTTTTATTTAGATGTATTATAAAATTTTATTATCGTTATCATACTAATAAAATTAAGATTTTATAGTATCAAATATAAATTTTGTTAAATATCTACATAAATTGTTATATATCTTACAAAGTAGTTATAATTTTAAATCACTCCAAACGATATTCATATGATATAAATTCTTTATAATACATATATTAACTAATTGACAAGTTATAGTATATAAGAAGATTATAACATAAAATAAATTATGAAGATTTAAATAAATGTGTTATTAGTGTTTAAGATATAGTTTGTTCTCACCTAATCATTAACTTACTATTCCTTTTCATATCCATTAAGTGAATTTTCTAATATTTTAAAACAAAAATAAAGTGACGAAAATTTGCTAAATTTGTGCTAAATTTAGAGTTGATTCAGTTTTGAACAAAATCTTGATTAGACTTGCAATATTTTGTCATTAATTGTTTATTGTGTTTGATGCTATATTTAATACATATATCACCTGGAATTGAATTGGTACTAAGATTTTAACTCAATCCAAACTAATTGGCTATGTGAAAAAATATACATATGATAACTAATACAAATATAACGTACTAATTAATTAATGTATGTAAATGAAAAGATATAGTTAACTAAATTAATAAACATTTTTATATTTTATATAATAATTAAGTTACATAAGGTTAATTACTAAAAAATATCAAAATTTATTAAATTAATAAACATTTTTATATTTTATATAATAATCAAGTTATATAAGGTTAATTACTAAAAAATATCAAATTTTATAAGGTTAATTACTAAAAAAATCAATTAATCAGTGTGTATGCTCTAGATAGCTATTACCTCGATGTCCTGGCAATGTCTGGATGTTGTCGCTCTAATTACGCTTCTATATCATGCAACATATACACATTTATACATTACTAAATTGCACAATTACATTAATACTCAATCATACAGATATGTATATGTGTTATGTATCATATATGCTCAATGACAATCCCGGATATGCATAATCTTAATCATGTGTCTCAATCATTCAAACATTTTATTTGTATATGTCTAGCTTACTCTTGGGTTTATGCCTCAAGTATACTTGATTATTCTAAATTTCCTCAATCAATCATTCACCAAGGTTGTTCTAGCAGTATAAGATCACATAATATCCAATTTCTCATTTACCTTTACTTAATACACATCATTCATCTTCTTTGAGTCACATTAGCCTTAATAGGATCACTTTCATTCTTATAACATTTCCAAATTTCCAAATTTGAATCCTTGATATTTAACAATCTATTCTTAAGTTATAACCTCAATTATCACCCTAAATATATTAATCACTTAATTCATCATCAAACTAAGTTCATTTCAAGCTTCATTCAAGCCTAAATGCATTATAGGAAAGTACTTAATCATTTGTTGTTTCAAACCTCACATAAAAGAAGTATAAATCACGTAATAGCCATCCCACGATCATGGGTTTTATTAACAGAATATTTAGCTCTTTCATGCATTCCCATGATCATGGATGCATTCCCATGATCGTGGGTTGTTCACATCCGAAAATCCTGGCAAAAGTTCTTCCTATTTTCCAATTTTCCAACTCCTTCAAGTTACATCAAGCATGTCTTATGCTTAGTTCATCATTCCTAAGTTAATTCCTCATCATTTCCTCTTCATTCTCACCTCCATTTCAGCTCAACATCATTCATAAACAAATCATAACCTATGGTTGATCATAAACACAAAACAGAACATCTATATATACATATTCATCATTAATGTTTCAACACATATTCAACTCCATTGTCACCTTTATTTCATCTCTAAACTATCACTTTAATTTCTTCTCATTTCAAGACACTACACTACTCCTTTTCTTTATCTTTAAACTCATTTTAGTTTACCTTAATAACAACTACCAAACATTCATGTGATTATACATTAAAAACAAAACATGAATATATCATCTCTTTATAAAATGTCTACATTCTTTCTACACCATTTTAGGGATCATTCTATCTCAAAAACATCTCTACAATATCTTATGTATTATTAACCATCATATATGTAAAACAAGACATCACTATACCCATGTTTCTCATTCATGTTTATATACTCTTCAACATTTTATGATCTTTTAACCCCTAGCTATCATCATAAAAGTTGCTATTTAACAAACCAGGAAGAATAATGCGTTATACTTACTTGTTTAACTTCAAGATCTTCAAATCACAACCCTAGCTTCCAAACATCATACAATCATCATCATTCAAGGTGGAAGGGTTAGGTCTTTTAGTAACAAGATGAAGAAGACAACGAAGATGGAAGTAGCAAGTGATGGATGAGAGCAAGATTTAACGTTGAGAGGGTGAGAAGAGAGTGCTGTATATGGAGAAAAATGAAGAAGATGAAGAAGAAAGCATATGGTAAAGGTGAAAGACAAGAAAATGAAGATGGTTTTACAAGAGAGTTTTGTGGGATAGGTGGTAAACAGTAAGATTAAAAGGCTTGGTAAGTGTCATGACACTTATCCTTAATTAATAATGCTAACCATAGTAATATCTTCTAATATTCTACGCCATATCCTTTAATCTTTAGTCCAGTCTCCAATTCTCAATGTCATTAGTCTTTAAATTCTAAAGCCATGTGCCAATTATTTTTATTGTCAATCATCACTTATTTCTACTACCATAAATTAATTGTCTTGGCACTTGACATTTTTCCTAGTCTAAAAATTAATTATACCCGGAAAATGTTAATTGAGTACATGGACAGTCATTGTGATATGTACAAAATTCAAATTCACGTGTGTGAATGCTTATATTATGCATGAGTATAAATGTATTTCCTAATTTCTCATTGCTATTTCTCATGTACAGTATTCTAGGGTTCTAACCCTTTGTATGGGAAGATGGGATACTACAATTCTCCTCTCCATAAAAAATTTCGTACTCGAAATTCTTACTTGATTGTTTAAAAAGGTAGGGGTATTGATTCCTTATGTGTTCCTCCATTTCCCATGTAGCCTCTTCACTCGAGTGATTCTTCTAAAGGACTTTCACTAATGGAATTACTCGGTTTCTCAACTGTTTCGTCTGATATCCCACTATTTACACCGGCTCCTCAATAAAACTCATATTACTAGCTACTTCAATCTCCTGAGCCGGTAATACATGCATCAGATTAAACTGATATCTTCTGAGCGTACTCACATGAAACACATTGTGTATCTGAGTCATCGTAATCGGTAAGGCTAATTTGTAATCCAATAGTCTAATCCTCTCAGTGATCTCATGAGGACCAATATATTTAGGGCTAAGCTTACCCTTTTTATTGAATCTCAGCACTCCTTGCCAAGGCGATACTCTTAGAAATAGTTTATCTCCTACTTGATACTCCACATCCCTCCGCTGCTGATCCACATAACTCTTGAGCTGCTTTAATTCTATTTCCGATTAGTTTCACTTTATCCACGGTATCTTGTATCAGTTCTAGGACTTCTACCATTCTCAGACCCTCTTCATCCCAATGAAAAGGTGAATGACATTTTCTGCCATACAACGCCTCATAAAGTGCCATTCTGATACTATTATGATAATGGTTGTTGTAAGCAAATTCAATTAAGGCTATATACCGATCCTATGCTCCTTAAAACTCCAATACACATGCCTTGACCATATCCTAAACAATCTTAATTGTCCTCTCACTCTGTCCATCTATTTGAGGATGAAATGCAGTACTGAAGTTTCACTTTATACCCAGAGCTGACTGTAAACTTTTCCAAAATCTCGAGGTAAATCTAGGATCCTTGTATGATACAATAGACACTATGCAACCTCACTATTTCATTCACATACCTTCAGGCTAATTGGTCTAGTGAATTATTCTCTCACTGGTAAGAAATAGGCCAACTTTGTTAATCGGTCCACCACAACCCATATAGCAACATATTTCCTCGAAGTCCTTAGCAATACCATAATGAAATCTATCATAATTCGCTCCCATTTCCACTTCGAAATAAGTAGGGATTGCAATCTCCCAACCGGAGCCTGATGCTCAGCCTTAATCTGCTACTAAGTTAAATGCTTAACAACATATTCCACTACTTGCTTCTTCAACGCTAGCCACTAGAAATGTTGTTTTAATATGTTATACATCTTGGTAGTACTAGGATGCATAACATAAGCGGCTATATGTGATTCCTCTAAAATATCTTTCCTCAGATCATCAATATCAAGCATACACAACCTCTGCTTCAATCACAATGTCCCATCTCTTAATTCAAACTTATAATTCAGGTTCACCTTCAACTTCTCAATAAGCTTTACCATTTCAGGATCTTTACTCTGAACTTTTCTGATTCTGTCATGCAACATTGGTCTCAGCTTCGATGTAGCTATCAATGCCTCATTCTGATCTAGATTTAACTCAACATTCAATGCTCTCAAATGAACTAGGCTCGATAACCTCGATAACTGTACTTGTGCTACACTGCTATTTGATTTTCTACTCAATGCATCTGCCACCACATTATCTTTTCCCGGATAATACTCAATTATGCAGTCATAGTCTTTCAGTAATTCTATCCATCTCCTATGTCTCATATTTAACTCCTTCTAACTCAACAGATACCTCAAACTCTTATGATTGGTATATATCTGGAATGTCTCTCCATATAGATAGTGTTTCCATATCTTTAGAGCAAAAACCACTACAACAAGTTCTAAATCATGTACTGGGTAATTAATCTCGTGAGACCTCAATTGTCCCGATGCATATGCTATCATTTTTCCATATTGCATAAGTACACATCCTAATCTTGATGTAAGGCATCACTATATACCATATAACCTCCAGATCCAGATGGAATAGTCAACACCGATGCTGTAATTAACCAATGCTTTAGCTCCTCAAAACTCCTTTGACATTCATCATTCCATCTGAAAGGCACATTCTTTCTCAGAAGTTTTGTTGAAGGGGCTGAGATTAGTGAAAACCCCTTGACAAACCTTTGGTAATATCCGACTAATCCCAGGAAACTCTGGATCTTAGACACATTCTTCGAAGTTTCCCACCTCGTCACTACCTTTATCTTCTTTGGATCAACTTTGTCCAGACACTATGTGACCCAAGAACACTACTTGATCTAGCCAAAATTCACACTTACTAAATTTGACATATAAATATTTCTCCCTCATGATCTATAAGATTAACCTCAAATGTTCAGCATACTCCTCTCTACTCTTCGAATACACTAAAATGTCATAGATAAACACTGTCAAAAAATGATCCTAGTAGGGATGAAACACCTTATTCATCAAAGCCATTAATGCAGTTGGGACATTAGTTAGCCCAAACGGCATTACTAAAAACTCAAAATGCCTATACCTGCTTCTAAACACACTTTTCGATACATTAGCCTCTACTATCTTTAACTGATAGTAACCAGATCTCAAGTCCAACTTAGTAAACACTCGAGCTCCTTGCAATTGATCAAACAAATCATCAATTCTATATAACAGGTACTTATTCTTCACTGTTACCTGATTCAGTTGCCTATAATCAATGCACAGTCTCAGAGTTCCATCTTTCTTCTTCATAAACAAGATTGGAGCTCCCTGTGGTAATACATTGGGTCTAATGAAACCCTTTTCCAATAACTCTTGCAACTGAGCCTTCAATTCCTTCAATTCGATAGATGCCATCCTACACGGAGGAATAAATATAGGAGCAGTACCTAGAACTAAGTCTATTGCAAACTTTGTTTCCTTATTTGGAGGTAAACCAGATAATTCTGTGGGAAACACATCTAGGAATTCCCTAACAATAGGAATGTCCTGCATATTCTGCTCAGTTCGGGTATCGACTACATGGGCCGGATAAGCCTCACATCCTCCTTGCAATAACCTCAAAACACTCACAATTGAGATCAATCTGGTTGGCACTACTGGACTAATACGTCGGAATACTGCTCTCGGTTGATTTGGAGATTATTACCTCCTCAATGTAGTAGTTCATAATAACCTTATGAACAGCGAGCCAATCCATGCCTAGAATAATATCTATCTCTCTTAACTGTAATACAATTAGATCTGCTTCTAACTCTGCCTAGTCAATTCGAATTAAACACTTCTTATAGACTTCACCAATTATTGTAGTATGACCTATCGGTGTACTCACCTCTAAACCATGTTTTAATAGTTCTCTATCACAATGTAACCTATATGCCAGATGTGGTGCAATAAAAGAATGCGTAAATCCAGGATCTAGCAATGTAAAAGCTTCATAAGTAAAGATGCAACACACCTGCAACGACGTCTGGAGAATTCTGAGCCTTTTGTTGGGTCATAGTATAAACTCTGGCCTGAGACTGCGGTTGATTGCTCTGCACCTCAGTCCTGACAGTATGACTCCTCGAACCTACTCTGCCTATACCACAAACTCTCTATCTAGATCTACTAGCTCGGCTCTGTTGGACAGTTGTTACAGTTACTCCTCCTCCTCTCCTTCTAGGCTGTGCTCTATAAACAACAGGACAGTTTTTGATCTGATGATCAAAAGAGTCGCATCGAAGTTAAGCTCCAAACAATTTCCAACATTCACCACTTTGCTTCTTCCCACATTGTTCACAAGTAGGTAGTTGTCTCGATAATGCACCTTTTCCATTGCTAGACTGCACAAAATTACCCATTTGTCTAAACCCCGACTGTTTTGATATAGTCGGTGGTCGAAAAGATCTGTTTTGGCATTTGCTAAATCTTCTGCCAGAACCAACTTGAGATTCACTAGGTCTCTTCATACTAGATTATTGTTTGTATTCCCTTTGATTATCTCTCAACAGTTGTTCTATTTGGATCGAGGTTGCTCTCAACTCAGAGAAATTGCTCATATTCGTTATAGCTAGCCTCGTCCTAATCTTTATATTCAATCCTTCTTCAAGTCTCCTACACTTGTCTTCCTTTGTAGGAATCAAAGCAGTAGCATACCCCATCAGTTCATTAAACTTTATCTTTTATTCAGCTACTATAAGTCTCCTTTGCTTCAGATCTATGAACTTTTTCATCTTTCTGTCCAGGTAGATCTTCGGCATATAGTTCTCTTTGAAGACCTTTAGAAAGTCTTCCTACTTCAATTCGTAAGGTCTGGTGATACTGCCTGAAACAGTTTTACACCATTGGTATGCTGGACCTTGCAGTAATGAAACTGCATAGTCAAACTTCTCGTTCGACTCGCAGTCCATCTGATCCAAAACTCTCTCCGTTCTCTTTAGCCATCCTTCAGCTTCCGTAGGGTCTGCACTTTCGAAGAAGTCCACAACCCCCTACTTTCTCAGTTTATCATACCTCGTTTCCTTTCTCTCAGGAATTCTTAGAGCCATTCTCCTAGGTCGAGATACAGAAGACTCTCTACTAGTTCCTACTAATTCTAGGTTAGCTGGTTGTCCCACTTGGTCACTTATGGCAGATGACCTATAATAGACAATAACTTTGATTACTATCCAAATTTTCTCACGATGTCTAATGTTCCTATATGTCCTTATGGATGCCAAACCATGCTCTGATACCAAAACCTGTAGCACCCCAATCCCATCCAATACAGCCTATACTTTCATCAGACATTCGAGCATATACCTGGTGGAAGTAGTGCGCTAGAACAATCACATCACTTATTATGGCATCATAATCAAAACCCATTACTCAATAACTAAAACTCAATTCCTCATTTTCATTTCATAGAACATAATGTACATTATAGCATCACATAGATCATCCAAATATATACAGTATCGAAAGGTTATCAGAGTCTACTACTCTGTTTATAAAGTATGCCATATAGTTGAGGAACTATACAAAAACTCTATCTATCACTTCATCTCAGCTGACCAACCTTTGAGCTATTTCTTCTATCCAAAACACAAAACTATTCTTCTTCTAAAGCATCTTAGCAACTAAGTCTCCTCTCTTATACCTAAAAAGCCATGTTACAATTTCAACGAGTTTTGTGAACTCAGTAAGCAAGCCATTATCAATGTGCTCACTTATATCACATAACACAACAATTCATATTCCAAATTCACAAACAATTCATGCTACCACATAATGAATTTATCTTCACTAATCATCAAATTAAATCAAATATCATTATGTTCACTTATTTCACATTTCACATTCCAAATTCAAAACTTTTCAAACAATTCATTTCGATCATTTAAACGTACATATCAAATATATATATTCAATGCACATGAGATTCACTTTCAATTATTACGTTGTTGTGACCGAGTGCCTTTTTAACTGTCTCATATCTATTGTAGATACCAGGCTCATTGATAATTATCCCATATCTGTTGGAGATACCGGGCTCATTATACATAGTGAGCTTGAGGCTCTTACCATATTTTGAGCTTTAAGCTCTTTTTCACTGGCTATTCTAGTCACAACTGCCTTTATCTGATCATGCATATCATGTATAAAATGCATCACATCTCATATGTTCAATCATTCACTTTGTTTCAATATGCACATTCACTTTCACATATCATCAGACCTAAGTCTAGCATTCAACAATTACGTTGAGTACACTTATTTCTGTCCAATTCACATACAATGGACACTTCCAATGTGATTTTTCATGCATCAAATGTCTCAGACAATCAATGTCTGGAATTAACACATTCACATCAATAACAATTCAATACAGAATTTTAAACAAAACAATTCATTAGTGTGTATGCTCCAGATAGCTATTGCCTCGATATCCCGGTAATGTCTAGATGTTGTAGCTCTAATTGCGCTTCTATATCATGCAACACATACACATTTATACATTACTAAATTGCATAATCACATTAATACTCAATCATACCGATATGTATATATGCTATGTATCATGCACGCTCAATGACAATCCTGGGTATGCATAATCTTAATCATGTGTCTCAATCATTCAAACATTTTATTTGTATATATCTAGCTTAATCTTGGGTTTATGCCTCAAGTATACTTGATTATTCTAAATTTCCTCAATCAATCATTCACTAAGGTTGTTCTAGCATTATAAGATCACATAATATCCAATTTCTCATTCACCTTTACTTAATACACATCATTCATCTTCTTTTAGTCATATTAGCCTTCGTAGGATCACTTTCATTCTTATAACATCTCCAAATTTCCATATTTGAATCCTTGATATTTAACAATCTATTCATAATTTATAACCTCAATTATCACCTTAAACATATCACATATTTAATCACTTAATCCATCATAAAAATAAGTTCATTTCAAGCTTCATTCAAGCCGAAATGCATTATAGGAAAGTACCTAACCATTTGTTGTTTCAAACTTCACATAAAAGAAATATAAATCACGTAACAGCCATTCCCACAATCGTGGATGACTTCCTATGATCGTGGGTTTTATTAATAGAATATTTCAGCTCTTTCATGTGTTCCCACGATCGTGGATGCATTCCCACGATCGTGGATTATTCACATATGAAAATCCCAGCAAATGTTCTTCCTATTTTTTAGCTTTTCCAACTCCTTCAAGTTACATCTAACATATCTTATTCTTAGTTCATCATTCCTTAGTTAATTCCTCATCATTTCCTATTCATTCCCACCTCCATTTCAGCTCAACATCATTCATAAACAAATTATAATCTATGGTTGATCATAAACATAAAAACAGAACATCCATATATACATATTCATGATCAACATTTCAACACATATTCAAGATCAACATTTCAACACATATTCAACTCCATTATCACCTTAATTTCATCTATAAACTATCACTTTAATTTCTTCTCATTTTAAGACATTACACCACTCCTCTTCTTTAGCTTTAAACTCATTTTAGTTTACCTTAATAACAACTACCAAACATTCATATGATTATACATTAAAAACAAAACATGAGTATATCATCTCTTTATAAATTTTTGCATTCTTTATACACCATTTTAGGGATAATTATATCTCAAAAAAATCTCTACAACGTCTTATGAATTATTAACCATCATATATCTAAAACAAGACATGAATATACTCATGTTTCTCATTCACGTTTCAGCATATGCTCTTCACGATTTTAAGATCATTTAACACTTATCTATCATCATAAAAGTTGCTATTTAACAAACCATAAAGAATAATGCTTTACACTTACTTGTTTAACTTCAAGATCTTCAAATCATAACTTAACCCTAGCTTCCAAACATCATACGATCATCATCATTCAAGGTGGAAGGTTTATGTCTTTTAGTAACAAGATGGAGAAGAAAATGGAAGTAGCAAGTGATGGATGAGAGCAAGATTCAATGTTGAGAGGGTGAGAAGAGAGTATTGACATGGAGAAAAATGGAGAAGATGAAGAAGAGAGCATATGGTAAAGGTGAAAGACAAGAAAATGAAGATGGTTTTACAAGAGTGTCGTGGGATAGATGGTAAATAGTAAGATTAAAAGGCTTGGTAAGTGTCATGACAATTACCTATTAATTAATAATGCTAACCATAATAATATCTTATAATATTTTACCCCATATCCTTTAATCTTTAGTCCATTTGTCTCCAGTTCTCAATGTCATTAATCTTTAAATTCTAAAGCCATGTGTCAATTATTTCTATCGTCAATTATCACTTATTTCTACTACCATAAATCAATTGTCTACCACTTGGTATTTTTCCTAGTCCAAAATACCCCAAATTTTAGAAATTTCCCAATTTTCACCAAAAATTCTAAATCAATAATTATACTCACCAAATCAATTTTCAAGACATATAATCCACAATTCACATTATAATCATTTAAAAATCAATTATACCTGGAAAATGTCTATTGAGTGCATGAATAATCATTATGATATGTAAAAAATTCAAATTCAAGTATGTGAATGCTTATATTATGCATGAGTATAAATGCATTTCCTAATTTCTCATTGCTATTTCTCATGTACAGTATTCTAGGGTTCTAGCCCTTTGCTTGGAAAAACGAGATGCTACACTCCAACTGGGATGTAACTATTATTAATCACAAACTAAATCTTTGTCTCCTAAATTGCTCCTACTTGGATAAATTCCATTAAATTGATCTTGTCTTACTAGGTCATCCTAATTTAGTATCTTATATGGAGATAAACTTTAATTTATCATTTTTAATTGAAAAATCAATCTTTATGAATGTAATATCTTATTATACAAATTCAGTTACTCATTTATTACCCAATTCACTTTTAAACATATCCTTCAGAATGTTCATAATATTTTTAATGACACTCTTCTTCCTTTTAAGGCCTAGTTTTCCATATTTATATGAGGGACTATAAATTTCAATTATACATTCTCAATAATTCAAATATTATAAACCAGGTCTCTTACTTGTCCATATCTCATATAGTGTTTTAATAACTAATTTAATAGGCACCGGTCAAGTACATATTTTGGTTTCAATAACACATCATTCAATAGGTGACAAAAAATTGTATGTGCCATTATAGACTTAACTATTTTGAGATTTGTTGATGGGCTAATAAGATAATCAATTTCTTATCCATTCAATTTTCATTATACTACTTTTTGAATTAAACAAATAAGTACTCTAACCTTTAATTAGTTCTTAAAGTCAATATCTTCTTTATGTAATTGATTTTCAAGTAAATTCATATGCTTTTGGTATCAATATAATGCCTCAATTATTGAGAAATCAAATAAGTATAACTATATCAGGTGTAGTCATTGATAAAGGTAATGAAATAAGTATCTTTATGCCTTACTCTCACATCCATTTGACTGTATATATGATAATGAATTAGTTGCAATATATTAGTGAATCTTTATCCTATACTAAATGATTTTCATGTCATTTTATCAATTAGACAATGTTTACAAATATGCAATTCCACTTTTTGTAGGTCTTATAAAAGATCATGTTTGACCTCTCGATTTTTTTGATCTTATCCAATACCTAGCATGCTATAATTATCACAAATATTAAAAGAATGAGATGATTTTATCAAATAAAACTAATTTTATTTGTTTAATAAACAACATATAATCTTATAAAACTATTTAACATAAAATTATGAATATTATAATTATAAAAACATTATTGTTTTTACCACTATGGAACTTAATATTGAATACAAAGCTTGCTAGAAGGATGAGAGAAAGAAGATTATGTGAAATCATCAAAATGAAAAATTATATCATGTAAGATAAGGGTCCAATTACCTAACTAGTAATTTTATCATTAAAGCCATCTCACATTTTTTCTACCTTGTCTCATGCTTTCTTTGGAAGTGTTTTCGCTTTCCTATTTTAGTTAGCTTTAGCCTTTCTTGGGATCTTAAGAATTATGGAAAAGTTTCTTTCTACTTTTCACTTAGATGCACAATTGGGCTTCCTTTTCTTATATTTATCTCCTTATGAGCGTAAATTAGGTATATATTCCACAATATGTGGCTCGAATACCTCAAGATATTTATTATGTGTTAATAGGTTCCTAATAGCATTATTCATCATCTTGATTTTCTTATTGTGAGTTAGATGCATTTTCATATGCTCCCAACTTAAAGGCAAAGATTGCATGACAACTTTCATATATTCAATAAGATACAAATAACATCTCTCAGTTTATTAACTATGTTTCTCAGCAATGAATACTCCTTTGCTTATTCATTTGTGATTTATTTTATTTATTCTTATATATGTCAAACTTAACAGTGTGTGACCATAATTTGGTATTTGGGGTGCTATCAAAAGAATGTTACTAGTGCAGACCATATATCTTTGGCATGGTCATACATCCTGAATTCTTGTATAACGTCATCTTCTATGCTAAGTTAACTAAGGAGTTCTACTTTTACACAAGTTATATGCCTCAAAGTATATCTTTGTTGAGCCATAATGTCTTTCTTAGAAACTCTCATGATTTTATATAATGAGACAAGAGCATTTTGCTCTTCCAACACATATTGTATTTTCATACCTCAAATTTCTAAATTGTTACCATTTAAGTTTATAATGAAACATATATTATGTGATTTTTGTTATTTTTAATCAATCTAAACCTTCTAGATATAAACTTTAATTGTTTTCTTAATTACCTATAAAACAAAAGGTCATAGAGTTTCCAATCATCATTGGTATAAGCTAATCTCTATACTATATATCTCATAGGTAAGTGCACTTATTAAACTATAGTATAGTGTCAGTGAATATCGAGTGTCGATCCTACAAGGACCACAAGTACGAGTAATAACCTCTTTTCTATTATCTAATTGAAAAATTAAGATGATGATTTAATTAAAATAAAATAAATTTAAAAATAATAAACCAAGACATAAATAAAAATTAAGATTGATCAATATCAAATAATTAGTACCTAAATAATAAATACACCTCAAATTCTTAAGTATTAAACTTTTTATCATACAATTCATTTATTGGTCATTGGACGATGAAAATTTCTATTTTATATTACTATCTTTCTCAAGACTATTAATAACTAATCCTCAGTTGATTAACTAAGATGTCTTTCTAGTTAAAACCCTTAAGATTGCATTACTCAATTCATGAATTTTACTAGTAGGTTTGAGTCTAATCCAGAAGATCTATGTTGATCATTCTCTAAGTTTGCATTCAACTCCTTCCAATTATGGTATGTCTATCCATATAAAAGGATTTCTCAATCTCAATTATATAAAATCATATATTGAACTAATATCCTAAACACATTAATTCAAGAATCAAAGCATATAATTAAATCACAAGGAATCAACAATAAAATTAAATTAGATAAAAGAATCAAATCATAAGGTCCATCTTAGCTTAGGATTCATCCTACTTAGGCACTAAACAAATTTAGTTCATAAACATAGAAAACAAAAATAAAAGTTTAAAAACTTTTAAAAAAAGAGAATCTATTCTATATCCTCTTTTCTTTAATAATCCCCTTAAAACTTCAATGGAAAGTTGTTCTCTTTCGAATATCTAAAGTAATCTTTGTGTTTTTACTATACTAGGTTCAGAATTATATTTAGAACTCTTACTCAACTGTCTAAGTTTGACTCTAACTTCTGCTCTCTTTAATTGGCCTTCATTATTGCCTTTTATAGTGTGAAATTAGGATTTTTGAAGTAGATATAGTTAGTCACATAACTGTGTGTATCATTGTGCCGCTTAAAAACTCTTTAAAATTGAATGTATAAACATTCCCAAGAGTTTACGTGGGCAGTGGACACGGTTGTGTATATGACTTACCCGGGCATGCCCACTTTCACACTAGCAAAACAACATCTTCAAAGCCATACACGCTTACAGGGACTTAGTCTACAATACAACTGTTATGTGATTCATACTGGCATATCTTTCATCACAGAGGCATGTCCCTCCAAAGCAACTCTAATTCTTCTGTTTTCTACCCCAATTTCACCAAAATTCTTCTCCTTTTGATTTATGAAGGCAATTGACATCTAATAATGCACTAAAAACAAAATAAGTACCAAAAATAATAAAAAATCTCAAATAATCAAGCAAAATGCTTTAAACGTGAGAATAAAAACATAGTATATTAAGCGTTTCCTAAACATCCTCATATTTAAGGTTTTGCTTGTCCTCGAGCAAATTATAATTCAAATCATTAAACTTAAAAACATCCATCCTTTATTAACCTTGATTTTTCCATCCACACCCTAAATTGTCATATTTTGTGAACCAAATTAGCTTACAATTTGATTTTAGCTATCCTAGAATAAACTTTCGTAAGCTAATATTAATAGCAATCACATTGATAATCTTTTTTAAATCAAATGATAAGATTTCGTACCCTCATAAAGGATTCACTCAATTCACTCAAAGTGTTTAGGGTAGAAAATATAGTAAACTCTCAAATCAATACATAGGAGGATTGTTATCCATAAGCTTTCAATAAAATCACATCTCCATAATAAATAAGTAAACTATAAAATATAAATCAAAAGGACTTTTAAATAGGAAATAATGAGACTTAGGTAAAGGTATGGTAAGGATAAATAAAAGGGTAATAAGGTTGAAAGAAATTCATATAAACAAGATTACATAAAACTTGATTCTTCATAGTATAGGTCCTTCAAGCAAAAATTTCATTAGCATAACAATAAATTTTCTCTCTGCAAGCTTTCTTTTCTTTTCTCTTTCTTCTTTTTTTTTCCCGATTAATATGCTCGCAATAAATGATTTTCAAATTAAAATTTAAGCAACTTTAGAGAGATTTTAAAATTATAACAACGAAGCATTTGAGAAGCAACAAATTTAACAATCACTATTTACCAACAATTATAGGCACATTAGGCCTTCTCTTTGAAATTCTTTAGTATAATCCCAATCTTAAGCAATTAAATAAATGCAAATCCTTTAGAGTTCAAAAATAGATTAAAAGTAAAAAAAAAAGATAATTGGCTATCAATGTGGTTACAATCAATAAGAAGGCTAAGTCTTAGAATTGATTACTCTTAAAAGATAAAGTGGATTGGATAATAATAAAAGAAAATAGGCTAAAACAAATGGTTAAATCTAAATGCCTTTATCATTTTAATGGATCTAGTTTGACAGTGTAGTCTTAACATGAATAATAAAAGGAAGTTCTAGAATCATCCAACTATACATAACGTACACAATAAAGAATAACATAGCATAATATAGTGATATATTGCTCTTCAGCTCAAAAGCTCACAATTAGGCTTCATGTGTATAAAAAATATGCAATTTTCATTTATATTAACTATTTCAATGATTACTAAAAAAATGACTTACAGAAGCAATTATATTTTAACTTTCATCCTTTTGAATACTAATTTAACTTAATAATCAATAATATCCTAAAGTGTTTCAGACATATTTGAACTAAATTAGGATGTTAGTTAATAAAAGTAAACAACAAAGATTATAATAAGCTTAAGAAATTTGAAAATTTTCTTTGATATTTCTCTTAAATGTGTCTCCATACTTAAAATTTTACATTGTCTCCAATGTACATAATAAAAATATAAATATATAATTTCAAAGAAAACAAAAAACTGAGAAAGGAATACTTAGTAATTCTCTGAATAATAATAATTACAATTTCTAAATTCAGTGAAGATTCCATCCAATATTTTGTATTATCATCCTTGTAAAAGAGAACCAAAAGGGGATAAAAAGGAATAAAAGAAAATAAATAATAGTAAAATAAAAACACAAATGACATTTCAATAATTAAGTTTGGTAAGGTCAGGCATTCCTAATTATAAGACAAAAAAATAAGAGAAAGAAAGAAAAATAAAAAATAAAAAAACAAAAACCCTAATTAAGCATCTTAGACTCTCTTGCTCTTAATTAGTCCATTAGTGAGTCTAATATGTTGGTCACTGGAGGATTACCAGGTCCCTGAGCATCATGTGAATCTATCATAGGCCTCGAGTCTTGCCACTTGCTTCATCAACTCCTATTGGTGAACTCGATGGTGCATTAGACTCCTAGGATATGCCCTGTATACTTCTCTAATTGGGCAATCTTCAGCTGGTCTCAATGTTTAAGTAGTGTCGGCATCCTCGATGATCTTACAATATCTGATCAATCATAATCCTTATCTACTCTTATATTTGCCTGCGCGCTCTTACTAAGTCATAGACTTCTCTAACTGGTCTTTGGCTCCTTATAATCATGTATATGTTCTTTATAATATCTAGGTTGAGGGTATACACAATTTGCATATCAATTATATGTGAATTTTTGCATTTGTACATATCATATGTCTGTGAATTTTGTATTTGTATTGTGTTAGTTTTTTTTTCATTAGGTTAGCATTGTATAAATATTTTGTGCATAATATTTACATTATGTGAATGTGTTAATGGCTGACATTGAATAGTTTTGGCTTATTTTGAACATGGTCATTTAAAATTTAAAAGCATAGTAACTTGTGAATTTTGTGTTTTAAGTGTCAGGATGAATATATATGTAAATTAGGATATGAAACATATTCATTCACTTTATGACTTTTGTTTGTACACATTTATAATTACAGTCAATTAAAATGGTTAGCATTATTAGTACTCTTTCATGAGAATGATTGACTAAGAAGAAATTAAGTAGGTTACAAAATTAAAAATTAAAAATTAAAAATTAAAAATAAATAAATAAATCATAAGTTTTGGGTTGCTTCCCAAGTAGCACTTAGTTAACATCATTAGCTTGATGTGCTCTTCTTGTTTATGTTCAAACTGGGTAGATTATGAGTGACTTGCGTCCACCCGTGTAGCCCAATTTTAATTTTAAAGCCTGTAAAGAAACTACATATTGCAATATAATAAGAAGGACAAAATTGATTAAATTAAGAAAACCAATTAAGTTCAATATTGTCCTTTTTAATAACAAATTGTCAATAAAATAGGAAATTATGAAACTCCCTGAACCGTCTATCGAATCTGACATTTTGTCCTGTAAGAAGTTGAATGGCTCTTTATCTTATGTAATCACCCTCGTTCCCTCTTCTTCGTCCATTTTTGGAATAGAAGCTTCCTTATATTCTTTAAGCTCTATGTACAATGTCATTTGTTCCTCTTCCTCTTATTCATCCTTTGAAGATTCAACTACATCAATTCTCATGAAGGAGTTACCTCCTTAAAATTCTTTAATACCTTATTCATATTGAATTCTGCTTGTTCATCACCAATTCGAAGGACAAGATTGCCTTTATGGACATCTACCAAAGCACTTCCAATGCTAAAAACGAGTCTAGTAAGAATTAATGGACAAGTTCGATCCTCTTCAAAGTCTAGCACAACAAAATCCACAAGAATTATAAAATTTGCCACTTTTACATGCACATCCTTCACCACTCTAAATGGTTTCTTTATCAATTGATTCCTAACTAAATAAGCATAAAAGTTGGCTTCACATCTCCCAGCTCCAATTTCTTGAAAATTAAAAAAGGCATAAGGTTAATACTCACACCTAAGCCACATAAACATTTAGAAAACTCTAAATTACCATTTGTATAGGGTATAACAAAACTCCCTGGATTTGTCAACTATGAGGGCATGTGGTTAGTAATTATAGAGCTGCAACTTTCCATCATGAAGACCATTTGATTGTCATCACAAGTCTTCTAACTTGATAATATGGATTTGGGAAACTTTGCATACCGAGGTATGCTCTCCAAAGCTTCCACTAAGGGCAAAGTAATTAGCAATTTCTTCAGCTTTTCTATGAAATTTGCAAATATTTAAATTGTTCTTCTGAAGTATTTATGGGAATGGTATTTTTGGTGGGTATGGAGGAGGAGGAACATAAGGAGGGCCCTTATTATTTTCTTCATCTTTCTTCTGTTTCTCTTGGTTTTCTACAAGGTGGGGCTCAACTTATTTTTCTGCTAATTCTATTAGATCTTTCTCACTCCTAAGTGTGATAGCCTTAAATTTCTCTCTCGGATTTACTTCCATATTGCTCAGGAAGCTTCCCACACTTCTCAAAGAGAATGCATTACCTAACTGGCCCACTTAAACCTCCAAATTTTGAATAGAAGAGGTATGTGTTTTCACCACTTGCTCAAATTTTTCTTCCATATTCGTGAGCTTGGAGGTCATTGTGTCCATTAACTCGTCCATCTTTGAATCCTATGAACTGGACTCATCTTACTGAAATCCTTGTGGACCTTGATATCTCAAATGAGTTTCTAAAGTGTTAAACTAAAAGAAATTTGAGTGGTTTTGCCACCCAGTATTATACGAGTTTGAATAAGGATTGTTACCTCTTTGACCATATTGTGCTCCCCTGAAGTTGGATTATTGCACATTGTTGTTTCCTCCTAGGAGGCAATCAATTATGTTATGGCTCTCTTCTCCGCATAGCTCGCATCCATGCTGAATTGCTTTGAGTGGAGAGAAACAGGTGATTTTCAAGCTATTCAGTTGCTTAGTTAGCTTGAAAATCTCAGCATACAATATTTTCACAGAATCTACAATAATCATTTCTTTTAGATTCAATACGGTTGACTGTTATCTACTTTGTTATGCTATCTACTTTGTTCTGATGTCCAAAGACAACTATTGTTTGCCATCTCTTCTAATAAGTTGTATACTGTGTGCATCAGTAGTCGTGTAATTCCTTAATAATTGACATTGAACCTTAGCCTTATGAAGTCTATAAGGGTCCTTTATTGCTCTCTATGATTTAATTCCTTTGTCATCTTTCTTCTATCACTTCTTGGCGTTTAACTCTTTAGATTTCTCATTCTTAATGTTTAGAGTTGTCATATCTTCAACTTCCTTTACAAAATCTTTTTTATATTTTTATATTTTCTGTTCAGGCACCTATACTCACACAAGAAAATATTAAAAACTTAAATCAAAGGAATTCAAATCATCCTAATGCTAAAAATCCCCAACAACAACACAAAAAACTTGTTGAGCAAGTTTTATAATATAAAATTCTCAATTCTTGCAAGTATACAGATTATATCCTGTAGTATAAGAGGTTATTGTTCCCATGAAGATTATGCAATAGTTAACAATTTAAACCTAAATTTGTCTAAGATAACACAAAATTTGAATAAAATTAAATAATATAATCTAAAACAAATAATAAAATGAAACAATTAACAAGTGAGCTACTAAAAAAATTGAGATTAATCAAGATTGAATATTTAGGAACTATTCTTTCTCTATTTCATTTCCTTAGTCTTGTTGAATCAATTTATGCGTTTGATCTTAGATTTCCTAAGGTATTGGTTATTCTCTCTTAAGATCTAATCAATTAACCCTAATTGTATTCGAAATTTCCAAATTTGCAATCTCTTGATTCATAAAATTATTCCTAATTTCTTCAATTAAATCTGAAGCAATTTATTAGATAATTAAATTCACAACCAAGATCTCTTTTAGATTAATCATTAATTTGATAATTATGGGTTTATTAAATTGCCAACTCTCGCTGTACAACCTAACACTAATTACTTTTGACTTACTCTCTCGTTTCGTTGTCAAGTTTACGTATAAACAATAATCACAAACATCTAGAAATATATTGACTTTAACAATAAATAAGGTCACTAAATAAATCCAGAATAATTCCTTATTTGGGTTTAGAAATCCATAGATATGATAAACATCTTAGAAATCCAATTACACATTTTTGATAACGAAAGAAACTAAAAGGAAAAGAGAAAAAAAAAACAGTTTAATGCCTTCATCTGGAATGCCAAAATTTTCAGATGCTTTCTTGACCTCTCCACTTTTAATCCACTTTGATTCAATGGCTGCTTCCTTTTTGTGTTTTCCTTGTTTCTAAATAGTTCTTGAGGCTTCTAGGGTTCTTTTTGGGCTTTCCCTACTTAATTTGGTTCCAAAAATAGCCCCATAATGTCAAAAACAGGAAAAAATTGGCGAGACAATCGTGCTTTAGCAAGATTGTGCCAGAGGCAATGTAGCCCATGCATGTCCATGCACAATCGTGCACCAATATGGCATGATCATGCTTTGCTTCTAGCTTACTTCATCTTCTTTGTTCTTTAATTTCCTAATTTTCAGCATTCATAAGCACATCAAACACCTCATAAAACACAAATTAAGATTGAATTTTTGCTTTAAAGAAAAAAACTTAGAATACATACAAGAATTAATAATAACATAATTCTAAGCCTATAAACATGATAATCATCTAAGAAATAGTTAAAAACACACTTAAACACCTAGCAAACATAGTATAATCTACACGTATCAGCAATCATGTTGTTAAGCAACCTCATCGGTTGTAATCCATTAAAGAATTCCATCCTCCTTACTATTCGTGTCATGTAGGGCCTGATGCATATCATCCCTACCGTGTTCTTCTCACTCTAACATTGGAAATATTAGGTTAAGACATGCCCCAAGTATAATGATGTCCTCTCACTTACGCCTTATAAATAAATGACATCCACATTCCCAATGATGTAAAACCTATCACCTCGCTTACTTAGTGTATGACTCAAGATCCTGTAAATATACCTGAGTGTGAGATGTCTTAGGGTAGACGCTTTCGATTTGCTGGAGTCATAATCTACCTGTTTATTGATAGTGCACCAGCAGTGTTAGGCATCCATACCGTATGGCAACTCTGTCTAAAGATCCATATACTCCTGTGTCTCCCCAAAGTCTTGATCATGAAGCGTCATCATCATGGATAAATTCGTGCAACTCATCTTAGTGTCTCCTAACATCTGAAAATGTATTGTGTTCGGCCAGTTCCAACTGTAGTGACCCTTTCCTAAAATGAATGTGGAGCACACCTCGAGAGAGACAGAGAGAGAGGGAGAGATAGAGCTAAATAGAGAGGGAAAATAAATAATAATAATAAGAAGAAGAAAAAGATGAAGAAGGAGAAAGTTAATAATAATATTATTAATAATGCGAATATTAGTAACAGTAGTAATAATAATAATAATAATAATAATAATAATAATAATAAATAATAGTAGTAGTATTAATAGTATTTATGGTGGAGGCGGCGGTGATGGTGATAGTTGTAGTTGTAATAATAATAATAATAATAATAATAATAATAATAATAATAATAATAATAATAATAATAATAATAATAATAACAAGAAGAAGAAGAAGAAGAAGAAGAAGAACTACTAAATCAAGTTAAATCCCTAAGAGGTAAGTACTACCTATTTACAAGTTTAGGCTGACTACAAGAAGAATTATAAGAATCTCTTTACGAGGGATTCTTTATTTGAATCCTAGTACGTTAAAGTTTTTTATTGCGAGTCATATCCTCAATAAGTTCCAACATCGCTATATCATTCTTAATCACCTTCTCCTAATTCTTCTTAGGCCTATCTTATTTTCTCTTATAGTCTCTGAGTACGATCTTCTCACATTTTCTCACTGGAATGTTTGGGTGTCTACTCTTAATATATCCAAATCACCTAAGTCTTATCTCTCTTAATTTGTCAATAATATTACCTACCTTCAATATGTTCCTTATCATGACATTCCTAACCTTATCTCTTTTAGTGATGTTGCACATCCATCGAAGCATCCTCATCTCCGTCACCATTAGCTTATGATTGTATACTTATTTGATGGGCCAATATTATGCTCCATAAAGCATGGCTGGCCTAATCGCTAAACGATATAATTTACCTTTAACCTTAAGTGGTATCTTTTTGACACATAGAACTCCTGATGCACTTCTCCATTTAAGTTACCTAAACCTGATCTGGTGAACTATGTCTTTATTAATCTCCCCGTTACTGTGGATGATAGAGCCTAGATGTTTAAAACACTCCTTTTGTGGTATAACTTCTAAACCAATCTTTACCTCCTCATCAGTAACCACTCTAAGTATTAAAAAGTTACACTCCATATACTCATTCTTAGTCCTACTCAATCTAAAGCCTTTCGACTCTAACGTATCCTTTCAAAGTTCAAGCTTAGTATTGACCCCCTTTTTTGTATAATTCACTAAAAAAATGTTGTCAACAAACAACATACACCAAGGCACTTTCCTTTGGATATTCATAGTGAGCTCATCAGTCACTACTATAAACAGAAAGGGGCTCAAAAAGGTGCCTTGGTGTAGCCCAATATCTATAGAAAAATTCTCTGTAGGGCCTCTTATCGTCTTTACTCTAGTTTTTACACCTTCATATATATCTCTAATAATTTGTATATAAATCATAGGAACCCCCTTGACTTTTAAACTCTTCTGCATAATTTCCCTTAGTACCATATCATACGCCTTCTCTAAGTAAATGAAAATCATGTTTAAATTAATTAAACAATTACTAAATGCAATTCCTAAAATTTAGAATGAAATTGAACAATTAAAAAATTAAACATATACTACATGAATAATTTAACATTAAATCATGCAAAATACGAAATGAATATAAGATTAAACAATCACAAATTAATTAATTGATAGAAAAATACAAATTTATGCCTAATCTAAAGATACCCATCATAATTTCATAATATAGTAAGTAAAATTAACAATCATAAATTCAAATTTCATCTAATCCACAGCGCAATTCATCAATTAAATCAAATAATTCATAGGGAAAGGAATGAAATTTAAATTATAATTGCAAAACAAGAATAAAATTAAGGAAATATACCTTAAATTGAAGATAATGTAAAACTTTGTAAATTAGAGGAAGAACAAGCCCTAAAATTAGTGAAAGCACCTAAACATCTAAGTGAAATTGATGTAAAATGTAAGAAAGATCTAATTTGGTTTGATAAAATAGCTTAACAACGATTGGACTGGGTTGTAGGATGGGGGCCATACTAAAGAAGAAGATAGTAGGAGAGGAAAAACTGATAAAATGAAGAAGGGTGATGGTTTTAAAAAGGGTTTGCAAACTTACACGATCAGGTACACATATGTGTATCTAATCATGTAAGTCATTATAAACATATCGAATTGTTATGTGGGCCTGTACTCTGATTCATTCTGAAAAATTGAGGGAAAAAAGCATCCACCATGCTCATTTAAGTCTTTATGACCGTATGTGAAATTTTTTAACAATTATAAAGATGGACACGATCATGTGCAATAATTGTATATGTAACTGGAACCATATCGAATATAAAGAACTTCAATTTTGGTGTACATGGGCAGGTCCATAACCATGTACACTTAGAAATTCCTAAAAACTTTTAAAAAATTCACGCAACCTTTGGAAATTAAATAACATATATCGAAAGCACCAAAGTTAAGCAAAATAAAATAAGGATGCTCAATAACCTAACATGAAAGAAAATGAAAATTAATAAAATCATAAAACTAAACTTTAAAGAGATCAAAATGAAAGAATTAAATTAATTAAAACTATACTAATTCTTAGGATCTCTTCTAAGTAGCACTTGTTTAAGGTCCTTAGCTAAATGTACTCATCAGATCCTTTATGAACTTGGATCTATAATTAGTGGCTTGCTGCCCTTTTTCTCATATAAGGGTTTGATACCTTACAAATAAGTCACATACTGCATAATAAAAAGGCCATAAATTATTAAATTAATACAACCAAATAAATCCATTAATGTCCTTTTTAGTAACAAATTGTTAATAAAACAAGGAATAATAAAACTTCATGAATCTTAAATTAACTATGATACAATTTGTTTTATAGGAAGTAAGAGCATTATATACTTAAGACGACTATCGATAACTCCTCAATAGCCTTCTTATTTGGCTCCTCCTCTTCATTTTCCTTTATATCATCTTCCTTTTCTTTTTGAACAGCAATTCCCTCCATATCTTTAACCTCTAACTCCTCTTCATTCCATAATGTTATTGCATTCACATGTTTTTGCCAAATTTGGCTTATTGTATCTAGATAAAATTTCTAGCTCTTTAGTTTTACAGACGGAAGCCTCAATTGATGCAATGAAGTTTATAAAGGTGTCCTCAAGACATGGATACTCCTCTAGCTCCTGTTATTGTAAAAAGTCAGATGAAGCATAATCGTTTCATACACAATCATAAGAATTGCCCCACTTTAGATTATATGTATTCTCGTCTGGGGGTTTTGAGGCATATTCTCCATGCAATTTAGATACTCCCACATATAGTCTAATGGTTGACATTCATGATTGTAGTGGTTATCCCCATAAATGTCACAACACTTTATGTATATTAATTAAGTTTTCGAATACATATCACCTTGTCTCTCGCTCCAAACTTTCAAGCAGGCCAATAATGATGGTGTGCCATAATCCCCACGAGACTATTGTTCTCTATATCTTTCCAATATGGTTAGTGGCTATGACAATGAGTCCCAAATCCTAAAAATAGGCCACAAACACAAAATCAAGATAGAGAGCCTTAAGGATAAATAAATAAATAAATAATAAAATAACAAAATAAAAATATAAAAATAATGTTTAGATTAATTAAAGTAAAGTTTTCCCAATATTCTAATCCCTGATAATGGTGTCAAAAACTTGATTTGGGCTGATCTCTACCCTATATAACTCCCAGGTAAGAACACTTACTGAATTATAGTATAGTGTTAGTGAATATAGAATGTCATTCCTATAAGGACTATAAGCACTAGTAATATCCTCTTTGTTTATTGTCTAACTGATAAATTAACATGATGATTTAATTACACTAAACTAAAGTTCAACGTAAGTAATAAACCATAACACAGATAGCTAAGATTAATCAATATCAAATAACTAGTACCAAGGTAATGAATCCCTATAGGATTTCTCAAGTAATAACCTTTTTATCATACGATTAATTATTAATCATTAGACTATGGAAATTCATATCTTATGTTAATATATTTCTCAAGACTATTAAGAACCAATCCTTGGTTTATTAACTAAAACCTCTTTCTAGTTAAAACCTCTAAGATTGCGTTACTTGATTCGTGAAGTTCACAGTTAGGTTTGAACCTAATCTGGGGGATTTATGCTGGCTTTTCTCTAAGTTTGCATGTAACTCCTTCTAATTATGGTAAATCTATACATACAAAGGGATTTATCAATCTCAGTTATATCCCCAACATATTAATTCTAGAATTAAAACATATAATTGCATCCTAATGAGTCAACAATCAAATTGTACTAGATAAAAGAATCAAATCACAAAGTCCATCCCAACTTAGGGTTCATCCTATTTAGGCACTAAAAAAATTTAATTCATAAACATAGAAAACAAAAACCAAAGTATAGAAAAAAATGAAAAAGAAGAGAATCCATTATATATCCCCTTTTTCTATTATAATCCTTTTGAAACTTTGATGGCAAGTTGTTCTTTATTAAATCTCTAAATTAATCTTCATGTTTTTGTCATCCTATGTTCATAATTATGTTGTGAACTCCAATTGTCTAACTTCTGTTCTCTTAAATTAGCCTTCATCATTGTCTTTTATAGTGTGAAATTAGGGTTTTTAGAGTGAACAAAGTAGTCACGTGGTCGTGTGTATGACCATGTCCTTTAAAAATTCTTCAAAATTGCGTGTATATATGTTCTTGAAAGCTTACATAAGTAATGGACACGACCATGTATATGACTTACAAGGGTATCTCCACCTTCAAACAGACAAAACTATGTCTTTGAAGTCATACACGCTTGCAAGGACTTGCACAGTCCCTTACGCGGCTGTGTATGTGACTTACACAGGCATGTCCTTCATCACACTAGATTGTCCTTTCCCCCTAAAATAGCTTGAATTCTTTTATTTTCTACCTTTATTTCACCTAAATTCTTCTCCTTTTGATCCATAAAGGCAATTAACACCTAATAATACACTAGAAACAAAACAAGTACTAAAAATAAAAAAAATTAAGCAAAATCAAGCAAATGCACTAAACATGGGAATATAAATATAGTCCATTAAGCGTTATCGATCATCTATATAATAATTGATCAAAAATTAACCATTTAATTTAGACGTATATGTTTACAAATATATTTAGTATATTATATATGGAAAATACACATAAAACAATAAATAAATAAAATAACAATATATTTCAGTAAATAAATACTATTCATAAATTAAGAATTATATAAACTAAAATTAATATTCTTGAATACGACAACATAAATACTATTTATAAATTAAGAATTATACTTAAGACAATTAGAGTTCTTGAATATAACAACAATAACAATAATAACCCAAAAGGAGTATATTCTTGAATAATAAATCAAACATAAAAAAACAATACTCACCTCATGCAATATGAGATGTGGTCATCTGAACCATGATCAATTATAAACTTTTACGAAACATACTCCTAAATACTTCCTTCCTTATATACTTTACTAAGAAACCAGTTAAATTAAGTTGGTCCTTTTTTACGATCATTCAACATCCACATCAATAATTCCCCCTCTACAGGCGACAATGTCCTATATAATGCCCAAGTGAAATATTCCACATGCATAAAGTTTTTTATTATTTAATCGTAAAAGTTTATTATGGCATATTGCTGGACCCCGTTTCCGAAGTCCAACTCTTACAGAAAATCATAAGACTTGAGCTATCTCCAATGGAGAACACCTTGATCCTTAATTAGTGAAGTCTGTGTTTAATTCCAAGTAAATGACGGTTCAATAATGTTGACTTAACTTCTTCTTTATATCGCCTGTGGTTAGCCCATCGTTTGTGTTTACTTATGGCCTAAGTTCTTTCGTCTGAGTTTGATCGTCTATAGTTGACTTTCATCGTCTGGGTTTGACCCCTCTCCTATCGTCTGTCCTTCTACCGTCTGCCTTTCTATCGTCTGCCTTTCTATCGTCTGTCTTATGATGTGTCATCACAGACGATTCCTTGCACTGTGTTATGACGCATCATCTGTGTTCCTTGCGTCTGTATTTCGTGAGTCTGGGTTCCTCCTTTGCATCTGTGTGTGACGTCAGCACAGACGATCCCTTGCGTCTATGTCCCGTGATTCTGTCTTCCTTTGCGTCTGTATGTGACGTCAGCACAGACGATACCCTCCCTCTATATCTTCCTTTGCGTCTGCGTTGTGACGTCAGCACAGACGATCCCTTTCGTCTGTGTTCTTCCTTTGCGTCTGCGTTGTGACGTCAACACAGACGATCCCTTTCATCTGTGTTCTTCCTATAGCGTCTGCTTTACTGAAGGCAGACTTAGCTCCTTCCAGACACCCTCATTCATCCAAATCTAAGGTCAGAAACACACAAACGTAAACCTCAACTGCTTCTCAAAGCCTCAAATTCGTTGGATCAACTCATGCAACGTTAAAAACTTAACAGTTGTCA
>JAOQMS010000006.1:27931906-27947241 GCA_027563885.1 Erythroxylum longipes
TTTTGTGTTATTTAAATAGAAGATAAAATATTTATTTTTAATATATAAGTAAAATAGAGTTAATTCTCTAGAATTAATTGTCGAGTACATTGCAGGAATCAAACACAAGAATACATGGAGCTATTACAAGATAAACACGTGTGATGTAAAATATTTATTTTAAAAATGTTAAGGAGGATTAGGGCGTTCTGAAGCATTACATTGCCAACGGATCTTTCTCTCACTACTTCTTCTGCTGAACAAATCTTTCTCTCTCTACTTCTTCTGCTTCATCATTCTTTTTGTTCCCTTTATAGATTGATAAAGAAGGAACAGAACATCTGCGGAATTCCCGTAAACATAGCTTTTTGAGTTCTTCTCACCTCAGTTTGCTTGCTTGTATTGCCACACATTCACTTCATTTTGGTTATGGTGTGTTTCTTTATCTTCCTTTTTCTTGTTTTCTTTCATTCATCTTTGCGATCTCATCACAAAGCTCTCAATTTCGCAAGGCAAACAAAAGAAAATTCTGTTCTTTTTTCCTGCCCTGTTCTTAGATTCTAAAACCTTTATCTTTGTATTTGAAGAACCAAGTTTTGGGGCACAAAGAAGAGAGATTTTCCAATATCTTCACTTTTTCGAATTTGTTTTGGATCCCAAACTAGCTATTCCATATATTTTTTTTCAAAACTTGCCATTTCCACTTTGTTGTTTTCAACGTATCATACTTGCTGACATAAATCTAGCTTTCGATGCCCTGATTTTGATGTTTAATGTAATGACTTGTGGATTTGTTCGTTTAGTATCTAGTGATCTGTTGAATGATTGTTAGGATGTTCATTCCACGATTTGGTCGGTGAGTTTGGATCTGATTATTGTCCCTCCTCTTTCCTTATTTTCATTTATTGTAGCTTTTCTCACTCCATCAAGTAATTGCTCAGAATTTACCAAGATTGTAGTTTTTTTGAAAAAGGAAATTATATTAATAGGATAGAAAATATATGTACAGAGTCGTGGTGGCCCGGGGGAGTACCCTCATTCACAAGATACAAAGATCACAAAAGAAAAAACAATCCAGTTAGGAAGGAATTTTAACAAGAGTCATTGCTAGAACGTCTATCAGGTGGAGGAGTGGTGTTGCAATGAAAGCAGTTCTCGGAGTCCTCTGGTAGTGTCTTCAGCAAGTTGACGCCAGTTTTTATTGCTAGCTTGGAAACGACGGGCATTTCTTTCCTTCCAGATGGTTTGTACTGTCAATCCCACAGTGAGGATTAAGACATCACGTTCAGCTCGTGGGATGGTAGCAGAGGATGCTATTTGACCAATGATACTATCCCATGAATTTCCCAAAGTCGTTCCCCCACAAGAGGATTGAACCTGCTTCCAGACTAAGGAGGCCGTGGGACACATAAAGAATAAGTGGTCTCTGGATTCGTTTTGCTCTGAACATAGAGGGCAGATGCGACTGGATTCGTTAGTAAACACTATCTAGATTATTTTTAGGTGTTGAAAATCGTTCCTTCTATTCACTGTTTTCGCACTGGACTGTGTTGTCTTCTTCTTTAGGTGTGACTCTTGTGCAGACCCTTTAACCTCGGGAACTGAAACTTCCTACCTTTGAAGGAGTGGAAAACTTGTTGATTTCTGGTAAATTTTATGATTTTGGGGTATTTTTGCATCCAAGTTGATTGATGTTGTTCATTATTTATGTACAATGAGATGCGGTAGCATATAAATATTTGTTTCTTTAATATTTGTGTAAATTTAGAGTTAATTTCTTAAACATTCTGCAGTTATATAGTTACTTTTAGTGTTTTAATTTTGGATCATCTAATTTACATCGTCGTTTAGTCGAGTGTACTTGAGGTTCTCACAATCGTCTATTGCGGCGCCCTTTTTTGTGATTCAATATCAATCTGGCTTTTCTTTTTTAATTATTATTGGAGTCATTTAGGGGCTTGTTAAATGTTTCTTCTTTAGCTTATATTAGGCATTAGAACAGGAGTACTGACTTTGATGTGAGTACAAGGGTTAGTACTTTGATGAGTTTCGGGTGTATAAGAAGTAAAGATGTTGAAATATAACGAATAGGTTCTTATAAACGAAGTGATTCAGCAAATACCTCCATACAAGGGAATTATTTTAGGAGGAGACTTTGATGATCATATAGGAGTAATTTTGACGGATACTTATGGACTCAGGTACGATGAAAGGAATGTTAGCAGGACCACTTTATTGGATTTCATAGTAACTCTTGTTGAGGAAGTTTTACTTATAATAAAACTCTCAATATCTGCAAGTATATGAAATGTAAAAAATTGTAGTATAAAAAGTTATCGATCCTACGAGGAATAAGTAAAACTAATTGAACCTAACTTTATCTAAGGTAATAAAAGATAGTTTAAGTGAAATAATAATAGAAAATAAAAACAATCAAATAACAAATATCAAGTGAGATGCTACAATTAATTAAAGATGATCAAGGATGAATGTATAGGATCTATTCTTTTGTTATTTTGTTCCCCTAACAATTATTGATTCAATTATGAGTTGATTTTAGATTATCTAATTTTTTTATTACTCTCTATCAAGACCTAACTCGGTAGTAGTTGACAAGGCCAAGAAAGGAGCATAACTCGGACACCTTCCTTGATGGTTCCCAATCGTAGATGACTTGCACCTTGGACTTGTCCATCCGAAGCTTTCCATCTTCCACAATGTGCCCTAAGAACATGATTTCATATTGTGCAAAAGCACATTTCTCCCTCTTTACATATAGCTTATTTTCCCTTGAAACTAGAAAAACATATCGTAAATGCAATATGTGCTCTTCTAATGTTTTGCTATATACCACAATATCATCTAAGTATACCACAATAAATTTGTCTAAGAAGGGTTGCAACACTTGATTCATGAGGGTGCAATGCATTTATAAGTCCAAAGGGCATGGCTAAAAATTCAAAGGTTGGAGCGGAAGGTGGAGTTCCTAGACAAGGATTTGGATAAGAAGAAATAGGACAAAGCAAGAAGCTAGTTTACTTTGCTATCGACCCTGCCTACCCATTTCCATCCCTAATGCAAGCAGTTTTCTAACAATATTTAAGTCTAACCGCTAATACCTTGGTTTGGATACCAAACTCCTATGCTCTGAGAGTTTGCTCTTAGTAGTTCACTATGGTTAACTAGATCGATTAGGTAAGGTCCGACGGAAGTTCTTCCTATTGCTTTTACAAAACTTCCCTCTTGTATCATCAAACTGTCACCTATCAATACAACCCCAACATTATTGGATTCCAAATTCAAAGCAATGACTATGGTACCTTCTTCAAATTATACTAATTCCCTTACCATTACTTCATTAAGACCATAAATCTGAGCAATTCCATCTCCTACCTGAAGTACGGTATTGTATTTACAATCTTTACTTCCCTATTATATTACTCAATACATTCACAGATAAATAGAAAAAATTATAAATAGAATAAATAGTTATAACAATAGAATAAATAGTTATAATAATACATAATTAGAATTAGAATAATAAATAATATATAAATTAGAATTATATATATATATTATCAATTAATAATTCTATCTATCCAGAATTGTATCTACTCGAAAAAAAATAGTCTATATATCTAATATATGAATAAAAGAGACTGTACCTTATAACATAGGTAGTTTTTAGTACATCTCCCTCTACAATTCTCACTTTATAATATCACGATCTTAAATCAAGTTTAGAAAACCATCGTGCCTCTCCAAATTGATCAAATAAGTCAGCAATTTGGATGGGATACTTCCTCTTTACGGTGATTTTGTTAAGTGCCCTATAGTTAATGCATAAACAGAGTGACCCATCGTGCTTCTTTTGGAAAAGCACGAGTGCACCATATGGAGCCTTCGACAGTTGGTTATAACCAGCATCCAACAACTCCTTGAGTTTCCTCCTCAATTCCTCAAGCTCAGTAGGTGCCATTCGGTAGGGTACCATCGCGGGTGGACTTGTACCTTGCACTAATTCGATTTTATGATCTACCTCTCATTTTGGTGGGAGCCTCTTTGGCAACTCCACAGGCATCACATCCTTATACCCCTCAAAGATATGGGCAATCTCCTGAGATAGTCCATTTGATGAAGCTTGCTCCTTTTTTTAATTGCCACTAAGAATGTGGGTTGTGCCTTTTTCACACCCTTGGCGAGTTACATGGCCGAAAGTTACTTGGCTTGTAGACTTGCTTGTCATGAGAAAGACACTATGCACGCATTACCCTCCTTTAAGATGCACCTAGTATTGGCAAAGGGAATCAGTATGAACTTGACACCATCAATGAACTCCATGCCAAGCACAATTAGATAATCATCCATAGGAATAATTGAAAAGTCAACAACGCTAGACCACTACTAGGCAAACCTTAATGCCACGAGTAACTCTAAAGGTCGACTTTGGCTCGGAGTTAACTGTTTTATGTCATCCTTACTCCTTATTGTATTTAAAGCCCAATTTATTAGCTTCCTTTACTTTGAGGAAGGTCTGAGAGGGTAGACTTGCACCTTGCCCTAATTAGATTTTATGATCTACCTATCGCTTTGGTGGGACCTCTTCAGTAACTCCACGGGCATCAAATCCTTATACTCCTCAAGGATATAGGCAATCTCCTTAGATAGTCCATTTGATGAAGCTTACTCCTCTTTTTAATTG
Organism: Erythroxylum longipes; assembly: GCA_027563885.1. Classification (NCBI taxonomy): domain Eukaryota; kingdom Viridiplantae; phylum Streptophyta; class Magnoliopsida; order Malpighiales; family Erythroxylaceae; genus Erythroxylum; species Erythroxylum longipes. The sequence goes on from JAOQMS010000006.1 coordinate 27,936,588, forward strand.
CCACTAAGAATGTGGGTTGTGCCTTTTTCACACCTTTAGCGAATTGCATGGCCGAAAGTTACTTGACTTGTAGACTTACTTCTTGTGACAAAGGCACCATGTACGCATTACCTCCTCTAAGATGCACCTAGTGTTGGCAAAGGGAATCAGCATGACCTTGACACCACCCATGAACTCCATTCTAAGCACAATTAAATAATTGTCCCTTGGAACAATTAAATAATTGTCAACAATGCTAGACCACTCACCTAGGCAAACCTTAATGCCACGAGCAACTTTAAAGTCAATTTTGGTTCAAAGTTTACCGCTTTAAGCCATCCTTTAGATGAAAAGTCAACAATGCTAGACCAGGCACCTAGGCAAACCTTAATGCCACGAGCAACTCTAAAGGTCAACTTTGGCTCGGAGTTTACTGCTTTAAGCCATCCTTGCTCCTTGTTGTATTTGAAGCCCAATTTATTAGCTTCCTTTACTTTAAAGAAGTTATGAGTAGCTCTGGTGTCAACCAAAGCTTTCAAGGCTTGGTCGCCCGCTTTAACTTCCATAAAAAATCATCCCTTCTTCTCGAACTTGGGCACCTCAACTTTGGCCTTAATAACATTTAGTATTTGTAAAGATCCCATCTCGATTTCTTCACGTTGCCGTTGCTCCTCCCTTTCTTCAAATAAGCCGGAGAACTTGCTCTTCTTTGGGCATTCCCTTGCCTTATATGGTCCCTCACAAAAGAAGCATTTTATCAATGCTTTGCTGCCTTTATCTTGCTATAGCTGCTCTCCTTACACTTGCTATACTTGTGGGAGCCCTCTTTGCTTTGATGGTTGTCTCCCCCACTCTTTCCTTTGCCACTTTTGTCTTTGTGAGACTTGGGTTTCTCAGGCTTCATTAATTCAATAAGTGATTTGGAAATAGAAATGACAGTGGCCAGGTTTTGTGGACCATTCCTTTGGATCTCTAACTTAACATAATTTTGTAAACTATCAATAAAAGCAAAGAGTGCTTCCTTACTTGGATAATCGGGGATCTCCAAGAGCACTTCAGAAAACTCCTTCACACAGTCTCGAATGCTCCCCTTTTGTGTGAGACGTTGTAGTTTGGCTCTCGCCTCCAACTCGACATTCTCGGATTGTCTCTTGAGTTCCTTCTTTAACTCATCCCAGGTGTCTATGGTGTAAGTACCCCTCTCGATATCACTATGCCTTCTCCTCCACCATACCCTTGTGGTATCTCCAAGGTAGAGAGTTGCGTTGTCAATCTTCTTAGCATCTTCTATGACTCCAAGTGCCTTGAAGTATTTCTCCAAGCTCCAAAAGAAGTTATCAATCTCCTTTATATTCGTCAACTCGCCATACACCTTTGTCTTTGGAACATCCACCTTCGAAGGAGTAATAATTACCGTAGGCGTGACATTGCTTTCGCAACTCAGAGATAACATTTGCAAACTCTTCTTTGAGGCAAAGAATCTTGGATTGATTGGTCTCCTCCAAGGCCTTTACTTGATCTTGACATTTGTAAGCGGGAATGTTTAAGGCACCTTGCATCTCCTCTTAGAACTCTTCTTTCCCCTTCTCAAGTTCCTTAATGCATTAGTCCACCTCCACAAACTTCTCTTGACCTTCAGCTACCATGAGCTCCACCTTCGTAAGTCTTTCATTGATGTCCACCAAGACATCCCTCGACCTTGATCTCTCCCTACTGGTCTTCTTCTCCTCTCTAACATTGGTAGTCCCACTTGTTCCCAATATCCTTACTAGGTAACGATGAGTGCCACCTTGGCTCTGATACCAACTGTCACAGACTTGGTCTGTTACCAACGAACTGCGTGGCACTTAGTTGTATGTCTTGCAACTAAGTCAGCCTATCCCTCAAATGCTAGAAATATAGCTAGCAAAAGTTAGTAAAGATGCAAGATAAAACAAGAACAAGAATGAGGAAACTTAGAGAATGCTTTGATTGCTCAAGAAATCTTTACAAGGCAATTGCTAAGCACTTCTGTGCATGTTACAAATGAACTCCCCTTAGCTATTTATAATCTTCTATCTCGTCAATGGATGGCTAGGATTCATTTGATCTAAAGGCTCACAATCATCATCTAGAATTCTCTACACGACTCTACATACTTCATGTACATTATGTAGATATCTACAATATTCTATAAGCTTTTATAATGTTCCATAAGCTTTCACAAGCTTCCATAGTCTTCTACTATATTTTAGAAGCTTCCAAGGTATTCTATATGCTTTTACCATATTCCAGAAGCTTCCATAGTCTTCTACCATGTTCCAGAAGCTTTTAAGGTATTTTATAAGCTTTTACCATATTCCAGAAGCTTCTAGAATCTTTCTGAAGATTTCAACATGCTCTAGAAGACCCTTTTTGACCCAAATCTCATCTTGTGGGCTTTAAAACATGCAAAATGTGAAAATATGCATGCACGATTAACATAACGTTAGAATATTGTGTTGAATCAATAACAATCAAAGTTACAATATAATTATAGAATAAACCCTAATTAGGAATTTAGTGTAATACCCTCACTGCTATAAGGTACATACCGGAACATCTTTATGACATTCTAGTATATACCCTATAACAACGACATGTTACAACCTCACTTTCACTTTATTACATGGTAATTAATCCAAATAATCATGGCATCAACTAAATACAAGAAGTCACTAATTTTTTTTAAAAAACAAATTTCCTCTTTTCATTTCATAAATCTAAATATACATACATTGTAGCTTTCAAAAATCTGTACATATACATCATCAAATCCTAATACAAAATGTACTACATGGAAGAGGAAATATAAAAGATCTAACTAAATCCTTCAGTCACAAAAGTACAAGAATTAAGCTTCTTGTACGATCTCTTAGTAGCTAGAATCCCCTCTGTATCTTGAAATGTCAACGTGCAATTTTGGGTGAGTTTTGCAAACTCAGATGAGGTAACCATCATTAATGGTTCACTCAATTCATGTAACATATCATTCCACATAACAGATAATTCACATCATTACATTTTTCATATAATATCACATATCACATTTTCATTTAAGAGTAAGACAATTGCATTTCAATCAATTAAACACACTTAATACTATTTATATGGAATGCACATGTGACTCCTTTCAAGTTATTACGTTGTTGTAACCGAGTGCCTAAACTGTCCCGTATCTGTTGTAGATACCGGGCTCATTTATATTGTCCCTTTTTCGTTGGTGATACAAGGCTCATTTTACATAGTGAGCCTTTGGCTCTTAACCACATTGGAGCTTTAAGCTCGTTTTCGGTGGCTACTCAAGTCACAACTCACATTATCTGATCATGCATTCATGTATTTAATGCATCTCATAATCAATCAATCAATTCAAGAAACAATTTCCCATTCACATACAAGTAGCACTTCAATATATCATCCATACGTCACAATCATCGGACCTTCGTGTCTGGCTTTCAGTACACAACATTACACATTCATAGGATAAGTCAAAACAGAATTTAACACAATAGTAATTCGGTGAGACTGTCTAGGTTACTCACCACTTACTTCCGAAGCTATTGCCTCAAAGTTCTGGCAATTTCTGGATGTTGACGTTCCAATTGCTCCTCTAAAACAAGCAAGATACACACATCGCCGTTTAGCATGATTATAAGCATTCATTTATGCACATGTATGTATATGAAATATGTACAATGCATGTTCATGACAATCCTGGGTATCTTTCCATTATTCTCATCACCTAATCATACACATTTCCAAACTCACATAAGTATCATTTATACTTATGGTTTATACCTTAATAAAATCATAAAAATCAAAATTCATAACTCATTTCTTCAATTCAGATTTTTCCTAAGACAAACATTTAGGTAAAATTTCTACTTTTTGACCCAGAAAATGAAGTCATTTGAGGATAATTTCTTCTAAAACATTGTTCTTATATCTCTTAAGTTTCTAATGACACCAATATCATCCAATTTAGTATAGTATCCTATGAGTTATGCTCAAAATACCACAGAATATGTATAATTGAACTTTTGGCTAGTTCATGGTCATACCCTCAAATTGTACAACTCATAACTTTCAACTCAGTTATCAAAAAATTAGAAAATTAATACCAATTGAAATATAAGATAATTAAATACAACTTTTGTGAAGACACATTTATCTGATTCAGCCTATATCCATTCAGTTTTTATGAAAACATCAAAACAAAATTTCTGTCTCAGGTAGTACTATAACCTCAATCCAGTCTCAATTTCGCACCAAAATTTGAAAGCCTTTGAGACATAATTAAATTTATACTTCTGAAATAAAATTGTAAAATTATTTCTCTAGTTTAATTTGAATCAAAAATTACCTTATTTGGACATCTATAGCTCAAGATATCATCAAAAAACCAACATATGTTTGGAAGGCATCTCTTGCGTATCACCTTCGGAGTTGCGTCGCGATTGCAACTTCCGTAGTGGCGTCATGGTCGCGACGTATCATGATCGTGACACTTTGGCAGAGTCTCGTGAAACTTCAGCAGAGCCGTGATCGTGACCTGCATCTGGCCAAAGCGCCACCCTTTCCTTTTTTTTCTCCTTTTCCGAACTTCACATCCATTTTACACCTAGAAATGAGGTTTTTTGGCAAAGTCATCTTCTAAACAATTGTTTATCTATGTCTTAAGATTCTAAAGAACCTATGTTCATACAATTTTTCCCAGTATTATAAAATTTATACACAATTTACTCCACACTGTTCAGAAATAGAGATAAAATCTGAAACTCAACTTAAAGACAATTTTCAACACTCTTAGAGACAGAATTCAAACTCGATTTCTTTATGAAAATTATACCCATTGGTCTCTAGTTTAATATAAATCAATAATCATCCTATTTGGATATCTTTAGATCAAGATATATCCAAAAAACCGACGCATGTTTAGTTGAACCACTACAACTAACACATTTCCAGCACACTTCCTCATCAATCTCTTCCTAATTTATCTCTTTTTACTTAATCTACCACTTCTAACTTATATCCACTTCATTTCTTCTTCAATAATACCCTCATTACAATTCAAGATCATCTATACACAATTCAAAATCCACGCATGATCATATATACGAAAAACAAAACACATCATATACACATTTATTATAATGAACTTTCTATCTCAAAAATCATCTCAACAACAACTTATCAATTATCAACAAATCAAATACTCAAACAAGGCATCATCAATCTTTATTCTTTATCCATGACAGATACACACAATTTCATAACCAGTCCATCAATCTCAAATTACTCCATATAGAAGTTCTATTTACACTAACCTATGAAAATCAACATATAACTTACTTGATTTCTCTTCAAATCCTTCAAAAGAACACCAACCCTAGCTTCTCATACAACCCACATACATCATCATAGAGGTTGGGAGGTTGGGGTTTTGGTGAGAAATGAAGAAGAAAACAAGATAAGAGTAGAAAATGAAAGATAAGAGAGCCAGGTTCAAAGTTGGTGAAGGTTGGGAACAAGATTCATGAGAAAAGAGAAGAGAAAGTCACATAGAAGAAGAAGAAAGCAAGAACAAATACCCTTCAATTGGAAAGCATCGTGAGAAACAAGTCAAGGAAGGGGCTTTACAATTAAAAGAATAGTGATTTGCCTCATTTCATCTCCTTATAGGTTCACTTAGGTTTTTCTCATTCAATTTGTCCATTCAACTCTAATTTCTACTCCTATTGTCTCCAATTTTCAATAACATATGTCATTAAATCCTAAAGTCCTAAATAAAAATTTTCACTACTATTTGACTCTTAATTCTAATGCTATTTGTCAATTGTCTTGTCACTTGGCATTTTCCTAGTCCAAATTTTACCCAAATTTTTAGAAAATTTTCTAAAATTCTCCAAAAATTCTATATTACTAAATACACTCTCCAAATCAATTTTTCAACATGTAAAAACCACAATTCTCCACAAAATCATATTCACAATTCAATTATAAATAAATTATACCTGGAATGTCTATGAATGCATGTACACTTATTTTCATGTGCAAAAATTCAATATTCATGAATATGAGCATATTATATATTACATAAGCATGAAATGCATTTTTTCTGATTTCTTACTAATCCCTCATAATTACTATTCTAGCCTCAACATGGGTAACGGAATGTTACAACTCTCCCCCTCTTAATGAAATTTCATCCTCGAAATTCTTACCTGATTGTTCGAACAAGTGGGGGTATTGTCTCCTCATATGCTCCTCCGTTTCTTACGTTGCTTCCTCAGTTGAGTGATTCCTCCAAAGGACTTTCACCAATGGAATGACTCAGTTCATCAACTGCTTCATCTGAGACCCCGCTATTTTGATCGGCTCCTCAACATAGCTTAAGTTACTAGCAACCTCAATCTCCTGAGCTGGTATCACATGTGTCGGGTCCGATCGGTATCTTCGGAGCATACTAATATGAAACACATTATGTAATTTAGACATTTCACTCGGTAAAGCCAGCTTATAGGCCAAAGGTCCTATCCTCTCAATGATCTCATAAGGACCAATGTACCTAGGGCTTAACTTGCCCTTCTTACCGAATCTCAATACTCCTCTCTAAGGTGACACTCTGAGAAACACTCTATCTCCTACACTGTATTCCATGTCTCTTCGATGTTGATCTACACAACTCTTCTGTCTATCTTGGGTCGCTTTTACATTCTAATGTTTTCTCTCATTCTTTTAGGTTATTGAATCGCACTATGTCTTCTAGTGTGAACTTACGCTCCCTATTAGATTCCAACAAACTCACGGGACCAAACTTCTTAGATTGTCTATGGAATTTAAGAATTGTTCTTAAATATGAAAAACTAGGATATGTCCTAGATGAACCACTTCCCGATCCCCCTACTGTCGATGCATCTGATGAAGATTAGAAAGCTTATAAGAAGCTACTAGATGATAGTGAGTTGGTTAGCTATATAATGCTAGCCTCTATGTCACCAGAACTACAAAAGTAGCGTAAGGCTATGGATGCTCATACCATAGTCTACCATTTAAGGAACTGTTTGATGAGCAAGCTCGGTTTGAAAGGTTCGAGACCTCGAGGTCACTTTTTCATTCTAAAGATGGTTGAGGGATCATCTCCAGTGCAGTATACACTGAAGAAGATTGGATACATTGAGAGATGAGCCAGTTTGGGCTTTATAATGGATCATGAATTAAGTATAGACTTAATTCTGATTGGTTTAACCGATAGTTATTCACAGTTTGTACTTAACTATCGGATGAACCAAATATCCACAACAATACTTTAGCTGATTAATCTACTCAAAATAGTTAAGTATACTGTCAAGAAAGACAATAAGGCTGTGATGCTGGTGGACTCCGCTTCTGGTTCTTGAAAGAAGAACCAAAAGAAGAAGAAGAAGTCCAAGAAGCTAGTAGGAGGTGTAGCCAAGAAGAAGGAAAAGGAGACAGTACCAAAAGGGATATGCTTCCATTGTAACAAGGAAGGACATTAAAAAAGGAACTGCAAAGCTTATCTGGAGTCACTGAAGCAGAAGAAGACATTAGATTTCCTACTGTCTACTTCAGGTATGATATTTTTTATTGAGGTTAATACTATTTCTGATCATAATATTTGTGTATTAGATACCAAATGTGGCTAACACATATGTGTTGATATGCAGTGTTTCAGGGATAGTAGACTACTCAAGAAGGGAGAGATGGACCTATATGTGGGAAATGAAGCAAGAGTTGATGCATTAGCCTTATGGACATCTGTTTTGTATCTTCCTAGTGGGTTAGAGTTAGTTTTGGAAAATTACTATTATGTGCCTTGTTATGACTAAAAACATTGTATCTGTTTCATGTCTTAATAAAGCGAGATTTCATTTAACTTTTTCAAGCAATGGTTGTTTAATTAAATTGAATGAAATGTTGTATGGTACTGCTACATTGTGCAATGGATTTACATATTCGATATGTCCAATCCAATTTTAAATATCAATGATAATAAAAGAAAAAAACGAGATAACTTAAAATCATCTTACCTATGGCATTGTCAACTTGACCATATAAGTGAGAAACACATGATTAAGCTATATAAGAATGATAGCCTAAGGTCATTTGATTATGAATCATATGACACATGTGAATCTTACTTATCAGGCAAGATGACTAAATTACCTTTTAAAGGAAAAGGTGAACGAATGAATAGTTTATGATACCTAATACATTATGATGTATTCCAATGTCCATTCATGCCATAGGTGGTTTTGTGTACTTCATTACTTTTATCGATGATTATTCATGATATGGGTATGCGTGTCTAATGAGATACAAGTCTGAAGCATTTGAAATGCTTAAGCAATTTAGACATAAAGTAGAGAAACAACTTGGTGGAAGTATTAGGACACTTCAATCATATCGAGGTGGTGAATACTTAAACGAGGAATTTCTAACTTATTTCAGATATAATGGGATAGTATCCCAGTGGACTCTACCTTACACACCACAACATAATAGTGTGGCTGAAAGGAGAAACTGAGCCTTGTTAGACATGGTAAGGTTGATGAGGGGCTTAGTAGATCTACCGAAATCCTTTTGGGGTTATGAACTCGAGACTGTTATTTATGTGACAAATAGAGTCCCTTCAAAGGTAATTGAAGTTACTCCATATGAGATATGGACTAATAAAAGGCCCTATCTTTCTCTTATGAAAGTTTGGAGTTGTTCGGCTTATGTGAAGCGGATTCAATCAAATAAGCTTGAAGCAAAATCTGATAAATGTCTGTTTATAGGATGTCCTAAGGAAAAAAATTGGATATCAGTTCTATAATGCTTTAGAGCAAAATGCATTTGTCTCAAAGCATGCTGTCTTTTTAGAGAAAGAGCTTCTTCTAAGAGAAGACAGTGAGAGCAAAGTTGAACTTGATGAAATTCATGATGCTCAAACAAACGCCGATCAATTACCTGAACCCGAAATTGTTGTTTATAGAGATGAGACAATAGTTAAGCCTTCTAACACACAGAATGTTTGTAGGTCAAGTAGGATACCCAATGTTCTAGATAGATATGGATTTCTCGTTAGCGAACACAATAATGTATTGCTTATAGAGGACGATGAAGAGGCTCTGAGGAGTTTAGAATCTGAAAAATAGCTTTAAGCCATGAAGTCTGAAATGGATTCCATGTATGAAAACGAAGTATAGACTTTGGTTGACCCACCCGAAGGGTTAAAACCCATAGGGTGCAAGTGGATTTTCAAGAAGAAAATTAACATGGAAGGTAATGTGATTACCTATAAAGCGAGGCTAGTCGCTAAAGGTTATCGTCAAAGACAAGGAGTTAACTATGACGAGACCTTTATCCCGGTAGCTATGCTTAAATCCATTAGAACACTCTTAGCCATTGCTGTTTATTATGATTATGAAATATGGCAGATGGATGTGAAGACAACTTTCCTAAATGGAAACCTAATGGAGGATGTATATATGATACAACCTGAGGGCATCACATCCAGAGATGGCAAAAAGGTATGCAAGCTTCAAAAATCCATTTATAGATTGAAGCAAGCATGTAGGAGTTGGAACATCCGATTTGATGAGACAATCAAAAAGTTTGGTTTCTCACAAAATCCTGATGAACCTTGTGTGTACAAGAAGGTTAGTGGGAGTGCTATCATATTCCTTGTGTTATATGTGGATGACATATTACTAATAGGAAATGATGTCTCAAGTTTGCAATCAGTCAAAGTTTGGTTATCTCGGAATTTTTCTATGAAAGAACTTGGAGAAGCAACTTACATATTGGGAATAAAGATCTATAGAGATAAATCAAGGAAGTTGTTAGGTCTTTAACAATCAACGTATATAGACAAATTGCTAAATAGATTTAGCATGGAGTAGTCCAAGAGAGGGTTTCTTCCTATAACTCATAGGATAAAACTCTCAAAATCTATGAAGCAAGATGAGAGGACTCGCATGAGTATGATCCCGTATGTTTCGATAGTAGGAACAATCATGTATGCCATATTATGTACAAGACCTGATATATCGTATGCTCTAAGTGTTACGAGAAGATACCAATCGGATCCTAGTGAGGGTCACTAGGTGGCTGTTAAGATTATCCTAAAGTATTTGAGAAAGACTACGGATGTATTCTTGATATATGGAAATGGAGATCTCGAAGTGAGCAGGCATATAGATGCTATTTTTTAATCTGGCCAGGATGACTCCAAATCCCAGTTAGGTTATGTTTTCATACTGAATGGTGGAGCAATCAGTTAGAAGAGTTCCAAATAAGAGACAACTGCATATTCGATGACCGAGTAGAGTACATTGCAGTTGCAGAAGCGACAAAAGAAGTTGTTTGGATCAAGAAGTTCGTTATGGAACTTGGAGTGGTTCCTAGCATAGTAAACCTAATATTGTTGTACTGTGACAACAATGGGGCTATTGCTCAAGCCAAGGAACCGAGATCTCATTAGAGGTCCAAGCACGTACTTAGGAGATATCACCTGATCAGGTAGATAATTGATAGAGGTGATGTGAAGATAGAGAGAGTGCCCACAAATCAGAACATCGCTGATCCTTTGACTAAGCCATTTCCTCAGACAAAATTTGATTCTTGTGTACTCGCCTATGGTATT
>JAOQMS010000006.1:27947341-27960241 GCA_027563885.1 Erythroxylum longipes
GTGTGCGCGTGAGGTGTTCGAGGGCTAACGGATTTGTTCGGTGACATTCACGTGAGAAGGCTGAATCTTGCTTAAGCTGACTGAAGCGGGATTGCCGCACGAAGGTGGGCGCCACTTGTAGTAAAAGTTCGGGTCCAAAGTAGACCTTTATGACACCAACCATCATTGACAGCCCTACCACCAGTCACTGTTGACAGTTACGACAATTCATCGGTTATGGATATTCACACAACAAAAAGTGTTCTCTTTTTTGCCAAAGTACACAAAATTGGTGGCTGGTTTATTCATTTTCAGATTTCCGCAGAAGAAATAGGATTGCAAATGTCAACAAAATACACCAAAAAATACAAATGGTTTACTTAACGTTTGTTGAAATCTGGAAGAGCAAGACCACATCTTCCAACGAGTGGCTTATCCAGATTTAGATTTGGTTTTGGTTTAAAAACGAGTTCCAAACATACAGATAAACATCTCATGATTAAGCTAAACTAATATATGTAATTTTGTGCTTTTTCCCTCCTGAAATATGAAATATGGTCCTATCTTCAATTTCAAAAATCAATTTCCTATTATCAAATTAAGGCTAAAGGTTTACTTCATACAAAATGTCAAAGTAAATGTCTATTATTATTATCTCTAATATTATTTTGTGAAAATACTATTCATAGCACCCTAATATTAATTATTAAAATAATATTTATTATGTCCTGAAAGTGATAACAGAAATATTGTAAAATGTTAAAGTGAAAACCATAGTTTTAACAAGTGTTTAAAAACATTATTTATCAAGCGATTGAAGCATCTTTTTGCACATATAATTCTTTAGTAGTCACTTTTCCTAATACCTGATACTTTTTATTTGAATTATTTTAACAGTTTAGACCGTTGAAATAATTGTAAATTTTTAATTTCATTTCCTTCATATATAAATATGAATAATACTTGAAAATAAAGAATTTAATAAATATAAAGTGATTACAATTTTTAGAGGTTTACTTCTCTGTTATTAACATAAACTCAGTCAAATCTTTCTCTTTATTTCTTTTGCCTCAACTTATTATAAGAATGATAGTTTTAATTTTAATTGATCAACTCTTGCATAATATTATATTATTATATTATCAATTCACACAACAATATTAGTAATTTAATTTGAGCCTTGAAAGTTATAAACAATACATTTTCGACATAAATTGGGCATCATAAATTATAACTAATGTAGGAATAAATAGAAATAAATTCACTATTCTAATCATTGACATTTTCAATCTCTTTAACTAATTCTGCGTTCAAAGACGAATTATTATAAATTAGTTATGATTTTGATATCAAATTGAAATTTCTAGTATATCTCTTCAAATTATGATGCATATCAAATGGTCATTAAAAATTTCAGTGTCAAAATGTTTTAAAATACTTACTTCTTACTTCTTTAAAATAAAAAGTTCAGATAAATTAACATGACCTATCATACGGTATAAAGAAGGTGTCAATTATTTTAGGAGATGTAATATTCAGTTTCACTTGAGTTGCAGGTTAAACCAGAGTGATATCGTGACATCCTCTCCTCTCTAGTACTAATCACGTTTCTTGTAATTAGTTACCTTCTATAGGTGAAGAGAAAAAAGGTTGAATCATTAACCAAGACTACTTTACAGTTATTTGGCTAATCAAAGATAACAAAAACATTGAAATGTTGCATTTGTCTCTTCTTTTCATTAATATTACTCATCCAGATTGTTTATAGATACTTCACTAGCTTCTTTGTTTATAGATACTTCACTAGCTTCTCCAAACCAGAAAACAGATAGAAATGCAGATATATGTTCTGGGCCTATGGGCTGACAAAACATACTTAGAAGCCTTACAAGCTTCAATTTCATTTACCATAAATATTGCACTTTATCTTGGAATGACAATCAGGAGAAAGCTACTGTATACAAAAACGAAAGCTTCAAGTACCTATAGTATAGTGCACATGAGATGTGATCTTCATAGAACCTAAAGTGTAGGAAGCAATCCAGCTATAACGTAATTGATAAACATCAAACGTTTAATTCACAGTCATGACCACTTTTATGATGACAAGAAGTGATCAACCCTATCATTTACTCTCCTTGACAAGAACTTCATGCAAATGGGTGGCTTAACTCCTGCTAGAGCCAGTATGGAACTTGGCAAAGTCCATATGCCATCTCCACAAATCAACCCAGAAGCAACTGCAGGCGCAAAAGCATCTGCCTTCGCCTTGTTGATCTTCTCCCATACAAACAGAATCAAACTTCCAACACACATATCAATAGCAAAGTATGGACCGAGATAGAAAGGTATAGCCATTGCCATTGGAAGTGGAATGAACCTCGACCATTTCTTCCCCAACAGGTCCTTGATCAAGTTTATGAGTATGGCTGAACCAAAGAATACGTAACATAGCAAGAGGCAGTTCTTCGGTAACGCAGAGAAGCCCTGGACCCCTAGCATTGCCATATTACGATAGATAACAGCATAAGGTGCAGGGTATTGGCTTCCAGGCTGCCCAAGATCATGGAAGGCCTTGTAGAAGAGCCAAAAGACACAAGGTGAAATTATGCAGCCCATTGCAGTGCCAATGATCTGGCTCACGAACATAGACCGAGGCGAAGATAATGTTAAGTAGCCTGTCTTGAAATCTTGAGTAAGGTCAGAGGCTGTAGACACGATGTTCATCATTACTCCACAGGCTGCTAGTCCTGCAAGAACTCCACCATGTGAGGCACCGGCCCATGCTCCAATTATGAATATCGCAAGCTTCCCATAGGTCGATGCAAGGGACCAATCCGTGAGTCCACAGCCATAGGCATTACAGAATGCCAAGGTTGGTGCAAAGATGTAAATGACCAGTATGTAGTACCATTTGAGTTGGGGGAAGATATGGGGAAGCGTGGCTGTAGAGATGGCAGCAATTGCGACATAGCCTGCAACAGCAAACCATGTCGGAATCTGGTCTTTGAGGAAAAGCTGAGTGCGGCGCTGCTCATCGAACGACTGCTTTGAGCTGTTTTGGGATGTAGGATGGTCAGCAATAGGAAGACTATTGGTTCTGTCTATCCCTCGAACTTGATAAAACAAGGCAGCCAGGGTTCGGCTCAGCACTTTGAAGAAATTGTACAGACCATCGCCTAATATCATGGCAATGGCTATGAATACCTGAGTGAATGAATTAACAGATGACAGCGAGTATTTGAAGCCCGATAAAAGGATGAATCAACTCTCGTATCAGTAAGTTTACCGCCATTAATTAGGACCTTACCTTGTAACCTTGAAGGCCATGCAGACTAGATGGCTTGAGGTCTGCCGAAAACCAATGTCCCTTTCTAGTCTCTATCAGAGGCCACATCAGACCCCAGGAAAGGATTCCTCCAAGCAACACAGATATGTTAATTATGTACGGACAAATCATTCCAACTCCAACATATGTTGCAGAGAAATCAAAATAAAACCTGCATATAAAACGTAGGTGAAACACAAATTTCCATCAGTTTGAGGCAGAGGCTGGACAAGTTGATATACAGTAAGCATTCGAATATAGAGGCAGAGAATTGAGGGATTGCTTTAGGTTCAGTTGATATACGCTAAGCATTTGAATATAGAGGCAGAGAATTGAAGGATTGCTTTAGGTTCAGTTGATATACACTAAGCATTTGAACATAGAGGCAGAGAAATGAGGGATTGCTTTAGGTTCCTAGTAAGTAGTTTCAGTAGCATACTTGTTCTGATACGCCTTGAGCCCAAATGTAGGGAAGCTAACAAATCCACAATCATCTCCCGCAGTAAAAAACCATTGGAAGAAACCCCACAAGAAGCTGAAAGAGAAGAACTTTCCCAAGGTTCGAACTTGCTTCCTACAGAAATGGAACAGAGAAAAATAGCTTAATTGCAATTTTTGTGCCTGAATTGAATGATTAGGACTTACTTTGCTAGCTTTGCTCCTGCAGGAGTGTGGAAGCTGTTGATGAGATGGGCAGTTGCAGTGCCACTTGGATAAGTCAATTTGAAGTCTACGATCATGACCTGAAACCCGACAAGTGAACATGTAGCAGTTAAAAGGGAAAGAGAATTTAGTACCGCATAGCTTCTTTGATACAATGAGAGGATGTGTATGTTGTACCTTTCTCAATGGGACCACTGAAAATAGACCAAGAAAGCTAACAACAAAGAGAAAGCCGATCATCCAAGCCAAATTTGGGTTTTTGAATTCTTTGCTGTCATCTGGAGTTTGTTTAGCAATAGTTTCACTCATTCCAAAGATGTAGCTCCCAAACCCACCTATTTTTTACAAATCCAAGGAACTTAAACCAAATTTTAGAATGAATGTCATGAACCATAAGAATGTCTTTAGAAAAAAGTACTTATAAGTTCTGTACTTGCGGACTCCTCCTACAAATTTGACTGCATTGACAAAGAAAAAATAACTATTTCACTCTACATTTTCTTTTCTTTGTGTGTTTTAAATGCAGAGTAGTTAATGGATGAAATATCCACTTAAGAACTGTAGCTAAGTAATAGAAGTTAGACCTGCAGGGTTGACCAATGGCTAATAGAGTTGTGTAATTAAGTGGGAGCTGCCAGGTTCTTGGCATTCAGATATATCCAAATAGATCAATCTATTATAAAAGTAAAGTCTAACCAAAATTTAGAAGAATTCAGACGAGGCTAGGAGATTTTCTCGTTGCAGCATATTATAAATCTTTGCTAAAATTAATAACTGACATGTTCTAAAATGACCACATTTATGAATTGATGCAGAGCATTAAAAGATGAATGAACCAAGCATAAATAGAGCTAAGATGCTTTAATTTCCTTTGTTTTATTTATTTATTTGGGAGTACGGGTAGGACATTTTAGGGTCAAACTAAGCGGTGAACTAAAATTAGGCATGAAATCCTCCGATTCCCATTAGACGGTACTTGTGAAGGATCTGAACCCCTAAAATTAGGTCCTCACTCCTCGTCCGAAATCTCGTGTAGTGAACAATTTTCTCACTTTTAGGAAAGTCAAATCTAAAGCCCCAATTTTCTCTGGCAGCCATAACGACATAACGTTGACTAAGATGGATACTATTGGCTCTAGGTTTGGAAGATCGGGGTTGAGTTGGGACATGTTAGTATGAAAGAGAGGCGAGAGCTAAAGTTCAAGATCTCACGCATCTCCTTAAGCTCTTTTATTTGTGTCTTATTGAAACGCCTTGTCCTCCCTTCTAATCAACGAGATTCTCTCCATAGCTCTCTCACCTTTTATATAATTTCAGCGTCACCGTTCTAGAGCTTAGACAAAATTCATGTAAAAAGTAAATGAGAATATCCCAATACAATATCTTAAAGAGTCAGGATAACTTCAAACTCTAGTTCAACTAAATAGTACTAATCAAACCAAATATCACGTTAGCGTGAAGAAAACGAAGAGACGCTGTACAAGGTTGACCAAAACACCCGGACTAATTGATACTACCCCAGTTAGTTAAGCTAGACTGTAACTTGTTATGGATACAATTTGTTTCATCAAAACTTGAATTTAGTGAGATTTGCTTTCTAGAAAAGACTGCTTACGTATCCCATAGTTCCCGTATTATTCTTGACTTAATAGATATCCATGCATTACTGTACCGTAATAAATGATAAAAGAAGGAAAATTTGTTAATCTTATCATGTTAAAGAAGTATAGCATAGTAGTATCATCAAATTGTAATTCATCTAAAACTAATGGGGAATCTAAATTAAAACGAATAGAAAGAAGATATTAAGCATACCACTGAACGCGATGCCAGAGGAAGCGACAACACATGTTTGGATAACAGTGTTTTCTTGTCTGGTAAAGGGCTGTCTCAAGAGACCCGATTTCTCGAGAAACTTAGTCCATGTCCTTAAGAAGAAGAAACCCAGAAGACCAGCAGAGATGTTGAGTGAAGGTATGATACCAGTAGTGAGATTCAGCTTCATTACTATGAAGCTGAAGAGTATGCTGAGAAAGAAGCTCACCACCATAGCCCTCACCGTAAGCTGCTTCTTCCATGAAGGTACCTCCTGGTTCTCAAACACCCTCTCCACTGACACTAAATCTTTCTCTTTGCTATCATCTTCCACATCAACAACGTTGTTCTCTACAACACTAGGATCTTCCCTTCCATTAGTCTGGTTCATGATGATGATTTCTCCTTCTCTTTCTTCACAATGGGAATCTTAGGAAGTGAACTTCGGTGGCTGACTGTGACTTACTTGCTATGGTATGATAAAAGATATGTAAATGAATTAAGAACACCTCTCTTAAGAGTAAGCGAGAGTTTTGGTTTTGGGAGTAATAATTGCCGTAAAATAATTAGATGCGAGTTGGAAAGAAGAAAAAGAAGAGGACGACGACGATCTAAATCCATTAGAGATAAAATCGGGGTCCAATTCACAGCTGGCAATTCGGACTCAATTGACTTATAGAAGTGTTTTCTTTTTTACACTTTTGGAGTGCGGAACCATGTGCCGTGCTACTCCATTTGCATTTATGGACCGACAATTGTGGAAACAGTCAAGTGATTGAATAGTAGCATTCCAGATGTGTAATTAATAGGGATACTTTGTTCATGTTATTGCAACTCAAAACATCTTGAACATTCTCTATATTTTCTACTTCAACCTTACAGATATTTATTTTATTTAATTAATTTTTAGCATATTTAGGACACACTAACTTAGGGGATATTTGATTCTACTTCCATTTTTCTGTTACGATTTTTTTGTTTTTTATTTTTTATTTAAAAAATAAAATCTATTTGATTGAGATTTATAATATAAAAACTTATTTAATTAAGAGTTGTAATAAAAAAACTAAAAAAAAAAACATGTTTAAATGCCTCGCATAGAGTGTTTAAATACACTTGTTATCATGTAAAAAGTATAGCTTATGATCTATCAAAGAAAATCAAAGACGGCAACTATACTCGACCAAACGCGTTACTAGGCGTTGTTTCCTTTTTTATGAAAACGACAACAAGAAACAAAAGAAAAAAACGGAACCAAACAAGGCTTTCGTTAATATTGTATTTTTTTATTGACATTTTTGATTTATGACTTAATTTTAAAACTACGTTTGAATTTTAAAAGAAAAACATAAAAGCTAGGATTTCTAAGTTATTGTTACTTTTTATATGATATTCTTTTTTACTTATTTATAAATATTTACTCATGCTATGCATATTAAGGTGTAATGGGAAAAAAAAACAAGTTTTTCTTTTATTGTTTTATATTTAGGAACAAAATCTGATTATTGCATTCAGTTTTAACATTAGCTGATGTGAGATAAGAGGTTATGATTCTTATTCCAAACAAAAATTTAAATATACTTAGCTAATTATGTATTTCTACTTTTCAATCTAATTAGATCTTTTAGTTTTTTTAATACTTACTCTGTTATATTATGAAATAACACTATTAGATTCTTTAAAAGAAAAACACTCTATTAGAGGAATTTTAACATTAAATGAGGATATTTTTGACACCATAAATCCTAGCTATTGTAAGAAGAAGAATAAAATTTTGCTATCTCTCTCTCTCTCGCGTATTTTTGAAGATCAATATAATATTAGAGTCAAATAAATTCCTTTGTTAAGCTCAATTAGAGTTTTTTTTGTTAAATCATAACTTTGTCACAAATTTCATCACCAATAGAGGATCCAAACTTACCTTACTTCATCCATCCATCAGATGATCATAACACTGTGATTACATCTCATGAACTCACTGCTCTTAACTTACATTTCTTGAACTCATTGCTCATAACTATGTAACATAGAGCACATCATTTATTCAGGCTCTCGCAATTAGAAACAAGATTGGCTCCATTGATGGTACGATCTCTAATTCAAATGTCAATGATCCACTTTATAAGGAATCGATGTAACAACCCAATAATTTCCTAGCTATTGAAATCAATGAGTCAATTTTTAGCCTCTGTTATTTTTTTTCATTAATTAAGCTACTAGAATATGGGAAAAACTTAAGAAAATATTTGGTAAACTTGTATGCTGGTTACAAAATTATTTGTACGTGTTAAATCAAGGAAATTTGTTGATGCATATTATATCGAGTTAACCATGATCCTTGAGGAACTTAAGTATTGTAGGCTTTATCCTTACTGCTTATGTAGAGATTGCAATCCACAATGTTTTCAACACTGTATGGATTAACAAATGAAGGATGTTGTATTCAAGTGCTTAAATGAACTAAATGAATTGTACTCTTATCAGCCTTCATAAGTTAATGAAGCCTTTTCCTACTTTAGAATATGCATATAATATGGTGGTGAGCGATGAGTCTAGGGAATGATATAAAGTTTATCTTAACCTTTGGTTGAATATTTTACTTTAGTGTCTTTTGGAGAATTGAAAAAGAAAGGGAAATAATATGTAATGTGTAGTCACTATGGGAAAAAATGGTACATAAGAGAAAAATGTTACAGACTCATTGGATTTCTTCCTAATTTCAATTTTGGTAAATTTAAGGGACAAGGAAAAACAACAACTAATGTAGTTAGTACTTATGGAAGTGATCTTAAGAGTAAGATTAGTGAATCTACTCAATCTCAGGAAACTCTTCTAAGGGCATTAATTAAGGATCAAATGCAAAGATTATTGGTGTTTCTGAATGGAAAGGGAATAATATAGGAACAATTGACTCATTCAATAGCTCAACATTCATATCCCAATTATATTGGACTTTATTCATAATTGAGTGATATGAGTAATCCATATTACTCCAATTTTGTAGTTACATTTCTTAACCTACCTGTTTCACTCACTATAAACACATATAAAGGTCTTCAAGATACTACAATATTATTACATGATAAATGGGTGATAGACATAAATGCGTCATATCATATGTGTAGTAATATCTCACTCATATATAATGTCAAACCTGTTACAAATGTATATGTTCATATTTCAAGTAGACAAAAAGCTTAAGTCACATACCTAGGTTCAGTACCACTCTATAATACACTACACATAATTTCAAATTTATCCTTTTATTTGTTAGTAAACTCACAAAAAATCACAAATGTTCCTTTAATTTTTCTTCTAAACATTGTATGACCAAGGTCTATTTTCCCCAAATGATGATTGACTATGCTAAAGAGAATAAGGTCTTGTATTTTGTTTCAACAAAACCCAAGACTGTTTGATCATACTTTTAAATTCTTATCAATTTCTAACATTGCATGTAGTGCCCCGTTACCATGGGGTACATACCGGAACACCCTGAGGACATTCCAGTACATAATCTATGATAATGATGCGCTACGTTCAATCACAACATTCACTTAACATGGCATCATCATTTTCTATCTCTTATAAGGCATCATCAAGAAAGTCACAATATTTTAAAACCAAAATTTCCTCTTTTCATATCATAAATTCGAATGTAATACATTGTAGCTTACGAATAACCATATATGTACATCATCATAACCTAATACAAAATAAGCTACATGAAAGAGGAAATACACAAAAAGATCTATCAAATCTTCCAATCTTAGCTGACCGACCTGTGAGTCATTTTCTTCACAAAAGTACAAGAATTACGCTTCTTGTACTGTTTCTTAGTAGCTAAAGTCCTCCGTCGGTCTTGAAATGTCAATGTGCAATTTTAGATGAGTTTTGCAAACTCAGATGAGGTAACCATCATCAATGGTTCACTCAATTCAAGCAATACATCAAACATGTAGATATATAATTCACATCTGTGTATTTTTGCATAAAGCATCACATATCGCTTTCGGGACAATTAGACTGAACATATCATTCATACAAAATACATATATCAATTGTAAATGCAATGCACACGATTCCGTTTCATTTTGTTACTTTGTTGTGATCGAGTGCCTCTTTTTTTTAGCTCATATCCCTTAGAAGATATCGAGCTGTATCGAATAATGTCCTATATCCCTTAGTGGATACGGGGTACTTGCACAACTGAGCCAAATGCTCTTACATTCTGAGCTTTAAGCTCTTTTACTGGCGACTCCGGTCACAACTACCTTTATCTTTCATGCATTCATGAAATGAAATGCATCTTACACATTTATTCCATCATTGTTTTCAATCAGTCACATTCACAGTCAAAACATGATCATCTTTGGACCTTAGCTCGGCATTCAACAAAATTTGTTGACTAACATTTATTTCTTCACATTCACATACAAGAAGCAGTTCAAATATCACATTCATTCATCGGAAACCTCGAACCTTCATTGTCCGGTTTCACATTCATAAGATATTTCAAACATAATTTAACATAATAATTAATTGAGTGAGACCGTATAGGTTACTCACCAATTGCTTCCGAAGCTATTGCCTCAAAGTTCCAGCAATGTCTGGATGTTGACGTTCCAATTGCTCCTCTATATCAAGCAATATACACATATCACACTTTTGCACAATTATAAGTGTTTGTTAATGCACATGTAAGTATGTGAAATATGCACAATGCATGTTCATGATAATATCGGGTGTCACTCTATTATTCTCATCATGTAAACATTCATATTTCCAAACTCAAATAAGTATCATTTATACTAATGGTTTATACCTCAATAAAACTATTAAAATTGAAATTCATAATTCCTTGGTCAATTCAGATTTTTCCTATAACAACTTTCAGGTCAACTTTCCATGTTCTTTTTGACCAAGAAAATGAAGTAATTTGAGGATACTTTCTTCTAGAAAATTGTTCCCATTGTCTTAAGTTTCTAATGACACCAAGATCATTCAATTCGGTTCAGTAATCTGAAAGTTATACTCCAAAAATTTTCAGACTGTTCTTATACTGAAATAGTGCCCTGTACTCAAATTCAATCCAGAAATTGAAATTCTTAGAGACAGAATTACAGTTCTATTTCTTCAGAAAAATTGTATTCCTATGTCTTTAGTTTACTCCAAATCAAAAATCATCTCAATTGGATAACTACAGATGAAGATATCATCAAAATACCGAAGAAGAAGAAGATGCATCCTCACAGAAGAACATGACTTACAGAAGATGCATCCTCACAGAAGAACATGACTTACAGAAGATGCATCTTTACAGACGATGCATCCTTTCAGAAGAAGATGATTTACAGAAGATGCATCTTTACAGATGATGCATCCTTACAGAAGAAGATGACGTCATCCAGAAGGAGCTGACGTCATCACAGAAGAAGTTGGTTCACAGAGGATGCATCTCACAGAAGAAGATGACTTATAGAAGATGCATCTTTACAAACGATGCATCCTTACAGAAGAAGATGACGTCATCACATAAGAAGTTTGTTTACAGAAGAAGTTGACGTCATCACATAAGAAGATGATGTCATCACAGAAGAAGTTGATTTACAGAAGAAGATGATTTACAGAAGAAGATGACTTACAGAAGAAAATGACTTACAGAAGATGCATCTTTACAGACGATGCATCCTTCCTGAAGAAGATGATTTACAGAAGATGCATCTTTACAGACGATGCATCCTTACAGAAGAAGATGATGTCATCACAGAAGAAGTTGACGTCATAACAGATGATACCTCTAAACTTCTGAACATCTTCACTTGTAAAGATCCTAACTTTCGACTCCGACGTCCAAAAGTTTCATGCTATATATCATTGGAAAGACAGAAAAATAATCTACAATTTCCAAGAAGGAAAATTCATCCAATTCAGTCTAGATCAATCCCGATTCTTCACAGACAATACACTTCATCTGTATTTTTCCTTGCCTCTGTGTTGTGACGTCAGCACAAACGATACACTTCGTCTGTGTTTTTCCTTTGCGTCTACCGTACTTAATGCAAACATAAATCTTCTCAACCACTCTCATTCGTTCAAATCCAAGGTCAGAATACACAAACATATACATCAACTACTTCTCAAAGCCTCAAATTCATTTGATCAACACATGCAACGTGAAACTTAACAGTGGTCATAATCATGAGCAGAACATACATATATTTCATTCATCCTCAAACAAATATTAGTTTTACAAAGCTTTAATAACCTTACAAGCCACAATACATCAATGCACTTGGACTAGTAAAGCTTGAAAGGTGAATAAAGCCTTAAGTTCTCAAAAATCTAACTTAAGAGTACAAAAGAAAATATGCAGACTGGAGTGCTGCCTTGACTCTTGACTTACTCACTTTCTTGTTCTTCACCTGAATGGGACAGAATTGGGAGGGGGTAAGCTTAAAGCTCGTGGGTAACAAGTTTATAATCAAGGAACAAGCAGAACCCTTTTTCAATTTAGAAACCATAGTAATCTTGCTTGAAAAATCATTAAGTACTTATTTCACAAAATTTTCTCTTTATCAAACAACTCATGAACAAATATGATTCAAGCATGCATCAATCTTACTAACATTTCACAGCACATAAGCACATCAAAATGGTTTGGAAGGTCCACAAATAGAATGAACAATCACAATTCCATATAATGGTCCTGTGAAGTCGTAAACAGAATGAACTAGCACAATCCCACTTAGTGGTTTTGAGTAGTCGTAAACATGAGGGAGTCCATGAAGGAGCTCCATGCCACTAGCGGGTTGGTGGGAGAAGCCTTTAGTATAAGTGCACTTGACAACAGAATGAACCAAACCAAACCCACATAACATGTATTTCATGATCTTGAATACTTGTTTCCCAAAATGGCAATTCTTGGAAACTTGCTTTTCATATCCAAAAACATTATTTCATAAACTTGAAACTTTTCAAAATAAACATTTTTGAATCATGCAGTAACATATAACACTTTCACAACCCAAACAAGAGCAAAACAAATGCACATTTTTGAAGTAATTGAAATCATTCAATTTTCTTGGTTTGAAAGAAAACATTAATGGCTTATT
>JAOQMS010000006.1:27967858-27988512 GCA_027563885.1 Erythroxylum longipes
AATGGGCTTACCTTGAATCTTCACCAAACAAAGAGATGTTTGGCTCAAATGGAAGCTCTTCTCTTCCTCTTTCTTTTCTTTTCTTGAATACCCTCAAAATCACTTTTAAAAGCTAAGAAAAGATGAAACCCTAACTTGCTTCTTCCTTTTTTCTCTCTAATTACCGAAACTCTCTCCCCTTTTCTCTCTTTCACATATTTCACTTGTTCTCTCCCTTCAATTCACGTTTTTGTTCTTTTAGTGTACAAGACACACTTTTTGCTCTTCCAATTCTACCTTTAATGAGTGCTAAAAGTCAATCCTACCATTCCTTTAATGCTTCATGGCTTTTAATCTTAAGTGACATGCCAAAATTGCCCTCAATATATTCCTACTGCTTTAATTTAACTAACCAGTGTAATAAAATCCTACTAACACTGTAATAATAATTAAACTCCAATAATAATTCTATCATGACCTTATAATTGATTTAAATCATGCTTAACTCAACAACAAAAATTCGGTGGCCAATAAGATTTCATTTTTTCATCGTGATCTCATCATTGTACCTGAAACTTTAAATAAGTGTGAGAAATTTGTAGACAAATTATAAGAATACCCTTTTCCCCACAGTTAAGTTTATTATGCTCATTATCTTATTAAATGTGAAAAATAACTAGAATAGGAAAAATTAAACACATAATAAAAATTATGAACAAACAATCCAAATAAATAAATAAATACAAAGGAATAAAACAAAATAAACATCAAATAATTAGAAAATTAGCTTACAACTTAATAAATCACCAAATTAAATTTAAAAATATTATAATCAATTAAAACTAGCATAATTGTTTAATTATAAAATTAAACCTAAATTTGAAATTAAAAGCCTTAATTTAGTAATTACGCAAAATCAACAAAATTAAACATTAAATTCATGCAAAAATAAAATTTGACATGTAATTCAACAATAAAAACAACTTCAATTAACTATAGAAATAATTAATTAATCCTAATTTCACAAAAAATATCACATTTTAACAATTAGTTAGCAAAATCACACAATTCCTCAATTGAAGTTGAATTTTCACCTAATGTACATGCAATTAATCAAATTAAACTAATAAATCAAGTGGGTATGGATTAAATTCAACTATCAAACCATAATTAATCATAAAATGACAAGAAATCTCACAAAATTCCTAAATCCTAAAATTGGTGTTTTTGGGAAAAAATCCCTAAATATTGGAAAACACCAATTGAATCATGCATAAACAAGTGAAATAGATAAGATTACTTACTTAGGTGTCAAAAAATTGCAGGAAAAACACAAAAATTGAGTTTGGGGAATGAGAGGGCAACGACGGAGAGGGAGGGATAAGAGAGAAAATGAGGAAAAACTGAGGGATTAGGGCATTTTTAAGGTGTATTGCAGACTTACACAATCTACTACACTGTTGTGTAGCTAACCATGTAGGTCATTAAATGGTAGCTTTTTGCAGACTTACATGGTTAGTTACACATGTATCTAACCATGTAAGTGTACACCAATGTGTATACAGAGAGTGTAACTCCCTATAAACGTGTGCAACTTTAACAATATATGAACAAACTTAAAAATTTTGCACAATAGAGTTATAAACCTTTAACAAACATATCCTAACACCATAATTATGCAAAATCTTGTCAAAATGCTTAGTCTTCTAAACTTAAAATTCTTAAAAACTTTAACAAATCCTATTTGAACATAAAATACGAATGAAATTACATAGAATTTAAAATAAAACCTAAACTAATTAATGAATTACCTCCCATGTAGCACTTGTTTAACATCGTTAGCTTGATGTACCCTTTACATTACCATTATCCTAGGTCTATAATTAGTGGTTTACTTTCACCCGTTTTTCCACGTAGTAGTTATAACTATAAGTAAGCCTCATATTGCAAAATAATAATAAGAGCATAATGTATAAAATTAATAAATCCAATTGACTACATTAATGCCCTTTTTAATGACCAACTGTTAATAAAAAAAGGGATACTAGAACCCCCTGAATCTTTGGTTAATGCAAGTAGTTTGTCTTTGAGGAAGTAGGAATCAAGGTGAATACCGATGACTCATTAGGAGTTTCCTTATTTGATTGCTCTGTTAGTTCTTCCTCAACCAACTTTTCCATCCTTCTTTTTCTTCTTCTTCCTCTTAGATAAAGGTTTCTGGCTTGTCTTCTTCTTCACTTATCTCTTGCCACTTTCTACTTCCTCTTCTTTATAGACAGAGGCTTCCTCTTTTTCTTCCTATGCTACCTCTGTCATTTGTTCATCATCCTTTCTTACAGCAGCTGTTACCTCCTCGCCTTCTTAAGATGCAACCTCATTTATGAAATCAACCTTCATCTTTTCTTCACTTTGAGACATTAGTAAGCTTAGATAGTATGAGATATTATGCTCAATATATTCAAGTGAAGAAAATCTCTCCTCGAATTCGCATCGGTTGGCTTTACTCTTGATAATGTATTTCATTATTTTATCTTTAATACTTTCTTATTCTTCTTCTTGTACCTATTCAGTTGAGGATAGTCATTCCATCTATATACATAAGGGTCGCTTCACTCTGAATTATACATATTATTATAAGGTATATTATGAGACCAGATCTGCATGGTTGGTTGTTCGCATATATAGTTTGATGCCTAACCTTTATGATTGTAATGATTACTTCCATAAATGTGCAACATAAAATGAAAATTAGTTGTGTAATAGCCAGTTTCCAAACCTACTGAGGGATTAAAGTGTTAGTTATATGAATTGCATCATATTAGAATGAATTGGTACATTTGGGATATGATTTCATGATCTCATTCACATACATAACATAAGCATATACACACATGAATTTTGATTTAGAAAAATTGCACTCAATTGACATGTTCGGGTATGAAAGTTTTTAAATAATTAAAATATGATTGTGTTTTTCTAATGTCTTGTATTTTGATTTACTAATAAAAGGAATTGATGGAATTCAATTATTGATTTGGAGTTAATTGTTACAAATAGAAGATTGATGGATTAAAATGTACATTTAGCCTAGGAAAAATTTCAAATGGCAAGACAAGTTGATATGTGGAAATTTAGGATGACTAAGCCTACAAAAATAAGTGACATATGGCAGTAGAATTGAGTGACAAATGGCTTAGGGATTTGAGTGACAAATGTCTTAGGGATTTGAGTGACAAATGTTCTAGGAACTAAGTGACATATGGCAATCTAAAGGGTAGACATATGTCTTGTTTGTTTTCTTGACAAGTGTCCTAACACTAACCTTATAGCTATACCATGTGACCAACACATCCAGCTCCATTGTAATGTTTCTGCTGTACTCTTTCCCACTCCTTCATTGTTGAAATTCACATCTCACCCACATCTTAAGTTTCTGTCCTGATTCTATCCATTACCACCTTAAAACCTTTGTCAATTTCTTTAAAAAGATAGTTATATCCTATTGTCTTCTTCTTGTCTCTCCTGAAACTCATCTTACTTCCTCATTAATCTTGAGATGATATTGCATGCATGTGAGGCAAAGTAGGCTTGATACATTAAGGTGGAATTTGAGATAAACAAGTAAGTGAAATACTAATCTTTATGGCATGTGTTAGAAGAATTTTATGATGACTAAATTGGGATGAATTGAGGGTAGTGTTGATGATGAAGTTGTGCTGGAAAATGATGGATAAATTCGTTACTTTTCTGTTTTGTTTTTTTGGATGCATGAAGACAATGGTTTATAGGTTGTTATATGGATGATTAGGTTGGGATTTGAGGTATAAATGATGATGAATTCATGCTAAAGACAGGTGCTATTAAGTTGTTTTCAAAATTGGAAAAATTAGGACTAAATGTATAATGGTAGAAAGTGAATGGTAATGAAACAAATGAGTAGATTTTTATGAGATTTAATGTAACCAATATGGAAGCTAGACTAGCATGAAATGAAGTAGCTTTATAAGACATAAATTCTAGAAAAATTCAAGTGTTAGTGATGTTTCTAAGTATACGAAATTTATGGAGAATTGAGGAAGGAAGATAGTGCACGATCATGGCACTCATCTTACTACCGTGGCCTATTGCACTAGCTTATGTCATGATCGTAGCAAGGTTCCCTATAATTGTGGGCCTACTTTTGTAATGATAATTTCAGCTTTGTGTACATGTTGAACCAGCTGAGGAAAAGTTACTCTAAATTGGTGTATTTGGACTTGATTAAGTCTTGGAATGAACCTAGATTGTTACTTGATTAATTGGTTAAGAGTTTGATAAGTTTAGGTTGTTGATTGATGTCATAACTTAAAGAATGGACAGTTTTGATGTCAATGTAACCAAATATGGAAATCATAATGTGATGAAGGAATAAAGGTGTTCTTATGAATGCAAACATGATCTTAAGGATATGAGTAATGTGTATTAGGCATGAATGAATGAGCATTGAAGAACATAAGGTAATTATGAATGTATATTGCTAGAAGAGTTTGGAGAATGTATGATTGATGACTTTGGAGTAAATCAAGCTTACTCAAGGTATAAACCTAATTGCAAACTAATTGTATACAAGATATAATGTCTGAATGGTCAAGATATTCATATAAGAATATATACCTGGAAAGTTAATTGAGCATGCATTAAAACATGACACATATATATATGTGCATGATTGTATATTCATATGATCAAACAAATTAATGATTTGTGAACTATATGTGTATTACATGACGATAGACACGTAAGGTAATTGTCAACATCCAAACATTGCCAGAACATTGAGGCAATAGTTTTTTTTAAGCATATTATGAGTTAACCTAGATGTGTAAACTTAATTATATGTGCTTCTGTATAAACTGAATGTTTAATTTGAAATGTACGTACAATTGATTTATAAATGCCGGATTTAGATCTGAGAAGCTTGATATACAACATGAGTATACTGAAATGAAAGCATGGAATATGAATTGATGCAATTGGTCATATTGAAATTCACGATCAAATAAAAGAGTTGTGACCAGTGTGGCCGATTTGCAGAAAAGAGCTTTGAGCTCAGGATTGTGAAAAAGAGCCTCAGGCTTAGATAATATGGGCTCGGTATCCACAAAGGATACGGGTCAGAAATGAGCTCGATATCCACAATAGATACAAGATAGTAAATTGGGTTGATAGGCACTTGGTCACAATAAAACAAAAATGAGAATGGAAACACTTGTGCATTTGTATATACATCACTACATGTATCATATGATTGAATTGAGTGTAATTATTGAATTGTTTGAAATAGTGAAATACAATTAAAGTAAATGGATAATGTGTTATAATGTGCTTGTGAAAATATGATGACCTTGATATTCTTATTGACATATGATGAAATGTGATGTGGTATTCAATACTGGATGATATGATATACATGTTTTTATGATCTGACTTGAGTGGATACATCCATGATCGTTCACTCACTAAGTTCACAAACTCATCAAAATTGCAACGTTGTTTTTCAGGTCCAGGAGAGATTTAGCTAACGTAGTTGGAGTATAACCTCCGCATTTGGACATGAGTTAGTGGTCGATATCAGTTGTACCTACAGATGTCTCTAGTTATTTTGCATTACAAATAACATTGTTACATTATCCTGTTAATATTAGATTTTGTTTGTCTTTTGAATATTCCGAAAATGCAATAATATGGAAGGTATTTTTTTGAAAATAAGGTTGAACTTTGTCAATTTGTTGATTAAAATGCCTCCATGCTATATGATTATATGTGTAAAGTGGAAATATCTTTTGAATTGTTTTGTAACATATCTTTTTAGTAGAGTATAGCCCTAAATATCCTCCGACATGCTCGGGAATATACTCTAGTAGAGTGGTATGTTACAAGTTGAGCTTTTGAAAACATGTCATGAAACAACTCTTTCTAATTGGGTGGTGTTACATATTGCAATGACATATCATAATTCTTATGAGACTGACTGCTCCATCTGTCCATTATAAGTTGTGGCTATAATGATGAATCATAAATCCTAACAATAAGTCACAAATTCAAAGTCAAAGTAGAGAAGTTCAAAAGATAATTAAATCAGTAAGTCAAGAATAAAATAAAAGAAAAGTAAAGTAAAATAAAACAAATAAAAAAGTTTAGATTAATAAAATCTATGCTTTCCTAATATTACTGTCCCCCACAACGGTATCAAAAAATTGATTGATCCTTGGAGGTTAAGGTCATATTAAATTATCCTTAAGTGCATGGTGTAACTATAACTAACATAGGCAAGTATGGGTTAATCCCATGAAGCCTATAAATACTAATAATTACCTTTTTTATTATTTAGCTTATGAAATTAAAAATTTTAAATTAAAAATAAAGATAAAAATAAAATAAATTAAGATAAAACAATTATAAACTCAGGACAAGTAAAATATGCAAAAAAATCAATATCAAATAGTAGTATCTGTACCACCCCTTATACGGAACCTACAACCACCCACGTACACGGTAACCAAATTCCTATACATACATTTCTATTCATTTATAGGGATTGTTATCACAAATTTGTCTATTCGATGCTATACATATACATATTACAAAATTTCAGATCACTTAACATTGTCATTTAAGAGTAGCACTACATCTTTACATTTATATGATAATCTAAAAGAAACATTACATATAACTTAAATTCTTAGTTACAAATTATTGAGAAATTACAATTTTTTTCATTACATATACAATAATCTTTAACCAAAAAGATACGTTCCAAAAGTACATTTACTTCTAATTGTTGGCCTTGGTCCTTGCAGATGATCCATGTGCATCACTCCTATTAATTAGACCTATAAAGATTAACACGCTAAGCTTGAAAGCTTAGCGGGGAAACTCTTAGTTTGCATGACCACTCACAACAGTCATTCGCCAAGCACACATACATTCATGAATATCATAAACTCATATAAATAGTGATGGCATAATTAATCAAGGTATATAATGCAAATATGCTTCGATATATTATTTATATATCGCAAATTCACATTTATAAGCCAAATATTGATATTCAATTCTCATCAATACAAATTATTCATGTTGTCATGTTGCATCTCTTATTTATAACTGTTTAATTTACTTTCTTTATTAGGGCTACACATTTCTATGGTTGTGGATAATGGGAGCTATAGATATCCAAAGATATCAACTTATAGATACCTGAAAGTATCAAACTATAAATACCCGAAGGTAACAAACTTTAGATACCCAAAGGCATCAAATTATAAAGACACTATAGTCTCAAAATGAAGAAACCATTGTTGCAAACTGTAGTAGTTGTACTGTAACCCTATAGGCATGCCTATTTATCTACCACTAAGATAATAAAACAGGCACGATAACATTTTCCTTTAATCATTTGCCAATTTCATAATTAATATATTGATAAATCATATGATATTCATTTGAAATCATAAAATATGTATTTAAGTTCATACATGCAAGTCATAACTTACCACCATTAGAATAGTATACAAATCACATATATTCGTATGATTTATTTCATACATGTTTTGTTCAGTCATGTTTCTCTATATACATTCACATAATTCCAGTATATAAATTCCTATACATCTTTTAAATATAAAATATGTTAAATTGTACTTAATTATATTTATAAAATTAGTATGTAAACTTGTAGAGTCATACTATACACGTATAAGCAATAAATATGCATATAAATCATCTATGTACATGTAAATTTCATTTAGCATGCATTAGGTTCAATCTTAAAATTTCATTGTTTAATCATCCAATTCACATATGGTAAGTCGTAGTTCATTTATTTCTAGGTGTTTGCTTACTATGTTTAGATGCACTTAATTCTTTATGTTCACTTTTTAATACACCTTAGATGTGCTATAACATTTCTACGATAAATGTTGGGGCCTTACGATGTCTAGGTTATAAATCCCCCTAAGAATCTTTAGATATTATTAACCTTTTATCATGCAATTATATTGATTATTAGATCGTGGAAATTCCAATATTATGTTAATAACTCTCTTAAGACTATTAACAATTAATTCATCAGTTGATTAACAGAAATCTTTCTAGTTAGAACCATTAGGATTTCTATATCTATTTATGAATTTGCTATTAGGTTTGACCCTAATCTCGAGGATTTATATTGGCCTAACTTTAGGATTGCATGAAACTCCTTCCAATTATGGTAGATCTATTCATAAAAGAGGATTTCTCAGTCTCTATCATATGAAGTCAAATCATGCATTAATATTTTGGATAAATTAGAACAAGAATAAAATGCATAATTAAATCACAAATAATCAATCAATATAATTTCTTTGAATAAAAGATTAAAATATATTATTGTCCCAACCTAGGGTTTATCACACCTAGACACTACAAGCGTTTAGTTACTAATCACAGAGAACAAAATCAAAGATAAGCACAAAGAAAAACTAATAGAAAACAATGGAATCATAATTTTAAATTAAATCTCTCTTTTTATCCTACTAAATCTTCTTACAATTTTGATGTTTGATGTTGTAATCTACTAGATCTCTTGATGTATTCTTCATGTTTTCCATATCCCTTAATCAAAATTGTCACCCTCTCTGAGTGTCTTATTTCTCAAATCTACTGCAAAAGTGAACTCTTTTGTATTACCTTCTCTCACGTCCTTTTATAGTAAATTTTAGAGTTTTTAGGATATACACGGTCATGTGAGAGACCGTGTATATTTAAAAAATCTGAATTTGTGATATTACATGGCATATAGACTTACACCGACAATATACATAGTTATGTATCTCAGTATGCATGGGCGTGTAACTCCACACGACCAAACTCAATTTCTTCAATCTTCAAATGTTTATAGAGATATACACCATCTTTATCCACAGTTGTGTAGATCCTTAGTTGCTAGTTGCTTTAAATCTTCGTCATATGACATGGTTTTATCCAAAATTTTCTCGTTTATGTCCATAAAAGTAATTATAACCAATAAATGCATTTGGAGCGAATTAAATACCAAATATATAACAAAACTATAAAATATCAAGAAAAATACATCAAATATAGATGTATAATTATAGTCAAATATGCATTTATCAGTTAACATTGGAGAAAGGCCATAACTGAAATAATTACAGGCTTTAGAGGAGAATGATATGTGGGAAGTTATATGTCTTCCACTTGGAAAACATACAGTTGGCTTTAAATAGGTATATAAGACAATGTTAAATTTAGATGGGATAGTACAAAGTTTCAAAACTCGACTTATAGTAAAAGGAACCAGACAAAAACTTAGTTTTTACTATTATGAACCCTTTAGTCATGTGGTTAAGCAATCTACTGTGCAATTATTTTTCACTTTGGTTGTCAAATATAATTTGAAACTTCAATAGCTTAACATTAACAATGCATTCTTAAATGGTGATTTACATGAAAGTGTATACACAAATCTGCCTTAGGGTCAAAAAGTAAAAGGCGAGAAGCTTGGAAACACTGGTCATCTAGTATATAGACTTAAGAAGTCACTTTATGGACTCAAGTGGGCTCTTAGACAATGGAACTCTAAGTTCACTAAAGCCTTGCTTGAGTTTGGTTTTTCTCAATCATGGTCAGACTATTCGTTATTCCTAAAGATTCTAATTCTAATGGTTTGGTCGCATTATTGGTTTATGTGAATGACATTTTGGATGCAAAAAACAAGTGGGAATTGATAGAAAAAACATTTTTCTAAGTGTAGCATTTAAGCTTAAAAATTTAGGACAACCAAAGGCTTTTTTTGGAATTGAAATTGTGAGATCAGCTAGAGGAATAACACTGTGTTAGAAGAAGTATGCACTAGATCTTGTAGAATAATATGGCTTGTTAGGTGCAAAACCAAGTGCAATTCCAATAAAACCAAATTATGGTCTTAGACTAATGAAAGAGAACTTCCTAGATGATGTAACATCTTATAGAATACTTATGGGAAAGCTAATATATCTCGCATTTGCGAGACCTGATCTCAACTATTCAATATATATATTATCACGGTTCATGAGTAAGACTTCTAAGGAACATTGGAAAGCAACTTTGAAAATGGTCAGATATTTGAAGAGTACACTAGGTCAGGATATTATGCTAAATGTAGATGAAAGTACACAATGAATGCTATACTGACAGTGAATAGGGTAGATATCCAGATCTTAAAAGATCTACATCTGAATTTTGTATGTTATATGGAAGAGCTATGATCAACTAAAAGGGTAAAAAGCAACCAATAGTAGCTCGAAGTTTAACTAAAGTTGAGTATATAACCATGTCTCTTGTTTATTGTGACATTCTTTGGATAAGAAATTTATTTGAAGATTTTAGGTGAAAAATGAAGGTGAAATTATAATGTACTATGACAATCAATATGCTCTTTGAATTCACAAGAATCCTATTGGGTCATGAAAGGACAAAGGATTTTAGAATGGACTGTTATTTTTGTTAGGGAGAAGGTTGAAAAAGGGATTGTAAAAGTAGTGCATATACCAACCAAGTTTCAAGTTGTAGATATCTACACAAAGGCACTCATATCACCTCAATTTAAGTTTCTAATCACCAAGTTGAACATGACCAACATTCATGTTCATCTGCTAATAGATATTACAATGGAAGAAAATGAAGCTAATGTGAAGATAGTCAGATGAGCTATACATAGCTAAATTAAGTAGTTAGTGTAATTAGTTTAGCAAGCTGGAAAAGTTTGTTATGTATTATAACTAACTACTTTTCTATATATAATCTGATTCTTTGTAAATAAGAGTGACCTTTACATATTTTACACTTAATCCTTATTCCTCTTACCATATTCTCTCTCTCTCTCTCTCTTATTTTTGAAGATCAACAACTACCAAGTTTTTTTCTTTATTTAATTATATATTAATCATGATTATTTCATTTGAATGTTACATTGCACATTGTAGTTGTTTCTAAATCGTAGACTATAAAGCCCGCAAATGGTTTATAAGTTTGAACATAATTTGGAATTTGGGTTGTCTAATTTAGATTTTTGGCAGTAGACTTCTAAGCTACATGTCAAAAATATATGTATCATTATAATATTTTGACTTAAAACCTTTATGAACAGATATGTAGATGGTATATTTGCTTGCATTTTACTTATCTATAAACTTTGATGTAATATTGATGTTTGAAATCTTGTTTGCCCTGTTGCAAATGAGATGTTGGTATTTGTCTATTCAAATGCAGATCCATTTGCCTAATTACCAACTTGTTAATTATGATGGCCCTTGACTCTCTATTCTTTGGTTTATTTTAATTTTTAGAAGGAAATTTCAAATAGGGAACAAATTTGGATTTGGATTGGAAAACAATTGCGTACGAATATTTTGAAAAGATTTTAAAATTAAAGCAATTTTTGTTGTAAGACAACCCATGGTGCCATGTTATAACGAAGGCATGGTAATTTATTTCGGATTCGAATTCTTCAAAGTTACAATTTTGTAATATTACTTTAATAATTAGAATTTCATAGAGAATATATATAAGATATACAAAATCATAATTACAATTATTTGTATCTGACAAACCAAATATTTAAGTTCCACTCTTAATCATGGTTAGCCATTACACAGTCCAATTGCATGATAACATTCAAGCAAGCAGTTGTTACGAATACGGACAGGGGATAAATAAGCTTAGGCCTCTTGTAGTCAGTGTGGAGCAGGTTGGGGCCACTTTCAAAACAAATGAAAAAGATAGTCTAGGGTCTAAATATCGGCCTCTTTTATGAAAAAGAAGTGAATTGATTATAACTTAATCAATTACTAAAGTTAAAAAAAAAAAGGAAGAAGATAATTTTGAGTTATGTTTAGCTTGTCATTACATAAACAAAATTGTTTAAGATCTAAAATATTAGGGGAACAATAAAAGGTGTCGCAATAATTAAGAAAGAAAGAACAGCCGCTAGATGAAAACTTAAGTGGGCATATTTCATTTTGAATAAAGCATTTTATTTTTGAACTTCAAAAAGTTTATATATCATTCATATGTAGTTAAATAATTTTATGTACAAAAGAAAATTTTAAGGTATAATTAATATTAATTTAAAGATTCAGATAATTAAAGATTGATTAGAATATTTTAATTATACAACTAATTAAAAATCAATTCAAATTTATGAATTTTTTATCACAATACCAGCAAAACTTGTGAATCATCATATGTTGGATGTGACAGAGACAATTGAAATATCATAACATTAAGGAAATGATTAGTTTACAGTTGCAGGTTCACCATAATCTAATCTAAAATTCATGAAATACGTTTGGTTACGCAAAGCTATAACGATGACATTTGAGAATGTATGAAAAGCAAAGTAACATGGAAACTGTACAGCTTGGGCTGCGAGTCATGATATGTTCCTCAATCCTCATCAAATAGTCATTAAAAAAAAAATAAAAATAAAGGTAGGTAAGTTCTAGATTACCTTCTCTTAATCTAATCTGCTGAAAGCATAAAAGCTAGTCTATTGTTCACGGGGAATGCCAAGTCTGGAACGACGTGAGACTGAATTGAAACCAACAAAAAGAAAAAAGAGAGATAAATTTAGCATTAGAACTTAATAATTTGAACTAAAATGATCTGCAAATTAAAAAAGATTACCATTTTTTTGGAGCATTCCAGGCCGGAGGACGCACAGGGACAGGTACAGGTACAGACGTAAATTTTTTCCAGTCCTGGAGTATAATCTTGAGATCATTGATTTTGTTCTCCAAACCCACACAACAATTTGCATGCATTGTACAAACCAAGTTGAAGTCTCTGCTAGGTTCGCAAAACCCACCAAAGAAAGCTGTATCCAGAAATCTCATCTGCAATCCGATCCTATTAATGAAGGAGTGGTATTTGATCTTGTTTAGAACATCTTGATCGTGCTTTCCTGGATAAAGCCTTCTAGCTGCGTACCAGAACTTATAAAACTTAATAGTTCTAGGGTTGGATTTAACGTAGGTAAAACCTCCATTGGGATTGTTATTCCTGTCATATGAGTTGCCTTTGTAGGTGTCGCATGCTATTTGAAAATCAGCATCTTCATGGAACCTCGGAAAAGGGTCTCGAAACCACAGAATATCTGCATCCTAAAATATGCATTGCCACATTAATATTCCAAGATTTTTCGTTAATTATTGATGCAATCTCTAATACCTACTTGCCATTCAAGTTTCTGTAAATCTAAAAGAAGAGAGGGAGAGAAAACCAAAAAAAAGAACATAAGATAGAAGTTGTTTACCGTGAATACGAAGTTGTATCCGATCTCAAGGACATAAGATAGAAGGTCAATTCTTCTCCACATCATTTCCAAGTACTCGGAAGTCATAAAAAAGGCCTCAGATGAAAAATTAAACCCTTGGGTTTTTAGTAAGTAACAATGGAAATCTATATCTATGCTTAAGCAACGGTTGTGTGCCTCTTGGTCCATGGATATGATGACCAAATGATTCAAAAGTCTGTTTGTCTGGTTTCCAATTCTATAGCTCTCCAAGAACAGGTCCACTATAGATCCTGGTCGTGACCATGCTCGATTTGAGGTAGTTAAGATGACGGTTTTATCATCCATTGACGCATTTGCCAAAATTGCATCCAAACCTTCATAGGTGTAACTCTGAAATTACATTGTTTATGAGAACCATAAGATGGACTATCTTTGCTACATAAAATCAGAGGTTTGACGTTTACTCCAACTAAAAAAGGGGTTCCCAAAACGATGCTCGAAAAATAAGTAATTTTAGCTGCATGAATGTGTCTATTAACCTGCTTAGCTTAGAGAGGCAATGAGAACTTAAGAATTAAGGGAACTTCTTTTAAGAATCAAAAAAACAAACTTTTTTAACCCTAACGTACGGGTGAGTTGGTAAGGGGTTCTCTTAGCTTAAGTAAGGTCGCGGGTTCAAACCCCCCTCATGTATGCAGCTGTTTAAAACTTGGAGCTAGAGTTTTACTTTCCGCAAGGGACCTACCTGGCTCGAGCGGGGATTAGTCTAAGTGTGGATGACTTAAAAGTGTCTTCCCATAGTTGGGACCCGCCTAGGATACTTTGTGGCTAACTAAAAAAAAATATAACATTTTTAATTTGGATGTTTTTCCATTTCTTGCCTCAAAATATTGATGTTTAAATTATATGCTTTCTAATATTATGATCATATACTTTTATTTATTGTTTTTAAAAATAAAATCAATTAAAAATGATTGTCTTTGTTGTAGTACAGAGTATATCTTAAACCTTATTTTGTTTTGATTTATTTTTCTACCAATACTAATTTTTTGATATAAAAAATATTATTATTATAAAATTTTATATCTATTAGTAAATAAAATGGATAGATTTTTGTGCCAAACATAAAAAACCGTCCACATAGTTTGAAAATTTTATTCTTTATAAATATTTTAAAAGGATTATAGAAATATGACAAAAATCTACTTTTATATACATAGCTCATCTATTAGAATATTATTTTATTATAACATTGCAAAGATGCAATAGCTACTTACAATAAATATTAAAAAATAGATTTATTAAACCAATACAAACCATTCAGAATAAACTAATTTTGTTTAGAAAAAGTAAGCTTAATTTTGATAGAAACCAACTCAAATCTTTCATTGCTCACCCCTTTATTCTATAACTTAATCTTTCTTTGACTCGTTGTATTATATTTTAAAACTAATACAGTAATACTGCCTCTTGTTATTTGAAAATTATTTAGAAACACCTTACCATCATATCACACGTCGATTAAATTGACTAATAAAGAATTTTAAATGGCAACGTTTTATATGCACTATTGGTTTAATACTTTTTCATGTATATATGTGGATTATTTCCGAGTAATGAATACTTGTCAAAAGGACATGACAGCTATTTTGGGATTAAAGAAAGAGTCGTGACGTGTACAACAACATTGTGGTTGTTGTTGGAAAACAGCGACGACCAATGACAATGAGGAAAAGGAAGACTTAAAAGCAGTAATAGACTCACAGGGCAAGAGTTGAGGGTGACGTTACGTTAAATAATTGGCTTGGCTTAGTACTTTGTAACTCCTCCATCCTTAGTACTAATTCTAAAGCCAGTGAGTCAGACTTAGCCATATCAATTTAAAAAGAAAAGTCGAGCAAAGGCAGCATGCAGTTTCCCGTTGGAATCCAAATTAACATCGGCAAATGACTGGTTCACACCGGTCAAATCAATAAACTTGGTTATTCTTTAACAAAAAATCATTTTGGTAATTAATGATATTAATAAAAAGGTACAGTATCTTTTCTTCTGATTAAATTTCTATGACTTGTATTATTTGTCAATTGTGTTAATTAAAAGTTAACATGCAACTTTAATTTCATTAATTGTTGTTAACTCTTACATTAAGATCGGTTAGTTAGTTTAATACACACCACGCTTTTCTTACATTCAGTGTATATTTTACTTTTAACTCTTACATAAAAGATTAGTTGGTTGTATGATTACGTATCATATGCTTAATTGATATATGTATGTATGTATGTATGTATGTATATATATAAACGTATATTACATACTACTGTCATATTCTAATGAATTGAATTTGATAAGACAGATAAAATTAATAGAAATCTCCTACAGATAAACCAGGTCACAACTTAGGAAGTCTACATCCATATCTAACTTGGTTAGCCGGTTAGTTACAAACTCTGGTGTAGTAAGATGGTTTGGAAGTGGTACCAGACGTCAGCTTACTGCATTTTATGTGGCTATTTCGATAACGGAACTTAATTGCTTAATTTTTCTGGTCATGATCAACTATTCGTATACAGGAGGGCATGGAAGTTTCCTTTTCATAATAAAGATAGTATTCTACTTGTATTATACAAGGAAGGATCAGTGATGGGAATTTCTCTGCATCTTGTTTCCCTAGTCGTTACGTTACAGATGCAAATCTAGGTCTCTTGATAGAAAAAATTTAGGACCCATCCGATGACTCCTATATTAATTTAAGTAGTAAAATATTTTTCTAGGGTGCACGTTTTGTCTATTACTTCTTGTTCCAATCTCAGGCCGAACCCTGCCTAGAAAACGCCACCTGCCGGCTCATACAAATCCAGGCTGACCACTAAAAAGTTCTTAGTTTAGATTAAACAATCTTTTGACCATTATTCGACTGAAGGCAATGATCATGAAAGTTTTCTGTTTCATTTAATCTGGTAATTCACCTTCTAAACAAGACTGGTGAACTTGAATCATAAAGAGAGAGCTTTTACGAAGAGAAGAAGCATATAAAGAAACTTTTGATAATGACAATTTATAGGCACCTAAAGAAGAGAAGATATCAAGCCATACCCTCATGAAACAGATCAAATAGAAGTTACATGCTTTAAAACAAAATAAGATTGAAGTCTGTGTAACTTACCCGGGAATTACCAGGTAGATACCGAAAAGGGTAATCGGACTTGAATAAGAAAAAGCAAGAAATCGCAGCTCCTACAAAGAAGACAGAGATCGCAAATCTGGGTCTCCGGACAACCTGACTACAGGCAGAACTCCATGGTTTGTGGTAATCAACACTCACGTCGTGGGACGACGAATTGGTCATTGCTGTCTACCCAGTTTTCTCCACAGCTAACAGAGAACCAATTTCAATGTAGTTTTCGGGTCCCAAGTATTTATTGGCATAAGCATATATTCTTTCTCTCTGTCTTTCCCAGTCAGCCGAATGGAAATGGCAATGATATCAATACGTGATCCGCCCTGCCAATTTGAATATTCCTTCTTTAATAACGACAAAAAGTAATAGATTATTAGTGGATTCCCCCGGAAGTCGGCTCAGAGGGTTTATAGTCAATACTGAAATGGTAAGACTGTCATTTGTGCAATAATATGTCAAGAGTATGTCTGTAAGTAAAGGGTATGTTTATTCTGGGTTGAGACATACTTCAAAGTTGGGCTCACATATGGATGAGTCAACATCTTAAACAAAATATCCACGATGACGATGATGGCTTAAATGTACTGAATTTTTATTAGATTTGAAATAATAAACAGGAGGACCAGATTTACCTTCCGTATGTGAAGATACAGGCTGGATGGGCTGAATCATTAGAATTGCCCTAGATGTAGAAAATCTGGCTAGATCTTCATTGTTGGGCCGCGTATAGATGGACTTCACACATCCATCTCTTAGAGTCTGCAAAATCGGTGGAGTAGTTGTATAAAAAGAGTGTCGATGAGGCGTACGGAACACCTTTTGGTAGTTGGTGATCCATTATGTAAGCATCAACTTTTCAAGCTCTACTGTTGGTAGTTGTTTCGGGATTTGTATGATAGTAGTCTAATCATTTGAATGATCGGCAACCATGTAAAGAGCATCCAAAGTGGAATTAGGAAAATTGAGGTCCATAGCATGATTTTGTAGACGGTAGATCATCTGGTGATGTAAAGTAGCCATGATGGCTGTAGGATCTTGATCTGCTCCAGTGATCTGGATCTGAACTTGAAGACGTTCAGATAACGTGGGATTATCCGACCTGATGTTGAAATTAAGTGCTATGGTCAAGATGACACTTCCGTTGTTGAGAGTTGTCAACAGAGTACCAATCAAGGCATTTTGGTACGTTGTGTAGGCAGTGTCTAGAAAAGATATCCTGGCTGTCGCAAGTATTCTCTTTCTTCCATGAAGAGTAAGAACAAGGCATATTGCTCCAACATGTAAGTGCGTATGGTTCTGTTCTCTCCATAAAGAGATCAGTTCCTTAGGAATCTCGAGCTTTACTTACTGTTCTGCTGTGGTAGATCTGAGACCATATTGTTCTAGTTTGGAACTCTGGATGATTTCCTTCACTTTTGGCCTTGAGGTAGACAAGATTGTATGAATACTTCTTGTCCATGAACGGTCACGAATGGAGACACTGTACGGACTCAAAAAAAGTAAAGAAGACTCACAAACACGGTTTTCTACAGGTACATGGGTGATGACTATTACAGAAGGAGAAGGAAGAAGAAAAAGCCCAAATCTCGGTGCAAACCTTCTCAACAATATCATCCACATCCGGATGATTTAGATCCATCCTCTGGAATATGCTCAGTAACAGATCACCTACTGAAGGGTGAAAAGAAGTCAGACTCTTGGTTTGATTCTCTCAACTCTCCTCTACTGAAGGAGGAGAAATTATTATCTCAATCTCATCTATTGATAGGTGAGAAGTTACCAGATCCAGAAGTTGGATAGATCAGATCTCATAGTTCTACAATAGCTAAAGGTCGTCTTGAATAGATCCATAGATCTCGACCTAGATCCCTTTATGAGATGCTAAATTCTTCATATCAGCCAAAGTCAACTATTCCTACTTTGACTCTTACTCCTTTTCCCTGTATGATGGTAAGGCCATACGAGGATGACTTTCCTCAATTATCTAGGAGTACTAATGAATCACAAAAGGTTATCTTTAACTCGTACATCTTAGCCACAGGAATTACTTCACAAGGTACTCTTGTTTCCAATCCCTCTGATGAAGTATTAAATTGGCAGACATCTCATGCAGTAGCACAGAACAAAGTTCTGAGACAGATGGAATCAGTTAACAAAATATTTCTACGCATCATAAAGTCGATTCAATTACTACACAGATTCAACAGATGTATCAATCTTATAAACAGCAGATCCAAAATCTTGATGTTGAACTTCGTCAATACATCTCTGCCCATTATATGGGGCCTGACTTCTACTTTAAAGTGAAAGAGATACAAAGGATACAAGGAATCGTATAGCAAATGGAAGCTGATATGCACTCTGCTCAAACAAGGACAATATATGGTTAGACTTCTATAGTCTTTCCTATTACCAATCCAATGTATTCTACTTCTATGTATCAGAAGTATCCTAAAGAAGCTGACTACTCAAAGGTATTCAAATTCAACTATCCTTTGATTAGACAGTATGTGCATACACAGGCAACTGAAGCAAAGTCGAAAAGAAAATCGAAATCTAAGCCTAAGCCTGAAAAGGCTCCTGAGCCTTCACCGTCTTACACAAAGACTGAACCTGAATATTAGTGGAGAAAACCTGGAGGAGTTCGTATCCACTCTCGAAATAAGCCTAGTTATCCACGACAGTCTCAATAACAGTCTCATCCTTTTACTTCTACTGGAAAGGATAAAGCACGTATGCCAGAATTCATTGCAACTCTCAAGACACAAACTGCAGTAGAATCTACTTCTACCTCAGATTAATCAGATCCACAGTCAAACTCTTACTCTAGATTTTCTGAAGTTACTACATCATCGTCAGAACATATTTCTGAACCTTCAATAGATGATTCAGCACAGTTTGTTGATCTTTCTGAACTTTCCAAAGTTCTTATGACGATGCCTGAACCTACTGAAGAACAACCTGACATAAGTGAAGCAGAATCCACAGGTACTGAACATTTTAGACCTACACCAGCACCATAAGTTGATCCAGCTGCACAGGATACACGGTTTGCAGATGACTTGACCTAATCATCCTTTACAGGAGATTTTGTTTGAGTTTGCTTCTTGTTTCACTTGTACTTTGCGAGAATGGTGGCAAAGTATTAACAATTATCAACGACTTAAGTATATCCAAGTCACTACAACCAGAGCTCTCCTTGGAATCATTCACAAGGAATTTATTGGCGACTTCTAACTGATTGACAAGCAAATCCGTCAAGAATATTTCTCAATGAAATGTTGTTCTCTTGAGAAGCGTGATATCCAGAAGCATTACAAAAGAATGACAAACAGGTATTATCTCTTGAATGGATGGAACAATGTTAATCTTCATTACACTTTTATTTCATCCCTTCCGGATGAATTACAACCAGAATTACAAAGGACCATAGTCTCTCTAAAACGTGATATGACAAATATATCTCTTGGAGAAATCTATCAGCTTGCTTTATCGTCTCTTGATAAGATATGTGATCAACATGCCTTATTCAAGAATATCATGAAAGGCTGTCCTGTACTGAAATAGGCTTGCGAGAAGCCTTATCTTAAGATCAAGTGCAAAGACAAAAAGACTTGTGAGTGTCATAGTAAGAAGAAAGCTCATCTTTCTCAAGTCTCCTACCAAAGGAGAAAGTTTCGTAGATCTCAAGATGAT
This sequence comes from Erythroxylum longipes, assembly GCA_027563885.1. Classification (NCBI taxonomy): domain Eukaryota; kingdom Viridiplantae; phylum Streptophyta; class Magnoliopsida; order Malpighiales; family Erythroxylaceae; genus Erythroxylum; species Erythroxylum longipes. The sequence continues at coordinate 27,988,030 of JAOQMS010000006.1, forward strand.
CATAAACCTCTACGAAGAACATATTGTGGAAAAGATGGAAAGAAGAAAAGGTTTATGAGATTCTTTAAAAAGTCCTCACATCGACAGAAAGTTACTTGATGTTTTCTCTGCGGACAACATGGACACTTTGCACGAGAATGTCCTCACAAATCTAAAAAGGATATCAAGTTGTTAGAATTGAATATTGTACTGGATTTAACATCGAATTGGCTTTAAGTATAGTACTGTACTAATACCAGTCAATACCGGATACTGTTTTGAGTAATTTTTTAAATTTATAAAATAGTCCCTGAATTTTTTTAAAAATTGCAAAATAGTTCATTATCGTATTAACAAAAGTTGTGATAAGGAAATAACTAAGTAAAATTGAAACATGAAATAAAAAAATATTATTTAATTTACTATCAATTAAATATATTATATATTTAATTAATTAAAATTAACTATTACTAAAATTATAAATATCTTAATTTAATTTAATTT
>JAOQMS010000006.1:28001295-28012626 GCA_027563885.1 Erythroxylum longipes
GGTCCACCCCATGATTGGCCTGTGGCCTGGCCTAGGCGGACCATGGTCGGCCGGTGGCCTACCCATGGCCCGCCAAACCCGGGCCAAAAACGGGTCAGGTTGGGCCGGATCGGGCGGGCCAGACCGGAATTGACATTCCTATTTGCAAATTTGTACTTAATTTTTGCTTCATTTAAGTAAAGCTTTAATACTCCATTGCAAAATTTTAAAATCTTTGCATTATTATGTGAAAATTGTTTGTTCAAACCATTTTGCATATAAATAATTATAATCATTTATTTTGTTATTTATTATGATTAATAAAGTTTCAGGTTAATTTAATGAATTTTTTATAGAAAAATTGACGTATAATTATGATATAATTCATGAAGAAAAAGTCAAGATATTGGAGTAAACCCTATCTCTACAATTAACCTCTTTTCCATTCAAATCATCCATACGATAACTTAAATCGGGTTTCTTTTCATTTGAATGTAAGCTTCAAAAAACATATTCTATGAATAGGAATTAGGCTCCTTTTAATTTAGCAGTACTTTTTTTTAAAGTTCTCTTCCACTATTTTAGAAAAATGCACAAAAATATAATCTTGGTAAAAATTTAAGCCATTTTTATGGCTAAATAGTTGGAGATGATGCAACACCATTTGCAAAATTATTTCCAAGTTTTTAGAATTAAGACTCAAGCTAGTTTTAAAGTTCCTCATCAACATAACTTAAGTAGCCTTTTATATATAGGAGATGTATAGGAGATGATATACTCCTTACACAAGAGTTATTCAAGAACTATAATAGCAAAGGTTCCTTTAAGAGTTGTATAGTTAAAGTAAAAATTTATAGAGCCTTTGGTTCCATCAATTGGAACTTCATCATCAATAACTTACAAGCCTTTGGGTTCCCTTTAACTTTCACCAAAGAGGTTGAGCAATGTACTACAACAGTTTCTTTTAGTACTATTGTTAACAGAATACTAACAAATCTAATTAAGGAGTAAAAAGGGCTGAGACATGGGGACCTATTATCCTTTTATCTATTCACCCTAAGCATGGAAATTTTGACGAGACCTTTGAAGCATGTAATTATCTTAGAAAGAAATTCAAAGTTCTATAACGAAAGTAAGAAACTTTCCATTTATAGCTTATCTTTCAATGATAATATCCTTTTTCTTTCTAGGCTGACTTAAACTTAATAGGGATTTAATGAATGCTAGTGAGTCCTTAAAGAGCCACCAAGATTGGCCATGAATAGAGACAAAATTCATGTCTTTGTCTTCTCTGTTTTTGCCCACTTATTTAGATGGATCTCCTACCTGACAAGCCTTTAAGTTAAACAATTTCCATTTACTTATCTTAGGATGCCTATTTCATATAAAAGACCATCTTACATTGAGTTTATGCTTCTCATTGTAAGAATTCAACAGAGAATAGAAAGTTGGTGTAATAAATTTCTTACTTTTGCTATTAGAGTCTAATTGATTAAGTCTACTAGCTACTCGTCAACTTATATCACTTTCCCTGCTAGCTTGATTTAAACTATATAAATACTTCTTAGAAGTTTCCTCTAGGCTAGAACTACAAATAGTACTTATGTTGCTAAAGTTTTATGGAAAACATTATGCTCACCTAAAGATGAAGGAGACCTTATAGTGTTTCCCTTTAAGTTGAGTAACAAAGTTATGATGATATAAATAATTTAGAGAATTTTATTTGATTCCTTTAAGTCAAGTGGATTCACTCACATTATCTAAGGTATAGAAAGTTTTTGGCTTACACTTTCAAATATGACTCTTCATGGACCATGTTACGTCCATTTAAGTTGAAACTTCAAACTAAATTGATGTTTAAAAACAAGCTAGGCGATGGATTTTTCACTATCTTTTGGTCAAATAACTTTAGTTCACTGGGGCCTCTATGTGAGACTAATTCTTCCTTATAACTTAAGAATCTCATTCCAACTATGGAAACTGTAAGATATATGCTCATAGATAAAAAATTCAACCTTATTCAGTATACCAGAGATGAGTTATTAGCGACTGGTCCCTATTACTCTTATGCTTCCTCTAAAAAGGACTTCATCATTTAGATAAATCATTCTTTTGACATTTTTTCTAGCTCCTCTTGCAGGGCTTCATTGAGGAATAGAGCGCTTAAAGTGCATTGGCATTGGTTACTATGGTATCTGTAAGCCATTCTTAAATTATCATTTATCCTCTAGTTAGCAGTCAATGAGATTCTCTCCACATGAAACATAATTCATGGGAACAACTGTAAGTTTATGCCATTGCAGCCAATTAGTTGGATGCAAATTAATATATGACATTATTTTGAATTAATGAAAAAGCTTTATTTATCTTTGTATATTAATTTAATTAATATTTTATGTTTTAATACTAAAGATAAAATCCTTGGAATAATTACTGTGTAATTGAAATTATGATGAGATCATAATTATGAAATTCAATTTACAATTATATGTTATTCCTAAATGTTCCTAGTTGTAGTTTCATTAATACTGGATATTGTTGAAACGGTAAAACTAGCACACATTATGTTTCTTTATTATGAAGAAAGTAATAGATCTCATAAATTAAAGTATAGAGATACTTAAACTAATGTGTGGGTGATTATTAGAGAATAATTCACTAAACTAACTCGATTATGAGAATTTCGGATGGAATATTACTTATGTGTCTATGGATTATCTCATAATGATGGTTGTATAATTGATCCTCAAACTTGAGATTACTAAAGTATCTAGTGGGAGAATTACTGTGTTTTGATGCTACTTATAAATCGTCCTAGGATAATTCAGTAAGTAGTAATTGGATACAGTATGAACCATATGTAGATAGTTGAGTAAGTCAATATAAGATTCGTCACTCTAAAGTAATTAAAGATAATATTCTACTGTTCTTGATTAGTAATGATTTATGGAATTCTCTGGCTAGAGTGAATTGACATTTGAAAAGGTGTTTTCAAATTTCAATTATAAATCAATCACTAATTAGCAAGAACGAACATGATTGGATGATAAGAGTAGACATTGTATCCATACTCTGTCTAATTAGAATATTGAATGACAGAATGATTAAATTATACTTTATAGCCATGCATGGACCAATCACTTTGACATTCCTGATATTTGGATAATCATGATATGTTGCTAGACGTCAATCATGATTTATGATTATAAATTGTTTAATATTGATAATTAAAGAAAAATTAAAAGAAGTTTTAATTTTTCGAATTCTTATTGCGAATTAGAATTATAATTTATAATCATTACCAATTTATTAGGAACCTAACGGGTCACACATTAAAGAGTAATTTGTGAAAGAAAAATTAATTTAATTAAGTTGGACTTAATTATAAAATTTGAGAAACTTTGGAGATTAAATATGAGATATTTGATTTTATTAAAATTAAATTAATTATAATTAAAGACTCTTATGATTTTTCTATTTAAATGGGAAGAGCTTTTTAGAAGCTAGCACTTTGTCTTCTTCCTCTCAAATCTGTTTGAGAATTGCTCTGTAGATACTATTAGAGGTTAGACATTTGAACAGCTCATGATTAATTAATAGGAAAAAGTTTTTAAAGATTTTTCAATAGGAAGATGAACAAGGTACGATTTCTAAATGTTTTTTTTTCTGTTTTATTTAAGTTTATTCAATTATTGGGATTCGCACAGAATCCAAAAAAATTTTGTTTTTCCCTGCGCCTGTGATTCGATCGTGGTTGGATTCCAACAATAACATCATTAACTATTGCAACTTGTGTTCCTTAATCCCTGAATCTATTGACCAATTATTTTTTCAATGTGACTATACTACCTATATGTTCCTTAGGAGATTCCACATTACATGCTCATATAAATTTTGGTTTGAAATTTATCTGTGGATCACTCAAAGGAGATGGAATCACTAAAAGGAATGCACCATCTTTAAACTCTTCTTTGGTAGACTAGTTTATGAGAATTGGAAAGAAAGAAATCTTAGGATATTTTAAGGTAAACAATGCACAAGCACCAGGTTCTCATAGAATTACTTGCATGGTTGAGAGAATAACTAATGGTAGTGAACTTATCAATTATCTTTAGCTGAAGTCGGAAGTAGTTTGATAACAAAGTTGGAGGAACAAGAGAGGCTGGTACTTAGTGAACCTTATAATAGAGGAATAGAAGCTTCATGTTCTATAATATATTTTCTTATCATATTCTAACATGGTATCTCTCTAAAGAACATGACCAAACTTATCTTATGCTAAAAGCTTATTTTGTGCTGAAGGCTTGTGTTGTGCTAAATGTCCCAATGTAGACAAAAGGCATCGATATCTTTCATTCTTTCATGAATTTTATTAAATTTTTATATTTTAAAATCTCGAGAGAAGTTTGTGGTTTTATGAAAAATTTGAAAAAAAAAATCTTATCTAATCTTTTATTAATTTTCATTCATATGATATTTTGAGGACACGCCACATTTTACGTGAATAACAACTTCATAAGAGATAAATTAAGATAACAAATTATAGGTGATCATATTTCAAATGGATAGATAGATATATTTTATTGATTTATTATATTTATATATCATTACTTATATTTAATATTAAATAATTTTATAAAAATTAATTTTGTTTATTAAAAGTTAATAATATATTTATAAGTTGAATATAATTTTAAGTCTTTCATTAAAGCTTATTTATTATGAAATAACACTATTTATAATCTATATTTTTACGAATAATTACTATTTATCTCAATAAATTTTTAATCATAATAAAATATAAATATTTTTGTTAAACATATTTATATCTCATTATTTAGGGTTAATTATAAAAAAACCCAAACTTTGCTCAATTTTTCAATCTAGCCTGAATTTTAAAAAGTGATAATAAAATGCTCAAATTTTAAATTTTTTTAATGTAACCCGGCGTTAAAAACTGTAACTATTAATACATGTCTGCTAAAATTAATACAACAAATGAAGATTAATGAAATGACGTTGTTATTAAAAATGGAATCCCTAAATCAGGTTATCTAGACTTAGCCTTCGTTATTTGTTTGTTCTCCCGACGCTCTCATCTCTTTATTTTTTGTTTGTTCTTTCAATACCCCAAACTAACCTTGCATTGCAACGTACTGCATCAACAATCTTTTCGTTTTCAATTCGTTCTCTTTATGCCCTCAACCTGAACGTGTCGGGCCTGCATAATTTGAATATTGAAGGGTGAGAGTGTTGAGAGAATAAATTGAAAATGAAAAGAAAAACTGAAATTAAAGCATGAGTGGTCATGGCTGTATAATCTGATTTAGGCTAGCAAACTTAACGAAGACCCTAACGTCGGGCTAGAAAATTGAAAAAACTTGAAAGTTTGAGCATTTTATTGTCACTTTTTGAACTTCGGGCTAGAATTGAAAAAATTAAAAATTTGAGCATTTTATTGCCACTTTTAAAAATTCAGACTATAATTGTAAAATTGAGCAAAGTTTGAGATTTTTTTAATTAACCTCATTATTTATATCAAGAAGTATAAATATAATTTTAATATATGATGTTAATTTATTTTTAATAATTAATGATATTTCATTAAAACTTAATAATATACTAATCAGTTTAAAATAAAATTTTATTTTATTATGTAATAATATTAATAAATAAAAAATTAATTACCTCCTACCTCCAAGCAATTCGGTTGCGTAGCATAACTTACTATATTACGCTATTAACATCTCAAAATTCCACTTTGTCCTTTGGCTTGCTGTGAAATAAAAGCTTAAATACAAAGGTAACTTTTCTTCCTGAACCTGCCTTTAGTATATTATATGTTCTACTCGAAAACGATAGAATGCCAAACCCATCTTTTCTTCCACTACAGATATGTCTACTTCATTTGAAAAATGTTGCTCCAATAATGCAACCTGTTTCATCTAAATCGCGACCAGTACAACACTTCGATATGGTTATTTGGCGTCACCAAAAAGTAACTAGCAAGATGTTACTTTCTTCAACTTCACGTACAATTGCTTTCTCTACCGAATATAAATGGAAAGAAATAGCATAAGTTTCAAGAACTTCTCCTCCAACTCCAACATATTTCAGTGTATCTACAGGAGGATAAGGGAAAGGTACCTATAAAAGAACCTAGGCCCACAATGAGTATAGCCCTTTAAACTTCTTGGAACCTTTAAACCCTCGAAATTACGTGTAAAGTTGGGGTTTTCCTTTATTTTAATTTATGCTTGGCCTATAAGCACGACATGAGCAATTGTTGGAGCTATAACTTTCTGTCATTTTTTTTCTATTAATTGATTTCTAAATTACCAAAAAAATGTAAGTAGCTCATATTAGATAATTTTATTAAGTGGCCCATATTTGTATTTTAATTATTTAAATCCTATTAGTCACTTGAAAAGAGATAATTGTTAAATAAACAGTTATTTTTTATGTTTATGTTAATGGAGCATATAATAAAAGAAAATAGTAAAAAGGTGTTATTTGAGTTTAACAAACGCCTCTTTCTTTACCTATTTAAGATTCAATTTTATTCCTTTTAAAATACTGTATGAAAGAAGGAAAGCTAGACAAACAAAATCCATTTTTATCAAAAGTTTAACTTAATTAAAATTTAAAAATAATTTATCTATCTTCATCGTGGATCAAGATATGTCGTTTACTTTCGTGAAAGTTATTAGATTCTAAAACCTGAGGAGCTAAAGATTTAAAAGTTTACATTATAAGGTATTACATATTTAAAGATTATATGTAGTATAATAGCGCTGGTTTTAAAAATTAATAACATTCTACATTAAAGATTGATAAAAGAATAATTATAGTATTAAGTTTTTGCTACTTTTTAACTAACTTAATTAAGGATGTGATTATGGATTGAGAAATAATGTTATAATTGCATTTGAGTTCATTTGGTTCTTTAAATAATTCTAGATAAAATTATGTTTTAAGATATGCATTGCAAAACAAAGAAGATGGTGTTTGAAATTTATTACACAACATGATACCAATATACGCACGCTACAACACAAGCGATAAAATTTGTCACTAAATGTCTAAAAATTGTTGCAAATAATAATTAGCAATAATTTATAATCGTTGTCAAATTCCCGTAGGTAAAAAATATAGGCGATGTTTTCACCAAACTATCGCTAATAATTTTTTGAGAAGAGCCAAAAACGTTGCTAAATGCTATTAGTGACTATTTTTTAAATCGTCGCCAATTTCTTTTTGCTACATTATATTTTCGTATCTAAAAATTATTACTAAATATTTTATCATGTTAATTATAATTATTGGTGACTTTTTAAATCCAAGTTATTATATGTAATTTTTAGATTTTTTGTTTTATAATTTATTATACAAAAATATAATGAGAAATAATTGAAAATTAGAAGCATTGTATATAATAATTAAATATCAGTAAATGTTAGTTACAAACATTAACAAAAATAATTATGTACAAAATAAAAAAATCAGTTTAATAACTAAGAATCATTTTCATCATCACTACTTATATAATTTGGGCTAAGTGATTTTTTTGACCATCTTTTCAAGCTTGGCCAACTTATTTTCATTCTATTGTAAGTTTTGTTTATTACATTCTAATTTAACCTTAAGCGACTAGTTCTGTTCTTGAAGACGCTCAACATATGCAGGTGTTGATGATGATGAAACTGTTGGTTTAGGCCTAAACCCAAGACTTTTGATGTAGCCGGATTTTGTACCAAACATATTGTTGCAAATATCATCTATATTGGGCTCACTTCTATCAGACATTGATGTTTGCAACAACTATTGCTTCTTATTCTAAAGTTTAAACAAAGATTAATACTTACATAATTATTTTAAGCTTCTTCAGACATTAAACCTTTACCTTCCTTATAGTATGTTAGTTTGTAGAGTGTGTTCCTATCACACTCTTCTCCATGTAGTTCATTCTGACTTTGTTTTATGAAAAAGAATTTCAAAACACAATATATAATATTGTATGTACTGATATAATTATAAATTGTAAACAAAGAACTTACATATTCATTACGTACAACAACAAATGATTTGGAGCCTTGGTTATGAGGAATTTCCACGTTAAGTCGTCTAACAAGATTAATGAAAGAAAATGTGAAAGGAAAAAGAATGAACCTAAATGTTGGGAGAGGCCTAATAATCACATAAATTGTTCCAATTTTTTGGAGACATCTATTTTGAAACATGTCTCCTTGCCTCCTCATCAAAAGGAAAAGATTTATAATATTTATATAGTCAATATTGATGATCCTTGGTCCTTTGTTTCAAAAGTGAAGTGACACAGTTTGAAACCTTTGGTTTGTCGATATCGGCGATATTTAGCTTCATCTGTGAACAATAAGTAAAAGTGAAATTAATCTTTTAAAAAGTAAAACAATATTACATATAATTAAATAAACTAAATTTTTATCAAAACTTTGTCTGAAGCATTCTTTAACAAGTTTTCTTCTTTTAACTGCTTGGCATGCTTAAGGCAAGGCAATTAAGTTCTAGCAATTACTCCTAACTCACTAGACAATTTTGCCAATTGAATCTTGTCCTTAGTATGACCTTGCGAGGTATCAATATGTACATACAACTTGCTGTTTATTGCAACATTCATTTGTTGCAACTCACAAGCTATAATTATACCTCTACCTCTTTTTTTGACGTTGATATTGGAACTTGACAACAAATGAATAATGATAAGAAAATACGCTTTAAACATGTAAATATATATGTGAGTGTAAGTCTAATTATAGAGTATTAAAGATTAACACACTTGTAGATCCCTTAGTCCTAGTAGAGACATATTGAGGTTGTTACTGACTAGCTTCCTTGGTGGATGAAGCCAATTGTTATTATTGGCTAGGGTCTAATTGATGTGGTTTTTGTTGACTAGGGACAACTTCGATACTTACCACTTTCTTTCCTTTGTTTCTATTAATGTCATTATATTGGATATCTATAAATCAAATATGAACACTACGCATAAACATAAGTTAAACATCAACATTCCACATAAATATAACTCAAACAACAACATTCCGCATTAATGTAACTCAAATATTATCAATACGCATAATTATAACTCAAATAGCAATATTCCGAGTTAACATAACTCAAACATCAATAATACGTATAACCATAATTCAATCATAAAAATCTGCATTAAAATAACTTAAGCAGTAACATTTTGCATTAATATAACTCAAACAACAACATTTCACATTAACATCCTCATACTTACAACAATATCCATAACCATAACCCAAACATCAACATTCCGCATTAACATAACTTAAATGAAAACATTCCACATTAACAAAACTCAAATACTAACAATACTCATAACCATAACTCAAACATCAACATTTTGCATTAATATAAATCAAACATCAACAATACGCATTAACATAACTAAAATATCAACAAGACGCATTATTTTTCCACATACATCAACCATACATTTCAAAAAATATAATAATGATCAAGATCTTGAAAATCATCATTTGTAATTACATTATGATTTGAGTCTTCATCAGTAATATATTTGACCAAAGTATCACCATGATCATATAATACATCCTCAATATAGTCTTCATCTTCTACAACAAGATTGGCTTGTACTTTATCCACTTATACTATATTAGGATCAACATCTCTCTTATGGAATGATGACATATATACATCTTCTATTTGAATGACATCATTATTCATCTCCAATTCAATCTCTGATATACTTCATCACCATCTTCACTCATTAAACCATTATCCCTTTCACAAAAATTAAAGAGATTTCAATTTTGAAACTTTTGAACAAGCTTCCAATTGCTACCCAATATAATATCGTTATGGTAGAAAACTTACTTCACTTGACTTGTAAGGACCAAAGGTTCATTATCATACTATATCTTACTTATATAGATGCTAGTAATATTGCCATTAATTTTTTTGTCACCAAGATTAACCATTTGCACTTAAATAGAACAACCTTTTTTTTATCCTTGATGTAATGCAACTCTATTATTTCTAAGATGATATTGTAGAAATCAATAAATTTATCATCATGACATCCATCAACAATAACCCTAAAATTTTTCCCTTTAGGTTGACTGTCTCGATCTTGTATGTCAAATCTAACTTAATTAAAATGCAACATGTATATTTTTTCCACACATATGAGGCCCACATGCCAAAGCATATAATGCTGTTGTTGCGTTTTGTATGTTACAGTTATGTAACCGTATCATCTGTAGGACAAAATATAATTAGAAGCTAATTTGACATACAAATTGTCATAAGGTCATAACATAAGATAGAAACTTACTCGAGTCATAACCTGATGTGAACTTAATCTTATGTATTTCTACAACATTAACAATCCTTTTGCTTTGAATCAAGTCTTTGTGATCTCTATTTAAAGAAATAAATTGAGTTCAAGAAATTTAGATTCAACCAAAAAATTTAAATATGAAATTTTCAGTCAAAATTAATATACATACTCCACATATATATTGACTTTCTCGCAATTGTTCAAAATATACCAATGTCCAATTTGGAGTTCATCTTTAGTTAACTCCACATATTTTTTGACACTAAGTCGCCTTATTTTTTGGGAGAAAACTGACAAGCCACCATCTTGATCAAAATCAAAGTTACGTTCTTATGTATTAAATCTTGTCTCCACATCATTTAAGTACATTGAATAAAATATCAAGCATTCATTTGCTATATAAGCCTTTACAATAGACCCTTTAGGTCGAGCTTTATTACGTATATAACGCTTAAAAAAGTATAAAAACCTAAACAAACACCATAGTACATTAACAATTGTTACTAACTAATAACTTTAGGAAAAAAGTACCTGTTAAAAGTAATTACCTTTCAATGGGGTACATCCATTGAAATTGAACCGGTCCATAAAGTTTTGCCTCGTATGATAAGTGAATTGCCAAATGCACCATAACATCAAAAAATGGGGGGAATACTAGTTCAAATTTACATAGAATCAAAGCTATGTCTTTTCCTATTTTGTCAAGTTCTTCAATTTTGAGTGTCTTACAACATAATTGCTTTAAAAACTCATCAATTATCCCAAATTTACAGACACATCCTTCGGTAAATGCCCATATATTCCAACAGGAAGTAATCATTGCAAAAATTCATGATAATCATGGCTTTGCAACCCCAATATTTTCCCTCTTTAAGATTCACACAATATGCAATATTAGATGTATACTTGATTCGAGCCCTTTTGTTCTTACCCTTGGAGGTCAAATCAAAAACTTTTAATTCCAAGGATTGCAGTATAGAATG
>JAOQMS010000006.1:28019410-28029896 GCA_027563885.1 Erythroxylum longipes
GTCCATTTGTAATCCAATTTCTAATCCAATTGACTCCCAATTTTCAATGACATATGTCATTAAATCCTAATGTCATTCATAAAAATTTCTATTACCATCGGACACTTATTTCTGCCACTATTCATCAATTGTCTCGCCACTTGGCATTTTTCCTAGTCCAAAATTTCCCAAAATTTCAGAAAATTCTCATATTTCACCATAAATTCTAAATCACTAATAAAACACACCAACTCAATTTTCAGAACAAAAATATTCACTATCCACATCATAGTCACATTAAATCAATCATTTATACCTGAAAATGTCAATTGAGTGCATGCACAATTTTTTTGTACTGTGTGCAATAATCCATGTTAACTTGTATGGAAATTGAAAAAGAAAAAACAGGAAGAAACAAAAAAAAGAAGAAGATGATGATGTAGCTTACGAAGAGAGGGAGAGAAAAGCAAGTGACAAACAACATTTAATTTGGTCTTTCAAATAAAAAAGTGAAGTTTCGTGAGTGGGGGAGTGGTGGCAAGTGGTGGTGACACTTGTCACTGCCACTTGTCACTTTCCTATGGTCCCATTTGGATCTCTTTTAAAAATTAGTCCATTTAACCCCAATTTTACTTCAATTGTCTCCAAAGTTCAATGACATATGTCGTTAAATCCAAATGTCATTTATAAAAATTTCCACTACCAATTGACTCTTAATTCTACTACCATAAATTAATTGTCCTATCACTTGGCATTTTTTCTAGTCCAAAATACCCCAAATTTCAGAAAATTTTCCTAAAATTCACCAAAAATTCTAAATCACTAAATACACTCTCTAAATCAGTTTTCAATATATAAAAACCACAATTCTCAATAAAAATCACCTTTCACATATATAAATCAATTATACCCAGAAATTGTCAATGAATGCATGTACAATTATTTTCATGTGCAGATGATTTAATATATTCACGTGTAAGTGCATATCATATTATGCATGATCATGAAATGCACTTTTTAATTTCTTAATAATCTCTCATATTTACTATTATAGCCTCAACATGAGTAACGGGATGTTAAATGCGCTCTTTGGGACTTCACCTTCGAGCTGACATTGGGGAAGTTATCCTCCATCTTCTCCATCAATCTCCAAGAAAGAGCTATAAATCACTTCTAAGATGCCAAAAACTGAAGAAGGAATGAAGAAAATCGTGTCTGTTTTCTAATGTGCACCGTCATCACAACTTAATGCTTTTATAGTAAAAAACTAGGTTACTTGAGGGAGATGTGGCAATTTCATGGGTATGACAATATGTGTCATAGTTATGACACTGGTCTCACGGCCATGATAAAATTTTCACGTTCGTGAGACACCTCTTACAGCCATGACTTTGTATCTTTTCATTTCTTTTGGTATTTTCTTGCCTCCTCTTCATCCCAACCCTTCTCCTTCTTGCTCTATGAAGCTAATTGAGTGTGAATCTAAAAAATATGGCTCAATGAGTATGCTTTCGGCTCACTTTAGCTATTATGCTTCCAAATTGTACCTAAGATCAAATATAAACTAAAGTTAGTGTCTTAAGCATTTTAAAGCATTAATCACTAAGTGCAAAGTATTAAATGTATAAAAAATTAAACACATATCAGTTGTATTTTTGGTATTTAACTCACTCTAAGTGCATTCATACTTGATAATTACCTTTATGGACCAAAAGGTGAAGAATTCAGATGAAAACATGTCATAAAATAAAGTTTTAAATAAAATTAGAGATATACAATTGTGTCTATGCCCGTGTAAGTCTCTCATCCTGTGTAAAATTGCAAATTTTGAAGAGTTTGGAATATACACAATCTAATACACACCTATGTATTAAACTGTGTATCTCCCAAAATTCTAAAATTTACTTTAAAAAGATGTGGGCAGAGGACAATTTAAGAGAGTAAACTTTTGGAGTAGATTCCAAACACAGAAAGCATTCAAAAGGGATGATGTTAATCAAATAATATGGAAAACACGCAGAATTCATCAAAAGATCCAATAGATTAAAAAATCAAACCTTAAACTTGCAAGAACATTCAATAGAAGATAAAGGAAGGTTTAAAATTATGAACTCTTTGATTTCTATTCATTTGTCTTCCTGTTTATCTTTGATTTTGTTTTCTATTATATGTAACTGAATCCTTTTTAGTGTCTAGGTTTGATGAACCCTAATTGGAATAACAATATGTTTTGATTTTTTATTTAATACAATTGTTTTAATTGATCTATTGTGATTTAATTATGTGTTTTTATGTATGATCTAATAAATTCAAAATATTAGTACATAATCTAATTTCATAGTATAAAGATTGAGAAATCATGTGTATGAATAGATTTACCATAAATGAAAGGAGTTTATTGAAAACCTAGAGATAGGTCGACATAAATCATCTGTATTAGGGTCAATCCTAATAGTGGAATTCACAAATCGATAAAGCAATCCTAGAAACTTTAACTTGAATAATTTCAGTTAACAAACCTAGAGATTAGTTGTTAATTGTCTTGACAGAGTTAATATAAGGAAGGAATGCTCTAATAGTCAATAAAACAATTACATAATAAAAGCTTAATTGTCTAAGTGTTTTAAGGGGATTCATTACCTATACACTAATTCTTGATATTGATTATTTTATAAGTAACTTCCTACATTTCTATGTTTTTTATTGTTTCCTATTTTACTTTACTTGTTTACATATGATTTTTAATTAAAACAAAAATCCAATTTGTAGGCTAGATAATAGAGAAGAGGTAATTACTAGTAATCATTGTCTTCGTTGGATCAACCCCTACTTGCTTGGGCTAGCTACAGCTACGCCATGCACATGTGATTAATTCAAATATTGACAAAATAAAATTTAGTCAATCAAGTAATCTTTTTACTTAAAACTATGCTCCTTATTTATTTTATAGATGTTTTTGATTATTCTTGATTCTTTCATCACAATCAATGCATCCTTTACCATCTTAATGTTATCTTTGATAGTATTTATAATTAAATTGTTCATATGTAAAGTACTCAAAGGCTTTAGGTTATTCTTTAAATTTGATACATGTTGAACATCACACAATTTCCTGACAACACTGGTTGCATGTAGAATACATCAAAAAATAAAACCTAACTTTACACAACTAAATTTATATCAATAATGAGAAAGGATCGTGTAAGTTCTTGATTTACTATATATTTACTCTGCGATTAATGTTATATTGTGCTTAAGATACTTATTCTGGTTCATATTTTGTTTTAGGTACAAGTTTGAGGAACATGAAATAAAATAATCTAAAAACATATCCTTGAAGTCTCTCTATTAATGTTTGATCTTATTTGCCTTCGTGGAAGCAAGAAGGAGATGAATTAGGATGAAGATGGGATAACAAATACAAGAAATGAAGCTATTGTAACTTACATGGTGATATATGAGACTGTGTAACTCACTGGAAATGTGTAGGAGTACAAAGATATAGTTTTATCCACTTCTACAACCTACACAATTATGCGTTGACTTACACATCTGTATAAGTGAGCTACATGGCATGTAAATGGCTTTGTATCTCACTATGAATGTGTAAGTTCATGATTCTTACAATTTGAACATACACAGTCACCCATGTAGGTAATTTTTTATTGTGACAAAACCCTAATGTTTACTATAAAAGGGTATTTAAGAGACCAAAAGAGGCATAAAGTCTTTAAAGACATAAAAGAAGGCAAATTCCATACCCTTTGGAGAGCTATGAGAAGCTAAACTTCATCCTTCCGGTTTAAAGGAGATATTAAGGTCGACAAACATGTTTGGGCATTTATTAATCTAGTAGTGTTGTTCTCACTCTCTTTCAGAATTGATTATATTATTTTATGATTAATGTTTTGAGATTTATGTATAAATGATTTAGATCTCTCAAATAGATTATTCTTGTATGAAGCCATTTCCATAATCTGTATTGCAATATGTAATCTTTTTCAAACATATGGTAAACTAATTGTCATGCTCCATTAAGGATAAACATATCATAGGTCAAATGATTTGAGCATATGTGATTGTTTCTAAATTAACATATTTTCCTATTTTGTCATACGATTTTCATACTAAATTTAGAGAGCTTACTCTAGGTTTTTTTATAGCTAAACTTAATTGAGGACTTTATTTTAATTAGATAGAGTCTAAGTGAAAACTGGGATTAATGGAGCTTGTGATTAATATACGATTAATAGTTTTAAAAAGAGGTATGAGAATAACATGATCATTAATTGTGTTCATTCGTGTGAAGGCTGAGATTGAACTACGAATTAAAATCGAAACCTATTGGTTAATTTTATCAATCTTTTACTGTTTCATTTTATTTACCTTTAATAGTTTTGTTTTACATTATTTTGTTAATTGAATTCAACCCAGACCCCCCAAATCCTAAAGACTAATTTATACATTACAAAAGCTAAACTTATACTCTTTGTTGATACGATCCTTGCTCAACACTACAAATTTAGTTGCGCAGATTTAGGTTTTATTTTCTAGTGTGTTTAACTTATGCCAATAATTTTGTTGCCGTTACTGGGGAATGAAGTGATTTACCTTTTGTTTTTTATATTAATTAGTATTTTGTTTATATATTTGTTTATAACTGGCTTTTACAATGTTTATTTATCTTTTATGTTTGCTTGTGTTTATGTATGGTAGTGACAAGATTTCCTCATCAAGACCTTATAATTTTATCCCGAGATCGAAAGGACATCATAAAAGTTGCATAAGTTGCATAAGGAAATTAGAACTCTAAAAATGCAATAAGAAATTGAATTTGAAGAAGCTATGGCCAAGCCAAGAACTCCAAAAGATTTGGCTTCCTTAGATTTGACTCAAAGACCTTCATGCATTAGTTTTCCAAATTTTGTTGAACATATTACTTTTGAACTTAAGTATGGATCAATGCATCTTTTGCTTAAGTTTAAATTCCTTGTAATTGACTATGCTCATAAGTATCTTAAGGAGTTTAATGTGGTTTGTCTTAGTATGAAACCTCAAGGGGTGAGAAAAGAGCAGATTATGTTGAGAGCCTTTCCATTTTCACTAAAAGATTTGACAAAAAAATTGTCCTTTTGATTTGGCTATAGGGAGTGTGAGCACATGGATCGAAATGAAGAGATCATTTTTAGAGAATTACTTTCTAGCATCAAAGACAAAAAGTATAAGGAAATAGATTTATGACATAAAGCAACATCATAGAGAATCCCTTTATGAGTATTAAGAATGCTTTAAAAAGTTGTGTGCTAGTTGCCCTCATCCCAATATCATAGAATAATTATTTGTTTAATACTTCTATGAAGGATTATTGCCTATAGATAGGACCTTAGTAGATGCAGTAAAAGGTGGAGAACTGTATAAAAATACTCTTTTGGAGGCTATAATTTTAATCAAGCATATATTAGCAATCGCTCAATAACTTGGCATTCACAATGATGTTTGTAGGGTAAATAAAGTTAGCAATTTATCTATAGAACATCACTTAGATGAACTAACATCCTTTATTAGACAAATTGTTGTAAGAAAGGCATATATGAAAGCTTATGGGATATGTGTAAATACAAACCATCTGTTAGATAGTTTCCCAACTTTATAAGAGGAAAATATAGAGTAATATACAGGAGGAAAATTTTCCCAACAATATGACCTATATTGTCAAATCTATAACCCAGGTTGATGAGATCACCCAAACTTGAGTTATGAAGGGAATATTTACTAGAACTACTTCTCGTATAATCCATAAGGAGCACAAAAATTTCAACCTATTTTATAAGCTTCCTCCTCTATCTCATATACGTCATTGTAAGATATAGTTAAGTTTTTTGCAACTAACACATTGCAATTATAATAATATGTACAGTAGTTTTAGTAGCATACCAAATCTAATTTTCAAGAGATAAAGTTTAGAATTCAGAATTTGGAGAACCAAGTGAGTCAATGGAAATTGTTATCAACCATTTAAATGCCTAAAGAGTAGGATAACTACCATCACAACTTGAGATAAATATGAAAAATGTTAGTGCAATCACCATAGGAGTGGTAGAAAGCTTGAGGATCCTAAGAGGACTATACAAAAGATGGCTAGTGAAGAAGAAATTAAGAAGGAGCTTAAAGAAGAAAAGGATATATCATCTATCTTAAAGGTAAATGTCGAATCCTAAATTGTTGTTAAGACTCTCCTCTATTATTAGGTTAGCAAAGTTAAACAAGGAGGATAAGGATAAGGAGATTTGAGAGACTTGTTATAAGGTTGATGTGAATATGCCAACTATTAGATACAATCAAGCAAGTGCCAAGTATTTGAAATTCCTTAGGGACTGGCGTACCAACAAGTGGAAGTTGAGAGATGATGAAATGATAACGATGGGTGAAAATGTTTCTACAGTATTTAATAAGAAAATGCCTTTTAAGTGTAAGGACCCAAGCATGTTTATCATACCTTTTAAAATTGATAATATTAAACAAGCCATGTTAGATTTAGAAGCATAAATTAATGTTATGCTCCATTCCATGTATGCTTCTTTAAATTTAAGCCCGTTGAAAGAAACTAACATTATTATACATTTATCTAATCACACTAATGCTTATCTAGAAGTGGTGACTGAGGATGTTTTAGTGTAGGTAAATGAATTAGTATTTCTTACAGATTTTTATGTGGTAGAGATGAATGATGAAATTTCTTATAAGTTGATAACTAACTTACTAGGGAAACCGTTTCTTAACGCGGGCTACCCTGACGATGGAATTTGATGGAGAAGTTACTCATTTCAATATTTTTAATGTCAATAAACACCCCCAAAATGACCATTCTATCTTTTTGATTAATGTGAGTGACCCTTTAATATAGGAAGATTGTGAGCGAAAGTGTATAGATAAATTATAAGGAATTTTAACTAAGGAGAAAACTAAAGCTTTCAACATCTTAAGGAAAAACTTTATTATTGATCAAAAAGTTCTTCTTTATTGCTCTTAATATAAATTATTTCCACATAAATTGAATCCTCATTGGGTCGATCATTTTATGGTTACTAATGTCTCTCTATAGTGCAGTAGATATTAAGAGTTTAAAAATAGGGCAGACATTAAACGTGAATGGTCATTGATCAAAATCTTATCTTAAGGAATCTCAATTAGAGAATTCAGAAGATGTGATAGTTGGATCAAAATTTTATCATGTGGTGAGGGAAATATGAATTTAAGACAATGATAATAAATAAAAGCACTACTTAGGAGGAAACCTATAAAGAATTCGTTCCTTTTCCCTTTACATTTTTGTAATTATTGTTTTTGTTAAATGCTTCATTTCTTATATGCAATGTTATATTGGGGACAATGTAAGTTTTAAGTGTGGGGGTGGGGAACTTGCTACTTATATATGTTTTAGGTTCTTTTTAGGTTCTTTTAAGTTCTTTTACATGTTCTAAAAATAAAAAGAAAAAAACATTCTCTCTTTTCTATTGCTTATAGGATTATATAGTTATAATTAAAGAGTAGAATTAATTAGAAAAATTGTAGCAACTTGGACATATATTTTTACTCTTGTGATTGGTCAATGTACATTTTCTTTAGAAGAGTAATGACTAGTGGGTAGGTATAAGCCAATGAGATTTTAAGCCTTTAGATTGACACATCCATATCAATCTCATTATATTTTGTTCATGTGTGACCAGCAAGACATATACATCCTGACTTTGCCTTGATTATATATTCGAGATCAAATTTTATCACATGCATTAACATGGAAATGATATAGGTATTGTTTGTTTTTCAAACTGCATTAGCCAAATAGCCAACATAATTTTATGCTTTTTTCCTTTTATTAAGCCCCTTTAATCTTTATTAACCTTTGCTTTATGATAAGTACGTTATGAACCCTTAACCTAATAAAATTTCTTATCTAAGCCTTAAAGATAATAGAGCATTTATGATTGTTGATGTTTGTGGATGCATCAGAGAATAAGTGTGGGGTTGCACATGTATTCAAGGTGGTTATAGTTTATGGAACGTGATTATTATCTCTTATCAATGAATTCCATCATTGATGTAGTGTCTTTCAATTTTTGTCTTTATTAAAAAAAGAAAAAAAAGAGAAGAAAAATATAAAAATAAAATAAAATAAAATAAAAGAAGTTAACGAGGAGGAAACTCATTTGTTTTACAAACTAATTCATCTTATCCTTTCCTCCTATAATTGTATGAAGTGGGTGAATTGATTATGGTGCAAATAAGGGAGAAGTTGTAATGACGAATCACTCCTTATAGTTATAATGTATTGTTCATCATTGTCTTTATAGGCGATTCCTTCTAACTCCTAGTGCTTCATGTGGTTTGTGTGTGAAGGCTTGAATCTAAGCTGTAAAATAAAGTTTTGCACTCATCATAGCTGATGGAATCTAGTTTTGAGTAGATGTTAATTTTTGCGCTTAATACTTTATTGAGTTTTTTTCCTGCTTCACTAGTTTTTTTGACTTTTAAACTACATGACCCAATGATTCTCACCTTAACCTTTAGCCCCATTACAACATTAAAAAATCCTTTGATTTATAATTATACATATGAATCTTTATTGTTGGAGAACTTAAATGATATGCAAATTCATGGAATGTCTTAATCATGAAAGGTGTTTGAGTGTAAGTATAGATTTATTTTATTTTTAAACATAAGTTCTTACAGTCTACCCCTAGATTGCTTATTTTTTCAAGAATGTTTGTTGATTGATCATGAGTAAAAACATTGAATGTTTAATTATTTTCCATCTTTTTGAAAGTTTTTCCTCTTTTCTTATAACTATATATTTTTTTAAAAATATGGTTAGAGAGCAAGTGTTTTGAATTTTGATTTTGACTTTTAGATTTGCCCAAGAATGATTAAAAGCTAGTTATTGGGTAATTTAATAAGTTCTTGATTGACTATATATTTACTCCTTAATGTTTAGTGATTAATTTTATATTGTGCTTAAGAAACTTGTTTTGGTTTATATTGTGTTCTAGGTACAAGTTAAAGGAACAAAAACCAAAGTAAGCTAAAAACATATCCTTTGAGTCACTATATCAATGTTCGATCTTATTTGCAATAGGAAAAAGAATGTAAGAAATAAAGCTATTGCAACTTACACAATGGTATATGAGGCTACGTAACTCACTAGAAGCATGTAGGAGCATGAAAATATAGTTTCAACCACCTTTGTAACTTACATGACTATATGTTGACTTACACGACTGTGTAAGCGAGCTACATGGTCATATAAACACTACAAGAAAACTGTCATTTTGCGACAGAAAATACCGACAGAAAACACAAATATTCCATCAGTATCACATCTTACTGATGGAATGTACCGACAGACGAAAACGTTGGAGAATCGTCCATAGCTAAATTTACCGACGGTACAAGAATTTACCGTCGGTAAATTTAACGTTGAAAAATGATAAACCGTCGGTAAATATACCGAAAATGTAATGATCGTAACAAATGTTCTGTCCGTAAATTTGTCGACAGTTAAACATTTTTCGATGCTAAATTTACTGATGTTAAGTTCTTTAACCATAGGTAAATTTAGATACGGAATGTTTATGACCATCAGTAAATTCATGTTTTCTGTCCATAAATATGCTGAACAGTTACCGACAAAATTTAATATCCGTCGGTATATTTTATGAATTACCGACAGAATATAGCCTATTCCATCAATAAGCTATTTAGAAAGTTACCAACGGACGTTTATTTCCGTCGGTAAATTTATTGCTTAAATTTTTTTAAAAAAATATTGTCATTATATTTAAATTATAGTTGATGCATAATTTTAATAATTAAATATTTATAATATACATTTAATTTGGTTAAATAGAAATTTTGATTAATGATTAAAAATTAAAATATCTTAATTGATAATAAAAACGTTAAATTGTAAACAATAAGTATCTGTAATACAAACAAAATGACCAAAACTACACTACTGATCAGGAGATGGTGGATCATCTGGTTGGTGCGGTGATGTGTTGCCCTTACCCTTTAATTCATCTATCTCCTGACGGAGCTGAGCGTACATTGCTAATTCATATTGTTTCGCTGCCATCGACTGTTGCAACTGATGCAACTGCTTCAGGGTCTGTTGCAACTGAGTCGACATTGTCTGCACTGTGCTTTCAAGCGCTTCCACTTTATTATTGTTGGACCGCCTAGCAGATGCTGCTGTATTAGACGTGGAGGATTGCGAATAACAAGTATTCGCAAATGATCCTAAGCCGAATATCTTCCCACGACGATTCCTACCACATACTGCTTCAAGGTAAGTGTCAGCCTCATCAACATTTTTTTATTGTTGAGACCACCGTTCAATAGTTTGCAGTATTTAGTCCTATCAAAAAGCAATGTTTATATATTAGTAAGTGATAATTATTAAGCATTATTAATATTAAATCATAAATTTCATATACATTGACTTCTCTAC
>JAOQMS010000006.1:28040042-28061516 GCA_027563885.1 Erythroxylum longipes
TTAACCAAACCCCACAAAAAGTTAAACAACGATTGTGGCCGAAAAAATTCTACATTATATAACAATGAAAGCATTTGTTATATTTCACCAAGAAATGTTCTCATCTACTTCTTTCTCAAACAGCAAATTGAAGGAGCCAAGTTATGCTTTTTGTTCAAACAACAAAATTAGTAATATTAAAATGAAGTTCCGGAACTGAAAGGAAAAATCTAGCCCCAATCCTTTCATAAGCATTCATTACAGTGTCATAACCATGACCACCAAGTTCTACAGCAGAGGTTGCATTCAGGTTATGGATGATGTTTGCCTACATTTTCAACAGCAATAAGATCTTCAGTAAAATACAGTCCTAAGTTTCTAAGAAAGAAAGGACCCAAAAGACAAACAAAACATAAAGCTTACCAACAATATAATGGAAGGATCAATTTTTGCAAGGGTATCAAAAAGATCACAAATGCACAAGCGCATATCCAGTTCAGCAGATACCAGAAGTGAAGATACAGTTCTAAGAATCTTTGTACTGCAATCCTTTCCCAATATTGAAATGAGATCTCGAATGACTTCCAAAATCTCAATATGGATACCTGCAGAAATCAATTAAGCATCATATATCAACACAGAAGCCAAGTGGTGGTAAACTCATACTAGATTAAGGAAATATTCTTACCAAAATTCTTTGAATTTGTTAATAATGGAAGTAAGACATCTAGAATCTTCAATAAACTCAAGAACACAAGATATAATTGCCTCGGAAGCAGTCTTGACAGTTGGAATTGAAAAAACATCAGAAACAAGGTTCTTTTCCTTATTTAACAAAGGTAAAAGATAATGGCTTTTGCTCATATCCAAAAAGCACGAGAACTTGGCCTCTCACAACTAGACCCCTCGTGCTTGAAACTGTCAACTAAAGGTTTCACTGATGTAAAAAAAACATGTCCCAAAATTGACAACCAAAGCTATGATCATCACACTTATTTAGTACCAGACAAACAATTTTTAGGCACAAAGACCTCATGTCCTTAAGTTGCTGGAAATTGCTATTAAAGCCTTCCACAAAAGTACGAAAACTAGAATTGATTTCTTGCAGTTGTGCCCCGACATCTAAGGAAGCTGAAATAGACGACATTTTCTTCCTTTTTGCTATATTCCCTCTACTACTGCTTGATGGTTGTTTCTGCTTTACACTCGCATTTCTCACATTTGTGTTGCTTGCGTAAGTTGGAGTTGCTTACGAATACTAACACACATCATTGTTTTCTTCATCAGATAATAAACCATATTCACCAACATACTCACCACCACTTACTGTATTTTGATCATTCTCCATATTTCGAACAGCATCCACATATCCTGAAAGTTCAACACAGTAGCTCTATCTCTTCCATAAACTGATTCAAGTTTATTCAAGTATGGGAATTTAAATTCCCACACTCCTTTTGCTTCTTTATGCGTCTAAAAAAATAAAACAAAAAACAAAAAATGGAACTTCAATCAGTATACTTTTGCATTCTATAAGGCCACATGTCCACCAATTTGATTAAAGAGAACAAGTATGAATAGCTCACCTAACAGTAACTATCAAACCATTGCTTCTCACATGCAATTTTTTTTCTCCACATCATTCCACCGACAACCGCTTTCCCTTAACATATCATTGATGCAATGAAATTTGTTCTTCAACCATTTGATTTTTAACTCAAGATGAGGATTAACTTTCTTCAAAAAATTTGGCATTATTTCTATAATTCTTCAATGTACTTCAGCCATGTGGTTGCTCTTAAACTTGCTATCTGTCTTCCATGAAGGATCACACACCATTCCTTGAAGAACTTAAATCAAAACTTGCACCTCTTCTTCTGTCCAAAAGCATTTATTTTTTCGCCGACCTCGACCAGATTCTTCTTAATCCATCCTAAGAAAGAAAACATAAACTTGTTCAAGAATCAATAACTCATATAGTTATTCAAATAACATAATTCAGAGACAACAATAGTAAGAAAATGAAACAAGTACAAACAAGTACAAATTCAAGGATTCGATCTCTCCCTCCAACTATTAAACATCTGATTCGCTAAATCATTTCTAAAGTTAACCCAGTCTTGTGTTGGGTTAATAAATGACACATAGTCTTCATTATCAAGGGGGTCATCATCTGCTAAATCATCTTCTTCAACTGGCTCCAACTCTTGTGGATCAAAACTCATGTACTTCCTTATCAAATTATGTAGGAGACAACTTGCCAAAATGATGCGCACTTGAGTTTCAATTGGAAAAAATGAAGGAGAAGCTAATATTTTCCATCGCCCTTTTAGCAACCCGAAACATCTCTCAATAACATTTCTAGCCTTGGAGTGATTCATGTTAAAATATTCTTATGGTGTCCGTGGACGATGACCATGAAATTCATTAAGGTGATACCATTGACCTCGAAATGGAGCCAAAAACCCCTCAACATTGCAATATCCAAAGTCCACCAAGTAATAACAACCTTCATAAGTATACATAGATTAGAGTTTGAATGAAGTTTTTAATATATACATATCTCTCTATATGTATGAAGCACTTGTACCTCGAGGAACTTTAAGTCCATCAGGTCTATTGATAGAGTCACGAAGTACACAGCCATCATGTGTCGAACCCTCCCAACCAAGCAAAACATATATGAATTGCATATTTGGACAACACACACCCAACACATTTGTTGCGATATTTGCTTTTCTAGTGTGATACCGTGGTTGTTGATCAGATGGAGGTGTCACTTTAATTAACGTCCCATCTAAAGCACCTAAACAAACCTGTCATTTGAAAATAAAAAGTAAGACTCTAAATGGTTGAAAAAAATATGCAAACCTATAGAAAAAAATTAACAAGAAGGTACCTTGAAAGACTTCCAACGGTTGTCCTCACAATCTTCAGTAATAGGTTGAGGTCTTTTAAGCAATATTCCATGTAATTTCAAGATTGCTAAAAGGAAACTATTAAAGTGTCGGCTGATAGTTTCCCTGCTTCGATGAAACAGTAAGCCAATTGTCCTATTCTTTTTATGGTGAGCCAACACATATAAAAACAAAGCAACTATTTCCTCTAATGAAGAGTTCTTAGTGTCCTTTAACCCTCTAATATCTCTTACCATCTCACACAATATACCAAATGTACGTCTATCCATTCGGAGCTCACTAATATAAATAGTATCATATTGTTTTTGTGAGCCTAAACATCCATTTCATTCTCTCATGTTTGATTTCTTCTTTGGTTTTCAATGGGGGTGTCGTAATGTGCAAATGCATCGACAACATTTGATACTAAGTAACAAAAACTAGATTGAATACATTAACCAATGTTGCCATAATCCAAGCATTTTGAATTAATTCGCGTCGTCTACTTATGATAGGGGTACGTGCCATAATGTTCTACCTTGAAATTAAAGGTAGCTGTTAAGTTAACGAATATGAGTGCTCACAGAATGAGCAATAATATTGTATGCATATGAACAGGGACATATTCCTAGTTAATCACAACATTATTGTATACATTCGATTTTAATTATTCAGAATGGGCAATAATATCTATTTATCTACCTCTTCCAAGAATTTTAGAAACTAGATTTTTTTTATCTGAATCCAAAAACACGCAACGTATGTAAAGCTTTAAAACATGTTTCTGTTTTATAGATGTTAAACAATAACACCAAATAAATTCAAGAACGTCTTTATACAATTGTTAAATTGTAAAACCAAATAAAAGTAATTCTTCTCTTTATCCAAAGGTTAAGGCTTTATCAAAACAAAAAAGGCATGACTTTTATGAAGAAACAGACGTTGGATAAAGATGAAGGGCTTGCGTCTTTATACGAATGTTAAAAACTGTAAAAAGTGCTTATGTTTCGTTGTTCTTGATAGCCATTAAGAGCTTTACAAAACAAATAAACAAACACCAACGTAGAAGACAATTCGCTATGTGTTTTTCATTTTTTCAAAGAGTTAAAACCATATATGAAAAATCAAATTAAATCACAAAACAATAATTATAAGGGAGAAAAAGGAGCAGATTGGTTTTATGATTCTCGTTCAATCTATAACCATATGCACTTTCACATCATCAAACCATATAACAGATTGGTTATTCTCTTGATTAAATCATAAAATGAGAATATACAAGAAAAAAAAAAGGAGCAAAAGCCCCATTTACAATGAGATGAAACCAAGTTCTATCCAGTTCATTTAACATCAAATTAAAACGAGGGATTTCAGAAAATATACCTAGAGGCACAGAACAAAAAATTCCTTCGTTGATGAGATGCGATAAGGCAGGATGGGGGATCATAAGGAATTGAGATGCGATAAGGAAGTAAAGAGGATGGTAGGGCAAAGGTTGGGGATAAAAAAGAAAAAAAAATAAACGTAATAAAAACATTAGATTGGAATGAAAATTCGATACCTACCCCCTTTGGTGGGCTTAGTAGATTCCCAAATTTAATGGGATAAATTCATTCCCCTGGAATTGAAAACCCCAAAGTAAACACTGTTTTTTACAATTATTCCATTCCTTCGTTCCCAAACCCTCAAACCAAACGCCCCCTTAATAATAACAGAACCTTTTAATATGATTTTATGAAAGCTAATATCATTTTAAAACTATAACATGATTAATACAAAAGTATAACAAAGAATGAACCATAATTTATATCTTATTGTGAAGTTTGATTATTTTCTTTGAATCTTTTTTGAAATTGATTCATCTCAACTAGCATAGTCGCACACGTGTTTGACTTCTAGTGGTATTGACATGCGCGTCATAAAGCTAGTTAAAATAAATTAGACTATTACTATAGTAGTTGTGAGTTTAGGTCGATCCCACAGAGTGTGTGTATAAAGTTATTAAAATGAAAGTAAACGGTATTTAGGTTATGGGGGTTTTGTTTTAGTTTTTTAAAATAAGAAAATAAAATAAGGATAAAATAACTAACAAAAGCAATTTAAAGAAAACATGTAAAAAATGATAAAAGTGGAAAATTCGATAGGGACTCGATTCTTTAGTTCAATCTCAGCGTACAACCTAATTAAACATATTTAATTGATTTGTTATTCTCAAACATCTCCTAGAAACTATTAATTGTGGGTTAATAATCAACCTGAATTTTTCTTTAGGTAGTGTTTAATCAAGAGACGATCGTTAATTAAATCTAACTATCTAATAACCTAGGATACGATCTCTAGATTTAATTAGATAGTAGTATTACAAATTAGGAAAACCGATTAATCAAAAAAACAACCACATACGATTCATCATTTAACCTATGTTATGTTATCCCTAATGATTATGAACCATTAGTCGTTCAAATGAAGTTCAAATATAACAATTACGAATTATATCAAAATTCTAGCAATGAGTATGTAATGAAACGATCTAATGAATACCT
This sequence comes from Erythroxylum longipes, assembly GCA_027563885.1. NCBI lineage: Eukaryota > Viridiplantae > Streptophyta > Magnoliopsida > Malpighiales > Erythroxylaceae > Erythroxylum > Erythroxylum longipes. Next base: position 28,045,462 of record JAOQMS010000006.1, read on the forward strand.
AAAGGTTCATACCCAAATAATCGGACTATAACAATAACACAATCATTCATACACAAAACCCAAATTCATACGCATAGGATAACACAATCAATTTTTAAAGATAGAAAGAAACAACAAAACAATGGAAGGAATGCTTAACCGAGTTGTCGTTGTCGATGTCACCTCCGAATTAGCATCAGGAAGCTACCCCTCTATGGGTCTTGAGAGCTTGCTCACAAAAATAATGCTTTAGCGCCCACAAATATGTCCCAGCCGAAGACCCTCTTGCTACTATTCTCTCGCTACTGTTCTTCTTTTTCTCCAAAACCCTCCGCCTCCTGTTCTCTTCTTTTTTTTAAAACCCACGCTTCACACGCATAAAACCCTCCTGCCAAACGTCTACATTTTAGGCTGCTCTTTCCTTGGCTGTGCACTGCGTTTGCTCTTTTTATTTTTGCTGGCGTGTTGGTCCATCTCTAAACTGCTATTTCCTTCATGTCATGTTGTCGTACTGCTGCATCTTTTATCCACCTTATGCGTTGCATTCAACATACACGTCAGCTGCATTTTATCTCCCAGCAGCTAACGTCTTAGTCCTTGTTTCTGCTCCTTACACTCTGCGTTTTACTCTCCATTCTTCCACCTGCAGCATGCGTTGTCGTTTCTTGTCCATGCTGTTGGCGTTTTGCTCACTTGCTACGTTGCTTCTTCTATGTTTTCCTCTCAATTTGCCTCCATTTAATGCTGCCCCTTTAAATTGACGTTCTTGCATGGCCCTCACGTTTTTGCATGAAACATGCACAGCTGTGGTTTTCTACTTCCTTATGCTTCTAACATGTGTTGTCCATTAAATCACTATCTTGCATGGATGCCGTGAGTGATTTTCAGCATGTATCTTCATTGTTTGAAAATTACCCAAATGTAGTGCTTTCGACTTATTTTAGTTCCTTTAATTTAGAATTGTGCCTAAAACCACATATAAGTCAAAGTGAGTATTTTAAGCAATTTCTTATCATTAATCCCTAAGTGTTATGAAATAATTATACAATCAATTAAGCATATGTCAATTTCCCCCACACTTTACTCAATTCCCATATGTCCCAAGAATATATAATCATAAGCTAAGATGAATGACTTTCAAAATCATAACAAGAACTTAACATTGCAAGCTTTTACTCATGATCCATCAACATTTAATACCTTTAAAAACTGAGGAATCTAATGATAGACTTGAAAAATGTGTTTAAACAAGATATATTCATGGGTATACTCAACACCATTCATAATTATGCCATGGTGCAACTTTGCATATCATTTCATTTCTCCACCACTAAAATTTACATGCACAATTATGAATTAAAGAACTTTTTAAGGTTGTAAAGTGGGCAAAAGTAAGGTTAGTTGTATTTGGATAAAGTAGCATGAAAGCCATCAAAACTAATGAAACAAAAATAACACTAAATAAGATATCAAGTGCACAAGCTAACATTCATACAAACAAAACAATTATATTTCACAACTTAATTTCGCTTTCACACACAAACCACATGAAGCATATACCAATCCTAAGGGATCACTTATACAATTGAATACAATACATTGAAACCACAATGAGTGAACCTTTTAAGTCAACATCTACCTCATATTCAGCATACTTAAATAACACATTCAGTACAACTTTAGGAGGAAAGACTAATTATGAATAACTTAACAAACCACATACGCACTTCCTCCTAGATCTTTATTTAAATGTATACATTTTTATTTTATCTCTTTTTGCTTTTGCTTTTGCTTTTGCTTTTGCTTTTGCTTTTTCTTTTTTTCATATAAACATTGAAAGAAACTACATCGACATGGGAATTTCAATAATAAGACATAAAATAACATCCCAATCATTATAACCAACCCACATATATATATACCCCCACACTTAAAATTTTATACATCCACAAACTAAAAATCATAAATTCTCCACTAGCTTTATGGCTTACATAGGACATTTGGTTAAGTTTAAAGGATATAATGTGGTTTATACAAAAGGAAAGGTATAAAGCTCAAAGGGGCTTATCAAGGAAAAAATCATGTCAATAGGGTAGGCTATTTGGCTAGTGTAGCTTATGAAACAAAAAACGCCTAATCATCTCTATGTTAATGCATGTGATAAAAATTTGATCTCTAATAAAAAATCAAAGCAAAATCATGGTGTACATGTCTTGAAGGTCATACATTATCAAAAGATAATGAGATTGATATGGATGTGTCAGTCTATAAAGGCTCAAAATCTCACTAGCTTTGCCTACCACTAGTTACTACTCTTTTGAAAATAATACATATTGACCAATCCTAAAAGCAAAAGTACATACTAAAGTTCCTAAGAAATTCTCTAGTTAATTCATTCTTTAATCATGACTATATAGTCCTAGAAGCAATAAAAACGAGAAATTGTTTGTTTTGTTTGTTTTATTTTTTCTCTCATTTTGATTGAAAACTTAAAACAAGTAAAAACAAATTAAAAACACACATGCATAAAGGAAATAAATGCGAAAATTTAAAGAACATAAATTAATTTCTCTTGGGTGATCTCCGAAGCAACATCTTTGTTTAGTGTCGCTGGCTCAGCTCCTTCTTCTCCTCACGTGATGAAATTAAGATCTTCGGGTATCAGAGTTTGAGCCACTTCCAGGTGAGGTAATTCAGGATAGGGCCTTAGTCAGTGATCATTCACATACAACTTCTTTCCTATCCTCTAACTTTCAATCTCTACTAAGTACATACACTTTGGAAAGATCTCAAATGTCTTTTTACCTTTTTTTCTCATTTAATTCCTCTAACCTGCTAGATAAAAGTAAAGAGTCGTTCTCAACAATAATTATGAACTTAATATTTACCTCAAAGCTAAATGGTGTATCATATTATGCTTTGAGCTCCTTCTCCACTTCTTTGATACAAGCAATTCCTTGAGTATTGCTCTTAAAATTCTCAAGCTCCGTAGGGTTTCCACCCAAACATACATTGAGTACTCCTCAGATTGATATGACAACTCCTTTTCCATTTGTGTTTCTAGGCAATCGATCCTTGGTGCCATCTCACCCATTTAGTTTGCTAGGTTCTAGAATCTAGAACTTATTTCCTGCCAAAGTTGTTGTATACCTTATTGAACCTGTTGTGTACATCCTGTTGTAGTTGCTTTATACTCTGTTGAAGCTGAAGATCAATAGTAGTAGAGATCTTCATAAAGTCATCTAGAGATATACTTAAATCTTGTTAGCTTTCCACATCTTGGACATTAGACCTTGTATTATGTCAAAATTAGCATCCATCCTACTGGAATTGCAGAGTATTATGTCGGAATTGCTACACACCCTACTGAAACAACTGATGCATATTATGTTGAAATAGAATATTGTTAGCAGTCATAATATTAAACGCATCTTCCAAAGAATAAAATATAATAAAATATAATAAAATTTATTAAATAATTACTAATAATATTTTTATATAATTAATAATAAATTATATATATTTAATAATAAAATAATAAACCTCTTACAATAATTATTTTAATATAAGGAATATAATAATCATTTATTATACATTAAATTTTATTTCCTTCATTTTCTAAATAACATTTCACTACATTACATTATGAACTCTTCCATTCCTCTCAAACAACGTTTCACTGTATTACATTCCATTTCATTATAAATCTCTCCATTCTGTTTCGTTACATTCCACTCTATTAATTAACATCCAACTAAAAAAATCCACAAAGTTAAATTCACCCGTAACTAGTACGTGGAGGACATGGTCGTGTCTATCATCTGTGTAAGTATGTATATCCATGATGTTGGATATTAAGGGACAGAGTCATAGCACAAAGCCTTATGGGAGACCATGGGCGGTTTAAAGTTTTTGGATTTAGTGGATTTACTATCAATGCCTTGTGATTTTACCACATTATATCCCGTCTAATTTATTCTTCAATCATCTTTTATTGTTGGAGTATTTTCTTATTAGTTGAGTGATTTTATCAACCAGGGTGTTATTTCTTGGTAATGGCCTATCTTAAAACAAATAATCCTTTTAGACATATAAGAAAATGTAGTTGGTATGAAACATGGAGAACTAAGCAATTACTGTAACAGTAACCGTTACCGCAAGGGTAACCAACCAGCTTGGTCCCTTATAACTCACCACATAGATTGTAACTTTCGGTCAAAGTCAAACAGACAACCAAAGAAATACACCTCTGAAAAAAAACACCTTTGAAGAAAAAAAGCACAAATAAAGATCAATCGATACCTACCATAACTAATACATGTCCAAATTCTCAGTCAAATCAACATTATATTTATTACGAATAAAAAAAATAAAAATAAAAATCCAAATAAGAATATAAATAAAATTACTAATTATACGTATTTGATATATTATTAAACAAAGTTAATACTTACTTAAATATTTAGCATTAGATATTAAAAATGATATATTTAGTCATTATATATTTTATTTTGTATATATAATTATTTCAAAATTAAAATAAAAGATAATTTTTATAGCAATATTCTAATAATATTATTCCCGATTTTTTTTATCTCAACTTATACTCACACCCTCTACAAAAATAAAAGTACAAATTTATTTAACGTTCATTCCAATTTGTCATTCACTATTTTTAATAAAAGTTGCCTTTTCATTCCCGTTCCTAATTTACCAAACATGACCTAAATGTTAATGACTGATGTTTGAATACGTAAATTGAGATCGTTCAAATTAAAAGGCCTTCCCCTAGCAGCTATTTCAAAATACAAACCTGCAAAAGCATCGTATCACATCTTGCTATTTCAACAGTAATTCACAGGACATATTAATAGAAAAGTTATATAATAATATTCAATTTCAACCCCAAGTTTAATATTAAAAGTATCACTTTCGGTCCCAACCAAAAGTAGCGACAGCAAGGATGTAACTACCAGCACGAAAGATAAGTGTCACATCCAGGATGCGAACAGCAAGGCAAATAAAAAGTTCCAAAACGGAACAGGATATAATTGAACCTGATAGGTGCAACCCTAACAGTAAAACATAACCCGCTTAACTTTCTCCTTCAAAGCAGGTAGTGGACGCACAGCAGCTCCAGCACCAGGGCCTCGAGTGCTTCTTGCAGCTCCACCCATGCCGCCACGTCCTCCAGCAGTTCCACTGGTCATTGAACCACTGTCCGATGTCTCTGGCTCCATATAGAAACGAGCTCGAAATGCAGCAAGATGTGCATAATATGCAGGGGGCACTGCAATCATGAAATAAAAACCATTAGACAATTTTGCTCTTACATAACATCAATTATCGGAATTCTCATGTTAAGAACTGATAGAGAGAATGCTAACCAATGGAAACGGATCTTGTGCATCTCGCATATCTGCAACATAATAAAAGAAATAGAATAAAATTAATATCAGAATTTAAAGAGAAAACAAAGACAGAAAAAAGTGATAACTGGTTGCCATGTTATCAGCACTTTTGATCAAACCACAAATTACAAACAGGGAAAAAAAGGTAACCCCTATTCCAATATTCCAAAGATGAACATACGTGTAGCAAAGGTTGTTTGTCAAAGATTGCAATCCATCAGCATTAAACTTGTTCTCATCCCATAGAACATGGTAGTGGGCAGGACGACTCGTTCCCTATTTGTCAAGTTGGCACACTGTTAAAAAGTTTTGATGAAGCTAAGCTTATCTAGCATTGACAAAAAACCGTGTTTCTTACCTGTATTCCAGCATGGCTACACAGGTAAAAATCAAATTCAGTTGGATGACAAATTTTCGAGTCCACAACAGTACCTGGAACGGAATAGTTCATGATATACCGTATCACATGTTAAAACTGAATAAAATAAATTAGTGCAACTCATTTCCAAAAAGTTAAAACAAAATCAGATACCAGGCAGTATATTCCCACTCCTGTCAACAGATCTCGAGTCACGGTGATTGTTTGCAAACAACCTTGTGTGATGACGTTTTTGGACCACAACAAATGTCACTGGCGGTTGATAATTTGGTTCCAAGGAAGCACATGCCTAAAATTTCAGTGAGGCACAAGGAAAAGCAATAGTAATAAGGAGGTGCATGGTACAAGTATGAAGTACATAATACACGGAGGAATAGCTGAACTACTAAATTAACCTTGCGGATAGCATCAAGTTCATACAGCAAAACTTGATAGAATTGCCCCTCACTCACTCCATCCCTGGAGAAACCACACCAAATAATATTAACATACAGTAATTTTTTAGAAGCTAAGATAACTTAATATAGCTGTCATGAGAATTAGAAATACCTGTAGAATATTATGCGCTCTGGCTTCTGCCCAGTTGCTTTTCGGAATGATATAAGAAGTTCCCTGCAAAGAGCAAGAATATCATAAAGCAACTTGGTCCTAAAATTCACAGAAATATCAAGCAACTTGGTCCTAAAATTCACAGAAATATATGGCACAACAACATTTAACGTGAGTCGAACGTCATGAACGGCACAAAACACACATAAACTTGTTGAGAGAGAAGGGTCAACAGTACTTGATCATTCCACCAGAGACTGTCCCTCTCACAGGATCTTGCCATGTCTTGTACAAATCTTGGATGAGCTCTTGTCGATGTGCTTGTGCACAAACCAAACCAGCATACTTTGTAACCTCTGGCCAATCTTGTGATGCTACAACCTGAGACCGAAAAATATTTCCATATTACAGGAAAATGTAAAACTTAAAAAAACGCATATAATCATTCTTAAAATAAAGGATGAAGCATTTGAAAACTTACAGCTGCGATGGATGGGCTAGAGTCTTCCCCTGGATGAGGATGAGTAACATCCGCACCAAATATTATAGTAGGTCTATCAGTGACCAAAGGAATACGCCTAGATAACGCATCAACAAGTACTGTATTCCTTCCCCCAACCTTGACATTTATTTTTAAGGCCACATTGGCCAAATATTGCTTGCTCATCTTAAATACATGCTTTGTCAAACAGCATTGTGATACAAGTCCAAGATCTGTCTCACATATCCTTTTCAAGTCACCTGCAATGTAAAGCCATTTTAAAAAAGAAAAAGAAACAAGTTGCGATCAAATACAAATACTTTGTACTTTAAAATACACCAATTACACAACAAAATATAATGAGCTTCAAAAGCACGTTTGAAATGATCATAATTACCATAGAGAGAGCCATTATTATCTGGAAGAATAACAATGAGTAAGTCGAGCTCCTTGCTATGGGGTTGAAGTTTTGTCATTGCATCATGGTATCTTGTTTTCAAAACCTTCTCTACATGCTCAGGTCGTGCACTAACAGGAGGTAGGACTGGCTGAGGATTAAATTCCTGCAAAAAACAAAAATTACTATTTAGCAAAGCCAGAAAACAATATAAAACATAGCTAAAGCCAATAACCTCATCATAAAAGATTACATACCATGCCAGAGATGTAACACATGTGAGCAAGTTCTGAGCAAAATCCACCGGCCACACTATCTTGAACACTTCGAGAGAAATTTATGCAGATCCAGCTCCTAACCGTCCCACCATTAACCATTTTCTGGAAATTTTGATCAAAGATTATTTCTAGATGACTAGTTCACCAATAAGGCAATGACCAGCAGAAATTGCCACCAGCAAATACTAATCTCATATAAAGAGGGAAGATCCCTCATACATATACACTAAAAGAAACCCTTTGCTTCTTCAATCATATGTATTCTATTAACTCTTGTATAAGAAAACATATATTCTCATCATGTTCCCATTTTCTGATCCCAGCCCTTCAGTCTTGTCCTTTATATCCAGCGGATTGCACACTCAAAAACTTTTTGATATACCAAAAAGAAAAAGAATAATTTAACTTAATTAATGTATTCGATTCAGCCTCCATGGAAATTCAAATCATAGAAATAACTAGCATTTTAAAATCAATTTAATTTTTGTTTTCTACAAGTAATAGTAGACTAAAACAACCAACTTAGTTCGTTTAATTGGATAGAGATGTAGTTATGAAGTTACAAATAATATCTCAGCATTAATCCTTAGATTCAATTGTTCAAGTAAAACTATATAAAATTCATCAGTTCCAACTCTCAAAAAAATTCATCAATTGCTTCAAGTACTGGCTACAATCATATGTGAATTCCAGAATGTTAGTCAAAACATACACAACCCACCTTCAACTAAGCATTTTCAAACCTAGAAGCAACTTCAGTTTTGTTGGAATATAAAAACAACGTTCCAACTTTGATTATTTAAGGAGACCCACATACAATACTTCTAATTTAATCTACCACTTTCCTACACATATTTTGCTTATTTCCAACCCCTACAAAAATCAGCCTCCATGCATCCAAATAGTTACCAGCTTCCAACAAAAATATAACCTCTACATTTCTCCTTTCAACATACACTGTTTCATCAGAATGCATATTGACACTAAATAGATAGACTAACACTCAATTAATACTTTACCATGTTAGCAATCACAGGGAAAACATTATGTTGAAAATAATTTACATGACACATTATGTTGAAAATATATGAATTGTATTCATTGCAACTTGTGATCTCATAGCAATTTCAAATAAATTGATTAAATTGGAGAAGGGAAGAAAATACTTCAAATGCATCATGAACTTGAAATGAATAAATGCAAAGGGCTTATATAAAATGATTTTCTAACATATCAGGAGGAAGAACCTTGTTCATCATGTTCCACTGTCCTACTTGGGGGTGGCAATCCTTCTCCCTACCAGTATCATGATATTTTAACTGCAAAAAATCGTATGAATTAAATCAGAAGACAATTGTTTCACAAAGTAGTAAAGAATAAAAGAGAACACTTACCCAGGGGGCTGGAAGAATGCGAGCTTCAACTTGAGCAAGCCTGTCGCTGATTTTAATTCCAAACTCCTTTGCATATGGATCATTCTGATAAGCATTGTGTTGAACAGTCTGACAAGTAACTCAATAAGTTAGAATTTCAGTCTATCTGAGTTATTTTATCCTTCTAGGTTTTAAGGTGAGAAAACCAGTGCAATACAATAATCACCAAACAAAATTCTTATAACTGCCTAAATGGCAGGTGACTTAAAAGTGGTGAATGAGAGAAGTACAACAAGAAATGAGACACAATATCACCAAAAATATAAAAACAAACTACTTTCCAAATAAAAGAGCCCTAGTGTAGTAATACACAATATCGCCAAAACTCTAAAAGCTACATAATATCTAGATACAGCAAATAAGAGGAGGAAAATGAGCTAACATCATACCTTCATAATATCATATTCCCTTTCATGGGGCCTTTGACAAGTAACCTTCAAAAGAGCAGTAATCTGTCTCTCATTCAATCTCTTAGAGTATCTTTGGCCTTCAACAATCTTGCATACCTGCTTAAAAAAACTCATAAGCAGGAATGTTCAAACATCACATACAGATTGGAAATTTTGCATGTACATTACCTCCATGGGTAAGTAGTTTGGTCTCTGTTGATTTCCAACTTGTAGACATGGCCACTGGGTATGTTGAATAACAAACCCATAAGTCTCATAGAAGTACTCCACCACTGATTTCATTGTTCCCCTCTCATCCACAGGAAAACTAACAAAAACAAAGTTCCAACTCAGATAGGCCAAATCATCCAGAAGAATTCTAATATAGACAAGCATCATATGCTTGCAAGTTACAGAGAGATTACTCACGTCAACTCTCGTGTTGTTTGAGACGTTAGTCCAGATATGCGATATTTCCGTCGCATATTTCCCCTATGTGTTACCTCAACTTTGACTCCCCTAAGAGCCTTCTTAATCTATCAAGAAGGAATGATGCTCAAATATCATTATTCTACGAAGATTATATCACAGGGACTTTATGCAAATTTTGCAGTTTAGCAGCTGTAGGATGTGCAAGCAATAACATTAATTACCATTAAATCAATAGGTTACCTTTACACGATCAGCATCAGATAATGGTCGAGATGAGACATCTCGATTCAATAATTCCCTTACAAATTCAATAACGGGCAAGGGTTCAATGAAAGCCGTAGATGACATATCTGCACCATAGATATCGCATTATGGCTACATAAGCATTAAAATAAATCAGAATCTATAATAAAAAGCCCATGTACAAGTCATATAGAAAAAGACATAGATATATGAATGCAAAAAGGGGGCAAATTTTTACCAATATTGAGTGACAATCCCATTTGCGTAGGACGAATACTCTGGTAGAAGCCTCGCCAACTCTCCAAACCCTCACCAAGAGTCTGTCTTCTACCCAGATCAGGAGAATAAAAAGATCTACCAACTGGACAGTATCTACACTCAATTCCAGCTCTAAGTCAGCTAAACAAGGGCACAGTTTATGAAATAAAACATAGGACTACAATAGTACCGTGTTGTTGGCAATTCTCGCAGAACAATGTCCAGAACTTGAAGCGCTTCCTGAGGTGCATCAGCTTGTTTTCCCTGCAAAAAGAGGCCTAAATGATGAAGGTCTGCCCGTGCAGCCAACTTTATCACAACTCTAAATTCCCGAGGACGCCTACATCCAGAAAAAATAAATAAATCAAAACCATGTCAGAGAAATCAACATGTATACTGTAACCCAAAAATTTGCAAACAAGTAAAAAAACTGAACAAGAACCTTTGTGCTCCTGATCCATCATCGTCATCAATAAGTGTAATTTTGAATTCCTTCGACATAAATGGAAGGGGCCCAGCAGTATATAAACTCTTTCTACCATCATAAGCTGGAAGACGCTTTCCAAGATGAGATTCCCTGTACAATTTAACCAATTGCTCCATGACCGCACGATTGACACCGCGGGAAGTCACTTCTGGAGTAATGGTAACCTAGTTGCATAACAAAAATAAAATGATTAATGCACATAAACATAATCCAAGTAAATAAACAAGCATTCCTGAAATCATCTGACAAGACTCACATCATACTGATGCAAATCCTTGTCGGGCAATTCAGCAAAGAAATGATTGGCTTTGACGATGCACTTAATGCCATTGGTTCCCTTGCCAGGCCGCAGAGGAAATCGCATGGATTTTGTAGATGGTGGTGGCGGAGTAGTTTGGCTCGAAGAAGCCTCTTCATGGATGGATAGCTGCTGCATCTGCTGTGACAGTTGTGGTGGCGCTGACACAGGTTGAGGAGTCACCCCTGCTTGATATGTAGGTGCAGTAGTTGCTTGGTGCAGCTCGGGGACAGGTGGTCTAGAAGGCCCTCCATAAGGAGGTCCTCCTCCACGCTGTGGTCTTTGACCTCCTCTTCCTCTGCCTTGATATTCCGGAGTATGATGCTGCTGTGGCATCCCACCACGACCTCCCCGTCCAGCTCCACGACCCCTTCCACCACCAGCACCTGGCCCCTGCGGTTGAGACTCTTCAGGCTCAGACCTCTCGCCCCCACCTGAAGGAATGTCACTTCTTCTCTTCCTCACCATAATGATATCTACTTTACATGGACAAACAAAGCCAGTTAAGAACACCCAACAAAGAGTACAGAAAATATGTCCAAGCTCAGTTACTGATGCCCAGAATAAAAGAACATATATAAGAACCGAATACAATCGAGGATTTCAACTTTGAGCAGTTAAAATGCTTAGCAGAAACAAGTTTTTATGGAGTACAAAAAGAGACCCAAAACAGTACAGAAAAGAATAACCTACCAAAAAACGCTAAAGAAGCAACATCATTGTTTTCCAGAGACGGAAACACATTTCACCCGACAATAATATGTTGCATTAAACACGCACTAAGCCTGACATTAATAAGTCAACTCCACAAAGCAGATACAACAAAACAAACAATAACTACACAATGAAAAGGGACAAACTACCTCAAAAGCTAAAAAGTAGAAGGAGAGAAAGAAAACCCAACCGGAACGACCACCACAGTGGTTAAAAAATCTCACACAACAATAAAAAAAATCTCAAGAAATAATCCCCAAATCGTTATCAGAATCATCATCAGACGCTAACCGTAAGATCTACCGATCTGTAACCAGAAAATGGAGGTCTCACTTTTCCTAAGAAACCCTAAAAATGCTAAAAACAAAAACACCGGCAGATTAAACTAACAGATCTGAGAAAACTATGTCTGTCAAACTGAAGTAGATCGAAACCCGTAGAAGAGCCAAAAAAGAATAGAATATAGCGTAAACGCTTAACAAACCACAATCGAAAACCGCTTACCTTGAATCAAAGTAAAAGGAAAACAAAGAGAAAGGGAAAAACTGGGTAGGTAATGAGCGCCCGGTTACCACACTACTGCTCTTGTTTGAGAAAGAGAGTGTGTGTGACTAAGGAAGGAAAAGGGATTAAGAGAAGAAAAGGAAAAGGAAAAGAAAAAGGGTTAAAAGAGGAGTGGGTCGAAGGAGAGAGCGGGCCGCGCAACAAAACAAACCCTTGCTTTGTAAAAATCAGAAAATGATTAAAGAAAACAGCCATTTTATGTGCCCTTTATAGGGGTGAGCGGTAGGTACTTGAAAATGACCACTCCCTCCCTACTTCTCCATTCTATTGCCATGCCCTCCCCTGTCACTCTGACATGTGGTTGCTCAGCTGGCAAGACCCTTCCATTTTGACTGCTCCACCGACCTGATGACTTGGCCATTTCTTGCCATCTCACTCGCTTATCATGTTAGCTTTTATTTTTCATCTCTTTTTTACTAACGATAATGAAACAATGTAATTCGGCATTTACTACTAAATCAAGAATACTTTTTCTCCTATATGTAATATCATTAAAAGAATTTTGGTTAATTTTTCTGTTTTTAATATGTTCAAGACAATAGAGACATTAAAATTCTGGATGACGTGTACAAATTGGAAAGAGTAATAGTTTTTTTTATAGATACTGGACATGCAATGTACACTGAAATAGCAATGAATTTATATTGTATCCCTTAGTTTCATTTTAACTCAATAATGGACATCCTCGCAGTGTTTGTGTTTGGAATACCAGAGCTATTATAGATGTTATTAAATGATTTTATAACTTTTTAAGGGTACAAATACAATTACAGTTAGTTGCATGTATTATGAGTTAAATGTAATGTAATACATTAATGAATTTTAAGACTATTAGTGTACATAATATTGTGTTTCCGTTGTAACAATATAAGAACAAAGTGCAAACGTATTGTGTATTTATTATTATCATCAAAAAACCACATTAATCGTGAAGCGGCACACGCAGGCCACGCCCAAAATACTGCCACGTCGTTACAATTCCCATGTCTTTTAGTTTTAATTTATCCACAATATGTTCATTTGCTATAATAAGTCTCGCGCGTCCCAAAACGTGAACATTAATTAGGTCATTGCCACTATCGTCCGCAACGTAATGGTGGAGCCTCCACTTCACTAGTTTTCTTTTTTCCAGCTGTCTTTAATATTTACGTCACAAATATTTGGAGTTCCCGAGTGAAATGATTAAAAGCCATAAATGCAAAATACTATTACTTCTTTTATCAAAAGGATATAATGTAATAGTTGTGTGTAACGGATCCAGAGAGTGCGCGAGTGGGCATCGGTTAGTTTTAGTGTTCGCGAGGAAGCCGTACCATCATTGGGCCACTTCCCACTAAATGCCAAAGCCCTTTCTTTTTCCTTCACCTCGCTATCACTCGCACCTGCTGCGAAATCTGCCTACTCGCTGTACCTTATTTGACACCTCCCAATCTGCATGCTATTTTCACCATTCTGAGCGCGTGCCGGGCACTCTCCAAGGCATACAACCAAACCAAATGGGCAACAATCAGACGTCCAATCAGAGTGGGGTTTATCGATATTATCCTTTTCGGGGATGGCTTATTATAAATGCAAATAATGACATGGAAATCGGACCTAGGTCTTGATGTGCTTGCTCCGGAAGTTTCCTTCCATTTTCTTTCCTCGCTTGCATTTTTATTTTAGTCAAAATTAACTATGAGAAGGAATCAATTACTTCGTTAGCAATGTTTCATGATTTGTATTTGCGCAGGTACTTAGTTAGCAAGTTTCTTTTTTAAAAAAGTACTTCGTTAGCAAGTTGATAAACGGAGAGAGAGAGTAGACTGAGCGAGTGAATGGGCTCATATTTGGTATAATTCGGACCATTCAATTATATTCTTTTTAAGTATTTGGGGGTGATTGGTTCACACAGGAAAATAGTAATAAGAATGAGAATAAATATAGTGACGAATGAGAATGGATATTATCGTTATAATTATGATAATTGATTAAAAAAAAGGAATTATCAATGGTTAGTTTGTAAAAAAAATAAAAATAAAAATTTATTATATTTTATTTAATTAATTAATTAATTATAATTTAATTAATTATTTACAATATGTTGGTTAATTAAAATATTGTAATTAATTTTAATTAATTAATTATATTGTAGTTAATTAATTATATTTTAATTAATTATTTATTTGCCATATTTTAATTAATGAATAAATTATATTTTGATTAATTATATTATAGTTAATTAATTATTATTAATATTTTAATTAATTATATTGTAATTAATTAATTAAAATATTTTAATTAATGAATAATTATATTTTAATTACTTATATTGTAACTAATTAATTATATTTTAGTAATTAATTATTTATTAATAATATTTTAATTAATAATAATATTTTAATTAATTATTTAATTACAATATTTTAATTAATAATTATATTTTAATTAGTTATATTTTAATTAATAGTAACAAGCACACCCCTACATAACAATGATACCCATTCCTCTAGATTAGAGAGGAATAGGATATCACCTAAAAATTAACAATCAAAATAATGATTCTATAACTATAGTTCCTTACTAAACTCAATCTTTGATTCTATACCCATTCTCATTTTTTCATACTCATTAAACAAGCACACCTTTAATATTATGCATATAACTAACATTTTCCTTTTATTTAAAAGATGCATTATCTTGCATAAATTCTGTGCATTTTATTTTAAACTTAATAGTTCAAATCAAACTTATTGTTTTTAAATGCAATATAAGGAATTAGGAGTATTAAAATGACAGCATCAGTGGGTTATTAGCAGCTCCAATAAATTTAAATTAAGTATATGATGTTTAAGGGTTTATGACAAAATAAGCAGTTTTTGTTCACCCTAAGTTAAGTATAGAATTGTAGGACAAATTTTAAAACATGAGATCAAAATTTTACATTTATAGATAGGGACTAATGCTTAAATATGATTATTTTTTTGAAAATAAATGATATCGCTTTAATTTACTTTTTTGACGTATTTAACTTGACGGCTTTAATAAAACCAAACAGCGTTTGATTAATAGGATTCAAGCTTCATATTTAAAATGTTAACAAAGTTAATCATCAGATAACCATTATCTTCAATCGATATTTAAACAACTAGTAACTGATTCTGTTAAAAACTTTGACTTACAAAGGAAGTCTTCTGAAGGTTACTTAACTGTTAAGAATATTAAGCCGGCCTTACCAACCAACTACTGTTATTGTTATTTGCAAACAGAGACAGTTACACCAAACGGAATCTCAAACTTTAACTTATAAAAGGAAGACGTCTGAAGGTTACTAAACCGTTAAGCATATTAAGGACACGTTTTGATCTACAGTGTGATAGGAATAATTACTTAGGCCATCTTCAACTAAAGCACGAAAATACTAAATTTAGTATTTTGGTGCAATAAATCCACTCCAAAGAAGACACCAAATTTTCACATCAAAATTGTGCAATGAATAGTAACACACTAAATTTGGTGTGTTACTATTCATTGTACCAAAAATACAAAAAGATAACTTTATTCAATTACTTTTTAACATATTCCTTTTATGTCCTTTTTATAAATTGATTTATTTACATAATTTATT
This sequence comes from Erythroxylum longipes, assembly GCA_027563885.1. NCBI lineage: Eukaryota > Viridiplantae > Streptophyta > Magnoliopsida > Malpighiales > Erythroxylaceae > Erythroxylum > Erythroxylum longipes. The sequence goes on from JAOQMS010000006.1 coordinate 28,061,361, forward strand.
GAGTAATTAAATTTAAAACATATATTACTTTACACAAAATATATCATTACAAAGATCTCATTGAACCATTTAAAATGAGACTAATATTGAATATAATATTAAATTTATTTTTAATATTTATTTTTAATTCTTATTTATAAGTGTTATAAATTCATT
>JAOQMS010000006.1:28069020-28081588 GCA_027563885.1 Erythroxylum longipes
ATGCCTATAGGAAAAGTTATACTAATAGCCCCGAAGCAGGTATATGTGTAAAGTGTGGACTCACCAACGCTGATCTTCGAGGTATTCAGGTTGAAAGGGATAAATGGACTAGTCGACTACCATCGTAGTAATCGACTGTTCTAAGAGCTGAAATGAGCCTAAAAAAGGGGAGTTTTGAGAAGACGACTCGATAATAATAAATCTCGTGATTTTCTGACGGTGAGACTCCGATAACGGGGTCCAACAATATGAGCTCCAGTAGAGGTACAACAACAGAAATTATCAATTAATTTGACATGGTTTTTGGAAGGCCATGCAACCAATCCATCATGGAGTATGAATTAAGCTAGTTAATAAACTTCCAAAGAAAATCAATCCATCAAAAAGTATGAACTAATCTAGTTAATAAACTTTTACAGAAAACTAATAACTTGATCTTCTACAACTATCTTCATTTTATGCCTTATTCCAAGAGAAAATATGTACCCAACTTGTGTTATTGACCACCAAACAACATGATTAATTCTAGTCTGCGTAAGTACTCGTCACATAAGAAATATCTTCTCCAGCCGTGGCAGTGTTAAAAGAGCACAAAGGGTCGTCGGTTATGAACTGCATCCATGAGTCATCTTTGTCTTCCTCGTCTACACAAGAGGACGATACAATTGGAACATCAGGTGACATGGTTTCGTAGTCATTTGTTGCCCCATATCCATGAGGACTCTCCACAAGTGGAATACTACATTGATTTTGTTGATCTTCAATTTCGGAGCACGCCCCATTTTTCTTAAATACTCGACATAATGCGTAAGAGTCCTGCAAGTAAACATGTCATTTCTTGTCCCAAAGAGACACGAGACAGAATGAGAAAAAAGTTCAAAACAAACTTATCAAAAATGACTCTATTGTCCAGAATAAAATAGATGATTTTGCGTATTAAAATGGTATGGCAGGTTTTGGAATCTAAATTTGTAGCAAGCTTGGAGTTCTTTTTCAAAAGGTTTAAGTTTTTTTTTTTTCCGGCAACCAAAAGAAAACATCAGTTTCTGTTCGCTACTGCAATGAATTGATAAGAGAACATAAAGCAATCATTGGTTGGCTACAGACATTCAAGTAATATTGTTAATTAGGCATATGAATGTTGGTATTATGAGCTAAAATCATTTAATACTAACAGATGATGTATTTTCCGCATGTAATGTAAATGCTAACAAGCAAAACATCAAATTCGTGGATCTACTTACAAAAATCAAGTTTGACACAAAAGAGCAATTAATTATCATAAATTTATTACTTACGATATGAATGTTGGTTGCCCAATGGCTCGCTTTGCAGTTTGGAATAAAGCAAAAAGCAGCCGGCACCTTCTTATACCATGAAAGTGACGGGGGTTTCTACTTTTGTGTTAGGCTAATCTTAAACAAGTTTGTAAGAATGGATTCTTGACTTAAGGATCATAGAAATGATAAACTGATTGAATAAATCAAGGAAAAAAAATGGTTACAAGAAGGGATAAATTGAGTGATGTCATATGGGGGATAACACTTTTGTCTCATTAGATAAAACAAAGTAATGGAAGCCAAAACTTTGTGACACGACAGATCTAGCCCTACTCCAAGCAACGAATATGTCAGAGATTTGTAAGTTGGGCAAATGTAGTAAAATATTTAAAGCAAGGAGGCGAGCGAAGTGGTAGCAAGAAAAGTCTTGATTCTTCTGACTTTCCATGCAGTCCCATGCACTTTCAAACTTATATACTCTCCTATCCTATGGTTGTATTGAATGAAATAACTGAGTAATTTGGCTGCCAATTATAAGCGAGGCACATCAAACAATGCTTTAATATGCTTTTTGCACTTTTGCGGTAAAGGATGCAATGAACAGGAAATAAAAACAAAAGAAAATGCTTTTCCTGGTACCTAGCTAAAGCATAAGTACAAGCTTTCCAAGTCAACCAATGAAATACTAGCATGAAAATTTATATAAGTTCGACAAAAAATAAAACTAGAAGAAGAAAAATAATATGCAGAAACTGCATCTATAATTTCTGGAAATAAGAAATAATAAAAGAAATGGAGTGGTTTGACAGTTCTAAGTTGTGGTTCAATTGACACAGACACGATCAAATTCCTGAGATCAGATACAGGAGCTCACAGATCGTGCATGATCTAAACATAACGTATCGACTCTCTGAGGAAGAACTACAAAAGATGCAGAAAAAGCTGTGAGAGAAACAAGCGTTTGATGAAATACTAGCAATACTATTCAAAATCCATTGGTATCAAATTATTATGTATAATAATAATGTGATGTTTATGGATGTGATCGACTATAAAGAATGTTTGTAGCTAAGTAACGCGAGAAACCGAGAATCTTGAACAGAAGCTCTGCGTTTTACGTAAACATTTCTTCCTCGTCACATCACTGGCATGATAACCCAAGAATTAAGAAAGTAGCAATTCATAGATCTATAAACTGTTTTGTCATGCCATACTGATTAAATTATGAACCTATAATAGAGATCAGCAGCTGAGTTTAAGCATGCATATATTATCCTGAACGATTATCTTTAAATAGAATCACCAACTATAAAATGCACAAACCACCTGAATGCCAGAAGTGTCTTCACACTCCTTGTCGTCGAGGCGATATTCGTGCATAACCCAGTCAGTCCTAATCCCCTGAGGAGCTCGGCCTCTGTAGTACACTAATGTCTTCTTCATTCCAATGGCTCGATTCTGGCTTGTAACCCTTCTGTCTTTACCTGTGGACTTCCAGTATCCTGCTCTTGTTGCTCTATTAGTTCTAAAACCATTGGGATATTTCCTGTCCCGAGGTCCAAAAAAGTACCACTCTGGGTCTCTACTTGGCAAGAATGATTTCTCTGCAAAACAAGTATATAGATTCTTCCAATTGAAAATAGTGCTTAAACCCCTTCCTCATGCACGCCATTTATATATGCAAAGATAAATCTATATAAAACCTGAACTTCGATGTAGAGAAAGCTGAATCATAAGTGATAAGAGAAGGGATGGAAGAGACCTGCTAAATCCCAAGGCTCACATTTGTAAAGATCAACTTCAGGAATGATGTCAAGTTCAATTTCCTGGCGATTAATTTTGCGCTTGAGGTAATAGTTCACAAGCTCTTCGTCCGTAGGATGAAACCTAAAACCTGGCGGCAAACCGACGGGAGCCATTTGTTTACCGAAGGTAAATAAACAACAAGCAACTTCTGCATTTGTCTGATGCTTCCCTCACATATATATAAAGAGATTCAGGACCTCCCTGTCTTTGTGTCCTCTTCCACTTTCACTTTAACATATTCTCTCGCTAGACAAGTGTTCCTTGCAAGACGTTTCATTCTTACATAACAAATGATGTTGCTTCTGTTACAAGCTCTACAAACTACATAATATAAATGTCAGTGGACTGGATCGAGGAGAGCTTAATTTTGGGCGAACGTCCAAATAAGCTCATGTATAACTAGCGGATTACGTCAATTCCGAACTTAACTAAGTTGGGAAAACCCATCAGCCTCCACCACTTCAAATACTTCTACGTGTAAGTGACTTCATCTGCGACCGATTTCTCTCCCACAATTTAAAGTAACTCCCGACACTTTAATATACGTCCAAAACGACTTCCTATGTGTTGGGAGACAAATACAAAACTCTCTAAAAAATCAACTAAATATTAATAACAAGAAAGAACTATCTTTATTGCAAGAGTAGAAAAATATAAGAAGAAACTAAATAATGAAATAAACACTCAGATTTAATGTGAAAAATCCTTTAGCGTAGAGGGAAAAAACCACTAGACAAATTAATAAATAAATCTACTAAACTCAATAAAAATTGACAAAAAATTGATTTCTCACCTCCCACAATAATAAGTTGTCTCATAAAGTTTCAGGATTAAAACTTAAGTTGATATCACAGTCAATAATCATTCAAATCAATCCATAAAACAATCAAACAAGGACGAGAATACAATCCTTTTTGTCCTCTCACTGTTTTCCCTCACTTTTAGATGAAGTGGTCGCATTCTTTATCTCTATTCTTCTAGAATAAGACTCAAATAATTTATAAGCAACTTTTGGCTTTACAATTCAGAATCCTAATTGAACTGAACTAACTAGATCACATCTACACTTATCACATTACATCACCCTAACTAATTTGATGACTCTCTCATCTAAAAAGGACTCTGTCTGATATGATTTAAATATAGCCCAATTAATAAAATAAGAGATTACATTTAACTAGGAATGATACATCCATATCCATGAAGAACTCTATTATCTTTGGACGATCTTTTCACAGTCTTTATCTTTTAGAGTTGATGTATATCTACTGTAATCTTATCCACCACATCATCCAAGATTTCAAAATAGGGTTGGAAGCTCAACATTATACAACACCTTAACCTTAAGCTATTTTCCCATTTATTGTCGTAAATTGCTCTTTTTTTAGCAAGTATTTTTTATTGTATTTGTACAATGAAATTGCCTCCAAATAATATATGGGAAATGCTTCGTGACCTGTTACAGGTGGTCTTTGGTAGCTAACACCTATTAATTAGTATAAAAAATAAAACTAATTTTGTGAATCAAATAGTAATTTGAGATTTCATATAAACATAAAATAATTAAAAATTAAGGACAAATATCTCAAATAAACTATACCAAATTGTTCTCTTCTCCTCCACCTTTTGACCTTCACCTTTAGACAAGACAATCATTATTTTTTTTTTAAAATTAAGTAACATATTGAATAATAGAAATTAGATGCAAGATGCACCCAAAGAGTACAACTTACAAGTTTAACTAACAAGTAAAATCATCTAGGTAAAGGACTTATGACTAAGAGTTTAAACAAGAATCATTAAAGAGCTAGTAATGGAAAAGCTCGATTCAGGCTCTATATGTTACTAATGATAGGAGATACTTAAGTTGAAAGGGTTAATTCAAAGATGACCTTTATACTTTTCATACATATGCATGTTAATATAATCTCAAAATAGTTTAAAGCAAGTTTTAAAGACACATTGATAGGAATCAAGTTGCCTTTAATTTTATGAGTTTGACAAGTAGACTAATTATGTGATCAAAGAAGAAAAGGCTTCCAGATGCACTTAATGGTGCTGGAGAGAAATGGCTACACGTGAGAATTCAAACTAAGTTAAAGGATAAGAATTGGTTAGCTTGATTCACACAACCGTATACTAGTCTTAAGAGTCCTCCAAACTGTGCCTAAATTCACTAAGTTTTAAAAGGATTTATAATCTCAACTACAAGCATGTCCCAGATTATGTCTAACTTCATATAAGTAATAAAGAGATCTAAGGTCTATACATGAGTGTGTCCCAGACTGTTCCTATTGACATTAAAAAGTTTATAACCAATATAACCTTATCCCAAGCCATGCCCACTAGTTTTTGTTGTTTAGTATTTAAGTCATATTTCTTTTAGGTAGAAAAACTTTTGACTTTTTTTTATTTAAGAGTTATCAAAGCTTCTTTTACTCATTCTTCATTAAACTTTAAACTTATCAAATATTTCTTTCTTTGTGGCATTCAAACACTTAATAAATTATGTTATGGATTCTTTATAATAAACAAGTTAATCATCTTAAACATCTATTTTGACTTTTTAAGGTTTGATTCAAAATTGCTCTTGGGTTCTTTAGGGTATATTTTAAAGTGGATTCACATTAGTTGGTATCAGATCTTGGCTCTAAATTAGGAGTGGTTATCTTTTTAAAATTATATTATGTATATTTGTTAAAAAGAATATATTATTTTTTGTTATTCCTTTCCATCATATTAGATCCTATTATTTTTTAAGTTTCAAAAATATCAAATTTAATCATCTTCTTATTTTTATGGTTTACCTATCTACACCTTTTTATTATTATAGTTTCTTCTTTTTTCAATTATGTTGTTTTATGTCATTCATACCAATTGTTCTTGTGGTTTTGAAAGGAAAAGACAAGAAAAGAAAAGAAAGTGGTGTAGCAATGGTGAGTTGGTGACCTAAAGAAATCATTTCCAAGTGAAATTTAACATTCTTGCTAGCCATCCATGTTTTATTCATTTTTTTATATTTTTTGTTTTAACCATGAGTTATTCTCTCTTCTTGATTGAAAGTTTTTGATTTTTTAAAACTTTACAAGGTTGAATTGTTATTTGAGTTTGTGTAATTTTTAAATAATTTGTGAAAGAAGAAAGTGAGTGGTACAAGGCAAGAGTGTGTGAGAAAAATTTATTGAAAAATCTAGATATTTAGAGATAAACGTAAGCGAAATGAATAACATTAATCAAAAGAAACATTTGAGGAAGTGTTGTAAGGTTATTACTAACATTCTATTGTATTTTGAATTATATCTAATCAGGATAGAGTTTAGGGGAAAGGAAGGATAATACGTTTATGCTTTAAGCCATACAATAATATTTTGAATGCATAAATATGATGTTTGACAAGATTAGAAATTGAATGGAGTTGCAAAATAATATTATAGCCAATTTCAAAGGAGATAATTACCACAAGTTCCTAATACAAATTGGTAACAATGACAAGTTCTCCAAGATAATTTTGATAATAACGAAGAGGGGGGTATATTATATGATGAATACTAACCATTAAGAAATAATATGCATAGATTTACACCATCAAGGTGATTGATAAGACAAAAGTCATAAAAGGAAGCTTAGGCAAGATCTCAACATTGAGAACATTAAAATGAAGATTCCTTCATTCCAAGGGAGGAATGACACTGAGGCCTAATTCGAATGGGAAAAGAAGATGGAGTTGATTTTTGACTACCACTATTACACCATAGAGGAAAAGCTTAAATTAGTTTTTATTGAGTTTATTGATTATGCCATAATTAGTGGGATAAACTTTTATTAAATAATCAAATGAGCCATGAGAGGCCTATTGAAAACAGGGAAGATATGAAGTTGATCATGAGGAGTTGCTTTATCCATAATTATTACTGTAGCGATTTCTTTCAGAAATTACAATGCCTCTCTTAAGGTTCAACAAGTGTTAAGGAATACTATAAGGAGATGGAGACTCCTATGATTTAAACTAATATAAAAGAGGTTCGAGAAGTCACTACAGCTTAATTCCTAAATGGTTTGAGTTACAAGGTTACTCATATGATACAAGTTCAAAATTTCATATAGCTAGAAGATATATTTCATATGGCTATATAGGTGGAAAGGAAACTAAGCAGGAAGGGAAAACTTTCATTACAAAATTCTAGTTCATCTTCATGGAAATTAAGTTAGAAAAAGAGATGATAAGGCTACTCCTAAAGCTAAAATATAACCACCTAAAATACAGAAAAAGTGCCAAGTAAAGTGAAAGGTAAATCTAAATTTAAAACTCATACTCATACTTATAAAATTAAATTCTTTTGTTGTACAGGAATAAGGAACGTAGCTTCTTAATGTTCTAAATAAAATGGCAATGATTATGAGTGGTGATGAGGAAATTGAGACCAAGGTCAAAAGTGATGATAATTTTATACTACTACTAAAAGATTGTGATGATGATGGTGATAAGTATTTGGTGGAAGGAGAGATGCTTATGAATAGACATACTTCAAATGCCCAAGCTAAATATGATAATAATAGTGAGTAATGAGAGACATATTTCATGTCAGATGCCACACCAATAATGAAACATGTAGGGTGATTATTAATGAGATAGTTGTACAAATGTAGCCAGCACTATCATGGTTGAAAATTTGAGCTTACTTACTTAAAAGAAGACCTTGGGAATTTGATAAGAGGAACACAAAAGATAAGTTTAAATTTTTTTAATCTTTTTCCATGAATAATAAACATTTTGTTTTTGTACCACTGACACTAAAATAAATATATGAAGATCAAGTTAAGTTGAGAAGAGAAATTGGAAAGAAGGAGAGTAAGCTAAAAAATAAGGGTAAGAGATCAAAAGATAAAGAAAATAAAAATAAAGAACTAATTAAAAAAAGAAGGAAATTTTTTAGGGGAAAAAAAGAAAGAGAGTGTTAAGAGAAAACCAAATAAATAAATGATTTTTTATGCTAGTCAAAGTAAGACAAGACAACCCTTTTTTTTTTCTAACAAGCATATAATTATACTATTTTACAATAAGGCTTATTTTAATAATAACAATCTTGACATTTCCTTACCTTGTGTTTTTGTTTCTTTATTACAGGATTCCCCAAAATTCTTTGATGATTTCCTTAGTGATTTACCACTAATAAGAAGAATAAAACATCAAATTAATTTCATACCTTATGTTATCCTTCTTAATCAACCAATCTATAAAAGTAACTTAAAGGAGACCAAGGAGCTTCAAAGGCAAGTTAAGGAACTTTTATTAAATGGTATGTTAGAGAAATCATAAGTATATATGTTATCCCAGCCTTGCTTGTTCCTAAGAAGGCTCAGCCATAGAGAATGTATGTTTACTATCAAGTTATCAACAAAATAATGATAAAATATTAACATCTTATTCTTATATTATACAACATGTTTGATGAGTTACAAAGTTCTAATGTGTTTTCAAAAATTAATTTAAAAAGGCGATATCATCAAATTAGATTGAAAGAATGTGATGAGTGGAAAATAACCTTTATAACAAAATATGGTTTATATAAGTGGTTAGTGATGCCTTTTAGATTAACTAATACACCTAGTACCTTCAAGAGTTTAATGAACTATGTTTTGTGTGATTTTATTGGAAAATATATCGTTATTTGTTTTTGTGATATTATAATAAGTGGTAAGATTTTAGATGAGCATGTTGAGCATGAAATTTCATTTTAAATATTTTTCAGACAAGAAAAACTATATGCAAATCTAAAGAAGTGTTCCTTATGCATAAATAAAGTATTTTTTCTATTATTTTTTATGAGTACAAAAGGAATAGAGTTAGATGGAGAGAAGATTATGACCATTCAAGAGTGGCCTACACCTAAATCTATAACTAATATAAGAAGTATTCATTATTTAGCTTGTTTTGATAAGAGGTTTATGAAAGATCTTAGTGCAGTAGCTGTACCATTCATTGAAGTTATTGAAAATTCTCCTAGTTTTAAGTAGGGTAATGAACAAGAGCGCACCTTTAAATAAAGGTTACGTTATACTCTTCTTTTAGCTTTATCCAGCTTTTTAAAAAATTTTGAGAATAAATTTGTTGTAGCAAAAATAGGCATTAATGTTATTTTTATGGAGGAAAATCAACTAATTACAAGAGCGCACCTTTAAATAAAGGTTATGTTATACTCTTCTTTTAGCTTTATCCAGCTTTTTAAAAAATTTTGAGAATAAATTTGTTGTAGCAAAAATAGGCATTAATGTTATTTTTATGGAGGAAAATCAACTAATTACCTACTTTAGTGAGAAACTTAATGAAGTTGCTATTAACTACCTAACTTATAATAAGGAGTTATAAGCATCAGTAAGGGCTTCAAATACTTGACGATATTATTTATGGTCCAAGAGTTTGTTATTTAGACTAACTATCCTTAGAGAATTTTAAAAGGCAAGGGAATGTGAATCGCTAATATGCTATATAGATTGAATTCATTGATACATTTCCTTATGTGATCAAGTACAAGCATGGTAAGAGAAATATAGTGGCTAATGCATTATCCCAAAGGTATGTCTTATTTTATACATTAAATGAAACATATTAAAGAATTATATAAGAACAATGTTAATTTTGAATATATCATTAGGGCTTGTGGAAAACTATTTTTGAAAATTTCTTTAAGTATAATGATTTTTTATTTAAGAAACATAAAATGGATACGTAAGAGTTCTTTAAGAGAGTTATTAGTGTGTCAGGCACATAAGAGACGATTGAAAGGTCATTTTGGCATTAAAAAGAATTTACTTATTTTTTATGAACATTTCTTTTAGCCTTACATGCATTATGATAAAATTTAAGTCTAAGGTTATTCCATATAGATTGTATAATCCTTTACAATACCTAGTGAACCTTGGATTGATATTTCTAAAGATTTTGTTTTATTTTTTACTATGTTAAAATGTGGTAAAGAATCTATCCTTTTTTAATGTTGATATGTTTTCTAATAAGGCACATTTTATTATATGTAATAAAATTAAAGATGTAACCAGCGTAACTAATTTGCTCTTTAAGGAGACATTATGACTCTATAGTATTTCTATGAGTATTTTGTCCAATAGAGATACTAAGTGCCTTAGCTACTTTTGAAAGGTTCAACTACATAAATGGTCAAACTGAAGCAGTAAATAAGACTTTAACTACTTCACAAGTGCTATCATTTAAAAAAATTTAAAATAAAATTTAAAATAAAATAAATTATTTATCATTCATTGAATTTGTATATAATAGAGTTTTTCATCTCCACTTACTCCACTGGATTTTATTCCTTTACCCATTTATGAGAGGAGTCACTTAGATGGTAAAAGGAAAGTTGAAATAATGAAACAATTGCATGAAAATATTCGACAACATATTAAAGAAAAAATGAAGAATATCCATTCAAAGCTAAGAAAGAAGAACGAGAATTAACTTTAAACTAGGTGAAGGAGTATTGGTGCATATAAGAAAGGAGAGGTTCCTAGATCGAAGGAGGTCTAAGATACAACTAAGAGGAGATGGTCCCTTTCAATTTGTTGAACATATCAATGATAATGCATATAAATTAGATCTTACAAATGGGTATAATATGAGCACTACTTTTAATGTTTTTTTATTTAACTCTTATTGACATATGAGGTAATTCTAGGATGAACCTTTTCAAAGAGAGAGGGAATGATAGACATTAAGTTTCCTTTGATCCTTTGAATTTTACAAGTAGATCATATTTGTAAATAAAGAAGAAGATGTGCTTAAAGGTGTTGTGAGAGAAATGGCTATTGATTAATAATTATTTAACAATATTTATAAATATTTAACGTGTTTTGCTTATTATTTAATTTTTATAGTATTTTTGGTACTTAATTAGCTTCAAGTGTATTTGTAGGTGATAATTGCCTTCTTGGACTAAAAGGAGAAGAATTTGGATGAAATCATAGCATGGAATGAAGATTTAAAGCAATTAAAGACCTATAAGACTGTGTATAATGACTATGTAAGTCTATGTAAACGTCTGGAGATTTAAAGAATATTGTTTCTGGTCGTGTGAAGTTACATGCCCATATATATTGATATACCCGTGTAAGTCTTTATGTTCATGTAAAATTTGCAATTCAAGTTTTTTTGGAGATACTCTGCCTCCTATAAGATCGTGTAAGTGACCGTTTATATTCTAGAAACCCTAGTTTTTACTATAAAAGGACGTGAATGGAGGTAAATAGAGAGGAGGTGAGTTTTTGAGTTGTAAGAAACACAGAGAAGCGACAATTCTGAACAGAGGATGATGAAAACATGAAGACTACATCACAAGATCCAATAGAGAGCTACATTCAATCCAAATTGCAAGAAGATTCATTAGAGAAAAAATGGAGATTTAGAATATGATTTCTTTGATTTCTATTTATTCTTCTGAATATTTGTTATTGGTTTTGTTTTCTATAAATAGAAACTAATTTGTTTAGTGCCTAGGTGTGATGAAACCTAAGTTGTGATGACAATATCATTTGATCTTTTGTTTAATGCAATTTAATTTATTGAGATTAAATTATGTGTATATTATTGAATTAATATATCTAAAATATTAGTTCATAATTTGATTTCATGTGATTGAGATTAAGAAATCATTTTGTGTGAATAGATCTAACAAGTTGGAACGAGTTACATGCAAACCTAGAGATATGTCAGCATAAATCCTCTTGATTAGGGTCAAAACTAATAGTAAAATTCACGAATCAATGATGCAATCTTATGGGTTTTAACTAGAAAGATATTTCAATTAATCAACTAAGGGTTTAGTTGTTAATAGTCTTCAGAAAGATATTAACATAAGATAGGAATTTTCATAACCTTTTTTATTGTTTCGAACCTTAAGGGTTATTTATATTACGTGTTTGTTTGAAACTTAGAAAATTGTTGAAAGGTCTATTATTTCTTTCATTGTGGTACAGAATGCTCGAAGTTGATTAAAAAAATTATGAATAAGGTACCAATAGAGTTGCAATAAAAAGGCCTGCTAATTTGTAGACAAGTTTCTTGAAATTCCTTCTAATAAATTTCTTTCAATTTAGCCCTTTCTTATTATTCCATACCTAAACCCCATTACAACCTTTATAAAGAACTTTTGATTTATGTTTCTAGTTTATACATAAGTGGTGGAGATGTGATAATATTGCAAGCCTATAGTAAGAGTTTTACTTCGCATTGATTCAGATTTTTAGTACTTTTCACCTTAAACATTTGAGTGAACTAAGAGAAATCTTGGTGAGAGTGTAAAGATTTATGCTTTTGATTTAAATGTGATTACTGAAATGATTACTATGAATAATGTTTAAGAAGTTAATTTTATGATAATCTGATTCTAATTGTGTAACACCCCACTCCCACTGGACCCGAACCCGATATCGATGGTGATATCCGAATCCGTGCCCCGCGAGGGTGGCGT
>JAOQMS010000006.1:28081688-28103069 GCA_027563885.1 Erythroxylum longipes
ATCACTATTCACAATTGCATGAGCATGAGATGTGTTTTCCTAATGATCTCACGTATACACATTTCTATAATTCAACCAGTTATATGGAAACAGGATGTTACAAATTGTATGTTAATTTGATTCAATATGATATGATGATTTATAGTATGAATGGACAGGTTAAGATTAATGAGGGATGGATGTAAGATTTATAATTTTGATTATGATTTGCTTGAGAACAAGCAAAAGATTAAGTGTGGTGATGTTTGATAGATCCATAATTGAACATATTTATACCTCATATTTGATGTATTTTTGTTTGATATTTTATACTTGTATTTATTATTTGGTACTTAATTTGCTCAAAGTGTGTTTATAGGTTATAATTCCCTTCATATACTTAAACGAAAAGATTTGAAGCAAAGAAGGGATACATAATCATGCATCAACCCGTGTGTTTCTCTCAAGTCATGTAAAATCGTGAATTTTGGGTTTTTTAAGTTATACATAGCCTAGCACACAACTGTGTATTAAACTGGGCATCGCCTATAACCTTAAAATTTACTATAAAAAGACATGTTTAGAGACAAAATAGAGGAGAAGATATGTATACATGTTCAGAGACTTTGAGAGGCAACTCAAGGGGAAATTTTGACTCAAAGAAGTGGAAAACATGAAGAAATCATCAAAAGATCCAAGAGAACACAAGATCACATCTCTACCTTGTAAATAATATTCGACAGGAGATAAAAGAGAGATTTAGAATTATGAACACTTCATTTTCTATTCTTTTTTCTGTTTATGTTTGATTTTGTTTTCTATCATATGTAACTAAATTTCTTTAGTTTCTAGGTTAAATGAACTGTATGTTTATACTTTAACACGTTTTGATTCTTTTATTATGATTTCATAAAATAGAGATTGAGAACCCCTTGTATCAATATATCTACAGTAGTTGAAAGGATTTGATTACAACCCAGGAGATAAGATGATATAAATCCTCCAGATTATGGTCAAACTTAATAACAGGATTCACAAATCAGTAAAGCAATCTTATAAACTTTAACCCGAGTAATTTGGTTGATAAACGTAGGATTAGTTGTTAATAGTCTCAACTTAGTTATTAGCATACCATAGGAATTTTCAAGGTCTAATAAATCATTAAAACAATTGCATAATAAAAGATCAATCAATTAAAGGGTTTTTAAGGGGATTCGAAACCTATATACTAAGTCTTAATATCGATAGTTTTCTAGGTGAATTATTATTTCTCTATTCAAACTTGCTGCTTGTTTATTTTATTTGTTTAATTTTTCTTTAATTAAAAATCAAATCCAAATTTATAGACTAGATAATAGGATAACGGTAGCTACTAGTATACGTTGTCTTTGTGAAATCAACCAATACTTGTCATTACTAGCTACATCTACACAGTGCACTTGTGGTTAGTTAATAATTGATAGACTTAGAAAAAGTTAATCAACATCTTAGGAGAATGTTCGATTACGCTAAACCAGACTTAATAGGACCAGAGTCTAGTATTGTTAGACAGACTGTGAACATCAATAATTTTAAAATCGAGTCAAGTATCATTTAGATGGTGTAGATATCTATCCGATTTAATTAACTACGAGATGAAGACCCAAACACACACATCTCAAATTTTTTTGGAGATTTGTGATACCTTCAAAATGAATGGAGCGAATGATGATGTAATAAAACTGTGATCATTCCCATTTTCTTTAAAGGGAAAGACTAAGCAACGGTTGAATTCAATGTCATAATCATCACTAACTACATATGATCAAGTGGCAGAGAAATTTTTATTGATGTACTTTCCATAAGTGAAGACTGCAAAATTGAGGAATGATATCTCCTCCTACTCCCATGTTGATATAGAAATGCTACATGATACATATGAGCGGATCAAGGAGATGTTAAGAAGATGTTGATATCAGGGTCTACCGTTTTGGACATAGATCTAAATTTTTTTAATAGGCTGAATTAGAATACAAGACAATTAATTGCTGCAGTAGCTAGCGGTTAGTCTCAATAATAAGACACTGGAAGCAGGCCAAGACCTTATTGAAGATATGGTAATCAATAATTACCAGTGATGCTCTTGTCGAGCTAGAATTTATTAGCCAGTAGGGGTGTATGAAGTGGACACTGTGACGCAGGTGGCGAACCAGGTGGAAGCACTTCGTAAAAAAATTGATGGATTGATGATGAATCCCTAAGGCCAAGTTATGTAGTGTGAAGTGTGTAGGTTACAATATCTAGGTCAAAATTATCAAGTAGTACAACCCGAGTATATGGATTACATGGGGAATGCTCCTAAACTATAAAATAATCGATATAACAATACTTACAATCTGGGATGGAGGAACCCTAACTTTTCTTAGGGAAATCAAGGCCAAGCAAGGAATAACCCTTTACTGTGATTTCAACAACAAGCACCACAATCTAAGAAGCATACTCTAGAAGAGATGATGTTAAAGAATAATCAAGATTTTATCTCAATACATTAACGAATGGAGGCTTCTATACATGGAAGTTTAGATTACACAAATTGCTAAATTAGTGTCTGAAAGACCACAAGAGAGTTTACCTAGTACAATTAAAACAAATCTTAAAGAACGTGTAATGGAAATTACCTAAAAGAGTGGAGTAGAGCTTCTAAAAGAAGGAGACTATTGAGAGTCAATGTAAAGTTGAATGTGAAGGTCCCTATAAGAAAGTTAAGGAATATCAATCTGTCATCCCTTATCCTACAAAAATGAAGAAAAATCGAATGGATGCACAATTTAGTAGGTTCCTTGAAATGTCTAAGCTACTCCAAGCTAGCTTACCTTTTATTAAAGCTCTTTTGCAGATACCATAACATATTAAACTTTTGAAGGAGCTATTATCGAACAAGGAAAAGTTGGAGTAGCTACAAACTATTATGCTGAGTGGAAGGAGCCCAAAAGTTCTAAAAAACAAACTACAGAGAAGCTTATAGATCTAGGGAGTTTTACTATCCCTTGTGAAATTGGTAGTTTAAAAATAGATAAGGCTATAGTTGACCTAAGGGTCAAAATTATTATGATGCCTTATTCATTATTTAAAAAACTGGGATTGGGTGAATTAAAGCCTACTAGAATAAGTGTGCAATTAGCAAATAGATTGATAAAATATCCCAGGGGAGTTTTAAAGGACATGTTGATTATGGTTGATAAGTTTGTCGTCCCAGTTGATTTTGTGATTCTTGACATAGAGGAAGATGCAAAAGTGCTTTTAGTCCTTGGTTGACCCTTTTTGGGAACTGTTAAATCGATAATAGATTTTGATAAAGGTTAGTTAAAATCAAAGGCAGGGGATGAAGAGGTTGTTTTTAAAGTGTCTAATGTTATGAATCCAACTTTTTAACAAATAGATGTGATTGAATCTAGTCAGTCTCATGATTCATTATTGGATATTTTACAGGACTCTACTTTTAAAAGTGCACTGGAACCCTTGCAAGTTCAAGGTAATAAATCGAAGGAAAAATGTGGCAAGAACTGACAATAGGTAGATTCTTTAGAGGTCATGGAACCTATGTAAGACTAAAAAAAATACCTAATTTGTATAAGCCCCCTAAAGCATTAAAGCTATGTTGAGCTAACAACGTTAAACAAGAGTTATATGAGAGGTAACTATAAATTAGGATAGCCTTTTTTTTGGTTAAATTCTATTTCATTCTATTTTTATCTTAATGTTGGCAAGGTTTTATTTGAGTATTGGTGTGTTTTAGATTAAGACGTTAAGCATCCTAGAGAGATTATATATAATGGGCATGTGTGTTAAGGTTTCATAAATTTGAGTGAAAATTTTTAAATTTGTCCTTCTATTTTTCATGTTGCACACATTTACAGAGAGCTACACGCTCTCTAGACATACTCATGTAGACTTACATGGTCAGATACAAACCTGTGCAACAGACCATGAGAGTCTACCATAAGTTATAGGTCAATGACCTATATAGTCAGGTACATGGTCGTGTAGTAGACATTGTAGGTTTGCGACAAACCTTAAATTTTCCCTACCTCTTCATTTTTCTCATTTTCTCATCACTCTCTACTCTCCTGTAGTTTCCCTCTTAATCTTCCAACTAATTTCTTGCATTTTTCTTACAAATTTGCAACACCTAAGTAAGTATTCTTGTTAACTTCACTAGTTTAAGCATGAACAATTAGGTATTTTGCACTTTTTAGGGATTATGCACCCTAAAAATGTTAGGGATAGGGTTTAGAGATTTTGTGAAATTTTGCGTAATTTTATGGTTAATTGTAGTTTAATAGTTGAATTTCATCCCTACCCATATGATTTGTTGATTCAATTTGATGAATTGCATGCAAATTGGATGAAATTCAACTAAAAATGCAAATATGGAATGTATATGCTTTGCTAAACTTTTCGTTGAGGAGAAAAGAAATTATGCTCTTCCTGCTGAATTGCCTATCACGAAATTAAATGAGAATGGTGAGCGTAAAAAGGTGTAGTGCCCCTTTCCTACCCTTGGAAACCCAATTTAGTTAGGAAAAAATGGTAACTAACTGGGAATGTTTTTAAAATTGGGACTCATAATAAACTGATGGGGATCACATCTATTAAAAATTTTAAGGGTGATTTAGTAGCAGATTTAAGGAAGAAGATCACAAATTCTGATAACTTGGAAGTGCAGTAAGATTTAGGAGATAGTAAACTTACTGGTGTGATGACTATACTCGAGAATGAGACTTCATTTGCTACTATAAGAATGGAGAATGTTAATAAGGAAATGCTAAGTGAGGCACTATCTAAGAATTTAGTCTTAGTAAATTCGGATACAATAATGTGGGTTGATATAACAGTGTATGAATCTAGAAATAAGGCAACACTCTCTGCTATCCAAGAAATTCATAGTAAAGTCCCAATAGTGAGTCTAGTGTATAAGGACATTCCTAAGTAAGAGTAGAGGGTAATCTTAAAAAAAATGTGAATCCATTGGTGCAAGGGAATTGTTTTGAGTAGGAGAAACTGTAACACCCAGATACCCCCTAGGAGGATAAGCAGATGCTACACAAAACAGAACTAAAGTAATCTAATACATACTAAAGCATTTCTAGAAACTCAAGGAGCATACATTTCATTCATCATTAGTTGGGTCATATTTAGAACATAACATACACATGATACTTATTACATACAAGCCTTAAATCCAAGTTCAAATTATATTAAGGTTTTTACAAACCATTAAACAAAACACAAAGTACAACGTATCTCATTACATTGAAGAACAATTTAAAACAAATTGAACATTTCCAGAACAAAACACAATCTTCTTGGCCACTGCAGTTGTCTTTGTCCCAGTCTCAAGTCTTCTTATAAGAACCTACACGGGGTAAAACCACCATGCTAAGCATATAACTTAGTAAGAAATAACTAAACAACATATAAACTGGTGACTATTTTTAACAGTCGTCTAACATATTCATGCACTGGATCTTAACAAATCTTAGAAAAACTTTAATTGTTCAAATTACTGAACATTCCAATATCATTTGCATTAGAACAGAATAGCATAATCATAATAGAATATACTTACATCAAACTTATAAATATCTAAACATAATATCAGAATCACAAAATAGAACTTTAAAGTATCTGAACAAATCTTGCTTATATCAAAACAACATTTAGTAGTATGAGAATTGAACTTAGCTTAAATCAGAATTGAGCATTTATCAAAACGGAAAACTAGTTAGCCTACTAATCCTTTTTACAGAAGTAGGTAACGGAACCAGAACAGGAGATACCTATTGGTATCACAAAACAGGCGAGACTTATATCTCAACACCGAAGTGTCTTTATTAGGAGATACCAAAGTGTCAATATCAGGAGAGACTTATGTCTCAGACATCGAAGTGTCATTATCAGGAGACACCGAAGTGTCGACACCTTAAATGTGTCTAGGAGTAGCTGCAGACCCTTCTAGGTATGCCTATTTACCCACGACTAGTACTTGGCAATTTTAAAACAAAACATTTCAGATTTTACATGCACATCCAACTAATCATATAAGCATAAACATTTGTAATAATGTACCATTAAAGGCATTATGTATTTCCCATTCCATATCATGACACAAAGTTCCAATTTGTAAACAATCATATTCAATTCACAACCCATAAACCTTGTGAAACACATATGTATTCATAAGAACACATTCATCTTTAAACACATCATTCTTTTCAACATTAGACACATTATTAATTAACCTCACATTCTTTAAGTAATTATCTCCATTAATAAACCATAACTCAATTACCTTTTACTCCATTAATCTAACATCATCTAGGTTCATTTTTAATCTCAATAAAGTTTAAATAAACCATTATTAAAAGCTCTAACCTTATATATGTCAAAAATTGCACAAAACTAAGTTTTTCACTTTCCTAACCCTTTTCCATATTTTCTCACGATAAGTTTTGGGTCATATTTGTATGGACATTTTAATATAGAAATTGAGGTTTTTAGGTAATATGTTCTTCAAAAAAAATATTCCTCTATGTCTTAAGTTTCTAATGAACTAAATTTTATACAATTTGGTTCATTATTTCTAGAGTTATTCCTAAAATACTATAGATAGTTCTTAAATGGTGACAAAATCCATAACTTAACTTCAAGCCAAATTTCAAAACCCTTAGAGATAGAAATAAAATTATATTACTTAATGAAAAGTGTAGAAATATGTATTTGGTTCAATATAAAATTAGAATCACCCCATTTGGATAACTATAGGTCAAGTTATATCCAAAATACTGATGTCTATTCAGTGAAGCCTGTTTAGTGAAACCACTACAATTGTCATACCCCTTCAACACCCCTTCACCATAGTTCCTCAATTACACCTTATTCATGCCTCAATTCCACTTAAAATTCATGTCTATAACTAATTCAAAAATCATTCATTAACTAACTTACAAACCAATCTCTTCCACACATCAAAACCAAACCAAAAATTATCCCACAAATACTATTTTTCCAACATTCATTTCTCATCATCTTAACACATATTCCATAGTAATTCAATTATCATACAACTTATATTAATACAAGATATAAATATCAACATCATAATACATACTTCATTCTAATTCAATTATCATCAAACCTGTATTAATACATGCTGCCGAGTTTAGAATTCCCTTACCAAATTACCTTCAAGTTCTTTCTTCCAAAAACTAACCAAACCCCTTTATGTAACCAATACACAACCCTCAATAAATTATTATCAAAACATATCCTAACTAAAAATTTCACAGAAGCATTAATAATACGTCAATAATCATTTTTCATGTTTTATAATTTGACTAATTTAGGTTCTAAAGCCTTTAAAAATCAGGAAATAATATAAGGTTCCTGCACAAGGGTCTATCATAGGTAGTATTAAGGAAACAAGCATAGCTCGAGCTCTAGTCACTATTCTGTCAAGCCACTTTCACATAGATCAATTTAAACTATATCTATAACTTTCATTCTTTGAGTTTCTCCAAATTCGTGCTCTAAAGATATGAAAGACAGATCGAAATAGAAAGACGAATTTGAAACCAGAATTTCAACTTACCTTGATAACTTCTTTCCTTCTCCTCTTTTCTTCCCCTTTTTCTTTCCTTCTCTTCTCATTTTTGTTTTTCTCCCTCTTCTAACCTTATGTTTGACCTTCACTCTCACTTCTATTGCCTTTTTCATCCATTTTCTATAGAAAATTCAAGGAAGTCAAACTAATCTATGTGTCACCATTCCATTGGTCCATGTGTCACCATTATTTTAATACATATGTTATCCTTCTATTAGTCCATATGTTACCATTCTATTGGTCCATGTGTCACTTAATTTAGGCTTAACATGTTACTCATTTAAACCTCCATATGTCACTACCTGTAAGGCTACACATGTCACCAATTATAAGGCTACATATGTCAACATTTGTAAAGCTACATATGTCACCATTCTAAAGCTCCACATGTTACAAGTCTAAAGTGCCATTTGTCACCTTAAGATGTTGCCATTGGTCACCTACAAAATTAGTCCACATTTCACTCCAAAATTGGTCCATTTGTCACATAATCATTGGTCCATTTTTCAATCAACCAATGGTGCCAAATGTCACTCAAAGTATAGGCTTAATCATACTAATTTTCATATACCAACTTATCTTGCCACTTGACAATTTTCCTATTCCAAATGTCCATTTTAATACCTTAATTATCTTATGGTGTTACTTAATCCCAACTCACTAAGTATGATCCATTAACCAAAATTCAAGACATATGCAATTTACAATCATATCATAATTTCTAGTACATATACTTTCATGCATATGTAACATTTCAACTAGGGTATAATTTGGGGCCTTACAAAAACCATTTGATACTCATATTTTTCCTTTAACTGATCAAATTATTCAGCACAATGAAGTGATGGAGAAACTAAATGTCCAATATGATAGCATTGCAAAACTGGAGATGTCATAACTATGGAAAAATTAGCAGTACAATTTTTTATACATAAAGCATACACTAAAATACAGGAAGTATGCATTGAAATACTAGCGAGTTCAATGTAGCAGGTGGACAATTCGAAACAGGAGGCTAATACAGCTTACTCAAAAATTTAAAAAAAAAGCTCAAAATTTTGACTTAATTGTGGTTCCAAGGGTGCAGGAGGACAGTTATGAGAAACAATTATGCCTTTTTGTTAATGTTACTATAGCTACTCAAATGAATATTGAAGAGTTTAAGGAACTAAATGTGCAGAAGGAGTATGAAGGCATTGCTAAACAAATAGAAGTCAAACCTATTAATATACTAACAGTACAATCTGCAAGCTTGAAAAAACAATGGTTAAGGAAGCTTTTTTAGAAGAAAAAAAAGCCACTAATAGTAGGGCTTCTCGAAATTAAAATAAAACTCTCTGTGTCAATTGTTTCAAAGTTTTTGGGAGCAGATCGGTAGGTTATTTCGAACCATTCATCTCAACACAATGGAAGGATCTTGTGTTACTTTAGTTCCAACAAAATTTTAGTTTAGGTATAAGCAAAATCTAAGCAACTCATCCATTTTGAGACGCAAGCTGATTGGCACATCCTCTGATTTTAATCTTTCACTCATGTACACTCCTAATTTTCAATTTCAAAGAGCTTCTCTATGGAATAAATTGCAGTCTATTGCAGATAAAGTTTGGCTATTAATTGGAGATTACAATTGCATTCTCACTGATCAGGAAGTTCAAAGAAGACGGGGGTTTCATATAGTGATAGGACATGAGTTAGCCAAATTGCCTTATAAAGCTAAAGTTATCGATTTGAGTATCAAGGGGAGGCTATTTACATAGTATAACAAACAATATGGCCATATGCTTACACAGAAAAAGCTTGATAGAGCTTTGGCTAACCAATGTTGGTTAGTTCAATATCCTCATTTTATTACTGAATTTGGTGAAACTTCATTTTTATATCATTCATTCATCAGCATTCAAAAAATTAAAGCGATAAGGAAGCCAAGGGCTCCTTTTAAATTCTTTAATGGCCTCTCAAAGTAGGATGGTTTATTGCATTTGGTGGAATCTTGTTGGAACTTTAATGTCGATGATTTTCAATCCTTCCAACTTGTTCAAAAGCTGAGAAGAGTTAAACATTCTCTTAAAGCTTTCTCTAAAGCTAATTTAAGGTAGATTAAGGTTACTCATCAGTTGCTTAGTGAGGCTCAAAAGGCTTGCTATCTATTCCCACATGATAATCTTTTAAAGTAGACCGAATGTGCAAGATTAAAGGATCATTAGGATGCTATGAATTTGCATATTTCTATTTTGAAACAGAAAACTCGTATATTAGCGTAGAGATGGTGACTCTAGCACTAAATTCTTCCATGCTTCTTTATTTGTTAGGAGGAATAATAATATGATTGTGGAACTTAAAGACTCCTTGGGGAACTCTTTCTCTGATCATGATGTTTTATCAAGACTCACAAGGGAATTTTTCTCATAACTCATGGGCATTGAAGACAGTTCTTATGATACTCATAATGTTAGAGAACTCCTTGACAATCCTTTATCTTAAGAACTCAAAGAATCTTTTTTTGCTCCATTCACTAGTATGGAAGTTAAGGAGATCTTATTTACCTTACACCCCTCTAAATCTCTAGGGCCTGATGGGTTCACTACTAGGTTCTTAAAAAAACTTAGGAGATTACTAACAATATGTTTACAAAAAGTTTCTTAGAATACTTATCTTCTTGTAAAATGCTAAAGGAGATCAATCATACATATATTTGTCTAGTTCCTAAAATGTTGAATCCAGATTCATTGGCAAAATATAGTCCCATCTCTTGTTGTAATACAATTTACAAGGTGATCGCTAAACTCCTCGCTAATAGAATGAAGACTACCTTAACAACAATGGTAAACCCAGCTCAGAGTGCATTCATACAAGGAAGATCTATAAAGGATAACATTATTCTAATTCAAGAGATCTTGAAAGGTTATAACACAAGGAGAAATATAAAAGATGTTTCTAGAAGGTTGATTTTTTAAAAGACTTTTGATATTGTTAATTGGCATTTCATTCAAATTTTCCATGAGGCCCTTGAATTCCTAACAAAATTCATCCAATGGATTCTGATGTGCTTAAAACTGCTTCAATCAGTATTCTTATTAATGGGACTCTTACCAATCCACTAAATTGTGCTAGAGGAATTAGATAAGGGGATCCCCTTTCCCTTTATCTATTCATTTTAGTTATGGAAGGTCTTTCTCATCTTAATAGCAAGATCATTAGATTTAATGGGAGGTTTCACTACCATAATAAATGTGTTTTCTCCAAGCTCACATATTTGATGTTTGCATATGATTTGATTCTTCTTTAGGGACTGAATCTCAATTAGCGAAGTTACTAAAGGAACTCGTTAAGCATCTTTCGAGATGGTCAGGTCTAAAAGTAAATGTAGATAAAATTAGTTTGTATTCTCTAAAGATGTGAGAAATGATGTTGAACTTTCTAGGATAAGTGAGCTCCAGCTTCAAGCTTTAACTCTCAGATATCTTAGAGTTCCCATTTCATATGCAAAGCCAAAGTCTTTTGATTGTATAACACTCATTGAAATGATCACAACCTGAATTAATGTCTAGCAAAATAGATTCCTGTCATTAGCTGCATAAGTCACTTTGATAGTTTCTGTACTTAAAAATATTTATGTTCATTGGATATCCCATATCATTGTACTAAAGAAAGTAATAAAGGAACTTGATGGTATTATGAAAGCTTTCTTATGGTCTGGGAATTCTGACAACTTCAAGAAAGCTAAAGTCAAATGGAGTGAGGTGACTATTCTTAAAAAGCAGGATCACTCATATTTCTCTTTTGCAAAATGTTCTCCTTTGCAAAAAGATTTGGAGACTATTCGAAGACAAAAATGTCATTTGGTTAAAATAGCTATATGAAACTTATCTCAAAAATGAAAGTTTCTGGCAACTATTAATTTTTAGGTAGTATTATTCTTGCAAATGTTGAACATAAGATAGGTAGCATACCCTTGGATTAAGAGAATAGAGAGAAAATCTGGATGTGGTTCAGTAATTGGACATAAAATAGTCCATTTATACAAAGAACTGAATTATCCTAACTTATTAGCACACTTCCACTCAACTGCAAAGCATCTTATTTGATGTATCAAGTACATTGGGCAGGTAAATTCAAAAGGTTTAATATGCTAGTGGGTAATCTACCCCCATATCACTCACAGTCATATGCAGGACTCAGTTTCCTAGTTATTAGATGTTTTTGGACTTTTTACTAATAAGTCTTGCTATAAGGCTTTGCAGGAAGAAGGTGAGAATGTTCCCTAGTTTAATATGTTATGGAAGCACTCACTGAATCAAAAGGCATCAATATTCACCTAGTTGGTTATTAAGAACAGGATTTGTATAAAGAATAGATGGTTTGGAACTTATAAGCCAATATGTGTGCTATGCAAAGAAGTTAAAGAAGATATAGAACACTTGTTTTTCAATTTGGTTACTTAAAAGTGGTATGAAGCATAATTCCACATCTACTATCAGATTGTTGTCCTATTTATGACTAGTTAACCACTCTAAATTAAACGATTCATATTGCTAATCAAAAGATGCAAGATACAACTATGTACAAAACTACCTTCACAATAACTATTTAATATTTTTGAAGGAAAGAAACAAGAGGATCTACAAGAATGAGGAATTAAACAAGTACTACTTAGCCACAGACATCATCAATTGGATCAAAGCCAATATGACAGTTAAATTTAATTAGTATGCTCTAGCTACTGGAATGAAAACTAGATGGAATGTGTAATGCTTGTTATTATATTTCATATGCTCCTGTAATACTGGAATGAAAACTAAATGGAATGTTTAATGCTTGTTATTATATTTCATATGCTCCTGTAATTATATTTTTTATGATCTTATTGTAATGTCGAGATAGCTTCGCTATAGTTAATACAAACCTTTATTCAATTTTCAAAAAAATCATTAGTGCAACATATTTTATGTTATTTCTAGTTTCATATTTTGTATTTCTCCTCTTTATTGTTATTTTATTTTCTTTATCTTTTTATCCCTTTTTATTTGTATTTTTCAATGATTATTATATCTCATATCGGATGGACAGTACCATATTCCTCAAAATCATAATTCTGAAATTCTTATTACTCAGGGAAGTACCAAATTTTCAACACTTTCTTATGTTTTATTCATAAGTGCTTATATTATGTACATTGGGGGACAATGTACAATTTTAAGCAGGGGGAAGGGACTTATTAAGATTATTATAATCTTTATTATTAAATCTTATTAACTGATATGTCGAATTAGTTAGAATCTGTCCAAAAATACTTTAAATCATTATTGATTATTGAATTGAATTAGTATATAAAAGGATGAAAGTTAGAATTAACTTGCTTTTATAAGTCATATTTTTAGTAATCATTGAAATAGTCAATTTGAATGAAAATTGCATACTATTTACACACATAAGATCCATTTTGTAAGCTTTTGAGCCTAAGAGCAAATTCATTTATTTAAGTTCTTTTATTGTTTTATATGTGTTATCATGTATAGTTGGATAATTCTAGAACTTTCTGTTATTATTCATATTGAGACCATATTTGTTAAATTAGAAGTAATAAAGGCAATTAGATTCGACATTTTTTAGCCTATTTTTTTAAATTACCTTACCATATTTTATCCCTTAAGAGTAACCAATTTTGAGCCTTACACTTTTCCATTAATTATAACCAAATTATTAGCTTTTACCTCATCTTTTTTGAATCCCTTTTATTAATTTGAAACATGAAGGTTATTTACGGTACTTGATTGGTTGAAACTTGAAATTTTGAAAGTCCAGTATTTCTTTAATTATTGGTACATGATGAATGCTCGTATTATTGTCACAAAATAAAAAATAATATGTTGGGAGCTTTAAAAAAATGTGTTTAAGTTATGGTACTATTGGATTTATAATATAACGGACCTATAGTGTGAAGAAATAAGTTTCTTGCAATGTTGTTTTTATAAATTTCCTTCAATTTTATAACCCTTTATATTATGCCAATCATACCTTACCTAAGCCTCGTTAAAATCTTGTATTAAAACCTTTTGATTTTTATTTCTAGTTTACATATAAGTGGCGGAGATATGATAATATTGCAAAGAGTTTTGCTATGTATTAATTTGAGAGTTTTTTTTAAATTTTTTACCTTAAACACTTGAGTGCAATGAGTGAAACTTGGGTGAGGGTGTAAAGATTTGTTCTTTTAGATTCAAAAGAATTATTGATGTGATTATTATTAATATTGACTTATGAAGGTTAGTTCTAGGATAACTTGATTCTAATTATATAGTAATTTGATCAATATGACATGATGATTTAGAGTGTGAATGGACAAATTAAGGTTAATAATGGATGGATGTTTGTAAGATTGATAATTTAGATTATGATTTGCATAAGGACAAGCAAAAGCTTAAATATGGGTATATTTGATAAATGCTTATTTGACTATAATTATATACCCTTTATAGTTTTGTAGTATTTTTGGTACTTAATTTGCTTCAAGTGCATTTATAGGTGATAATTTCCTTCTTGGATCAAAAGGAGAAGAATTCGGATGAAATAAAGGCATAGAACGAAGATTTAAAGCAACTTGGACCTGCACGATAGTGTATAGTGACTATATAAGTATCTATAAATGTGTGGAGATATAAAGAAAATTATTTCTAATCATGTGAAGTTACACACTTTGTATGTTCATTTGCATGGTCATGTATGTTGCCTTTATAAGTCTCTATTCCCATGTAAAATCATAAATTTAAGTATTTTTAGAGATACACAATCACCTACATGATTGTGTATGCTAATTATATATATCCCAAAAACCTTAATTTTTACTATAAAAGGAAATAAAAGGAGGTAAAACAAAGGAGGTCAGCTAAAGAGTAATTTTTATTCATAGAGAGGCAACAATTCTGAGTAAGGGACAAGGAAAAAACAATGATAATGTCAAAAGATCCGACAGGGAGCTTCATTCAATCCAAATTGCAAGAAGATTCATTAGAAGAAAAGGGGAGATTTAGAATTATGATTTCTTTATTTTCTAGTTATTCTTTTGAATATTTTTCCATTGATTTCATTTTCTATGGATAGGATCTAAGTTGTTTAGTGCCTAGGTTTGATGAACCCTAAGTTATGATGACAATATGATTTGATCTCTTATTCAATGTAATTTTATTGATTGATTTATTGCGATTTAATTATGCATTTTATTCTTGTTCTAATATGTTCGAAATATTAATGCGTGATTTTATTTCATATGATCGAGATTGAGAAATCCTTTTTGTGAGTATATCTACTATAATTGGAAGGAGTTGCATACAAACCTATAGATATGTCAACTCAAATCCAGGGAGTTTTACTATCCCTTGTGAAATTGGTAGTTTGAAAATAGATAATGCTTTAGTTGACCTAGTGGTCGAAATTAACATAATGCCTTACTCATTATTTGAGAAAATACGATTAGATAAACTAAAACCTACTAGGATAAGTGTGCAGCTAGTAGATATATAGGTAAAATATCCTAGGGTTTATAAAGGAAAATAAATTTAACAAGTTTATCTTCCCAATAGACTTTTTTATTCTTGACATAGAGGAAGATGTAGAGATACCTCTAGTCCATGGTCGACCCTTTTTAGTGACTACTAAGTCAATTATCAATTTTAGTGAAGGTAAGTTAATCTTTCCTTAAACTTGTTGATATTAATGAATCTAGTGAGTCATGTCAAGATTCATTATCAGATATTTTCCAAGACTCTACCTTTAAAGGTCCAATGAAAAATTTTCAATTTCAAGGTAATAAGCAACAACATGTATCTTATTTGAGGTGATGGAACTAGCGATAAAATGACCAAAACCTAATTTTTATAAGCTTCCTTGAGTATTAAAGGTATGTCGACCTAATGACGTTAAGCAAGTTCTACTTAGAAGGCAACCCAATAATTAGTTTAGGTTTTATTTTTAAACTCTATTTCATTTTATGTTAGAAAAGGATTTTATTAAGTGTTGATGTGTTTTAGGTTAGGATATTAAAGAGATTATGCATAATTATTGTGTTAAGTATACATGTTAAAAGTTTGTAACTTTGAGTGCAAAATTTTTTAAGTTTGTTCATCTATTTTTTCATTATGCACACATTTATAGAGAATTACTCGCTCACTAGGTATGCTCATATAGACTTACAGTTAAATACACACCCATGTAATAGATCGTGTAATTTTATGATAAGTTACAGGGTAGTCTCTTGGATTCTAAAGAGTTTTTGACTTATACAGTCAGTTACACAACCATGAAGTGGATTGCGTAAATCCGTGACTGCCCTTTAATTTGCCCAACCTCTTTCATTTTTTTGTTCTCTTTTCTCCCTGGTCATCATCACCTCCTCTCTAACCCAAAATTTTGCATTTTTATTACTAATTTGCAACACCTAAGTAAGTATTCTTCTTGATTTCACTTGTGTATGCATAAATAATTAAGTATTTTGCAATTTTAGGGATTTTTTTACCCCAAAATGCTAGGGTTAAGGCTTTGTGATTTGTGTAAATTTTCTTGATTTTGTGGTTAATTATAGTTTAATAGTTGAATTTTATCCTCACCCATATGATTTATTGATTCAATTTGACGAATTGCATGCAAATTAGATGAAATTTCACTTAGAATTGTGGTTTATGGATTTCTGCTCACTAATTGTTAAATTATGATGTTTTTGTATGAAATTAAGATTATTTAGTTGTTTATAGTTATTTTAAGTTGTTTTAATTTATTGTTTAATTTCATTTCAATTTTTATTTTTAGATAAATTCAAAGTTTAATTTCGCTAATTTTGCGTAATTATTATCTTCAGTTTGTTAATTTCAATTTTAGGTTTAATTTCTTAATTTCTTAATTAGATTACTTTTATTTGTTGATTGCAATTCTTCTAATTTTAGTTTTGTGATTAATTATGTTATTAGTTAATCTTCAAATTATTTATATTATTTTATGTTGATTTTATTTTATTATTTATTTAATTCTTTATGTTAAATTATTTATTTTCATTTTTATTATGTTTTCAATTTTTTTTGCTAGTGCATTTTCATATTTTAATGATTTAGTGAGCATAAGAAATAAGTATGGGTAAAGTGTATTTTCTCAATTTATCTTTAATTTTCTAACATTTATTTAACGTTTCAGGCAAAAAAGGATAATGGTCCTCTAGAGACCCCAGGGGTGCTCGCACAGTTCAGCCACTAGAGCGACCTCCTATGTTACTCTTCAATGCTATAACACATGAGGAGTAGTATTAATGGCTTAAGGAGAAGACTTTCATAACAGGTCGCAACATTGACTAGGAAGCATTAGGTTAAGTCGATTTAGTCCAGTAGGTTTGGGATCTTATCAACGTTGGAGCATGATCCCAATTTTTTGAGAACATGGAGCCCTCATACTTGTAGCTTATGCTAGAGTTGATCTCCATGTTCTTTATGGAGAAAGGACGTCACGAATGGGACCAATCAAACACTATCCAATTCCGACTACTAGGGAAGATGGTCCATATAAGCTATTCAGAGTTCTTCATCATGAAGGGCTTGTACAACCAATAATTTGTGGGGACTCTAACTTATCTAGCCTTGCAAATGGACTTTCCATATGGAATGTCTTCTTGTCAGTTTTGGAACACTATTAGTGAGGACAGCGATTACGACTTGAAGGCATCGTCTCTGCGACACCCAGCACTCAAATATATACATGGAGTTCTGAGTCACGCATGGAGCAGGCAAGGTGATAGCCATGGTGTTTTTGGGAATCTAGACGTGTTCTACCTGTGGAGTATGAGTGAGAGGATGCTAATACACCTAGGGCATGCATTAGCCCAATTTATTTTACGTGATGAGGCTTACATGGAGGATGGGAGTCTTTAATAAACTACCAATGATGTGACTAGTGGGTACCATGGCAGCGTTGAATCTTGATGTGATGAAGCATATGCATATGGTGAGCATATAGCGAGGACCTACGGGGTGATGTCTACCACCTGATTAGGACCTTGACAAACCAGCCGCATCAAGAGGAACTATGGAGGAGCCATACTTAGCTAAACATCTACTACAGCCGCATTCATCGCCATCCCATATAGGAGGGATCGTATAGGAGGAGACTAGTGCAGAAATGCCTAGGGTGCAAAGACCACACCCGGTCTAACTGAAGATAATTTGGTTGGAGAAACACATGGGACAGCTTATGGGCACTCAACGTACTGTCCAAGTGCAACAAGCGGAGATTGTGGAGCGGACAGGACAACTCAAGGCCTATACTAAATGGATGAGGATCTTTGATGCTGAAGGCAAGCCATTAAGGGATGACTTTTCAACCTCCACCATCTAAAGCAGGTACCATGTTCAAGTCCTCCTCATTTTAAGGTTATATAACCTAAGGACCCTCTGTCTACGAACATACTGAAGTCACAATAAGATTGAGGGATGCCTCAATTTGGTTCTCTCTTTTTCTTTTTCTCATTATTTGCGTATTTTTCTCATTTTCTTCCTTTTGTTATTTTATTTTGTCTAAACATTAATGAAATATTATTTTCATTTATGTCATTTTTATTTTCATGTCCCTTAATTATTTTTATTATTTTTTATTTTCTTTTATCTTTTTATCCATATTTTATTTATATTTTGCAGGATGATTGTATCTAATATTGGATGGAACCTCCATCAAAATCAGAATTCTACGATTCTTATTACTCAGGGAAGTACCAATTTCTTACACTTTCTTACTTTCTATTTTGATGTGCTTATATTGTATACAATGGGGACAATGTACAATTTCAATTATGTATTATAATTTGGTTATTAAATCCTATTAACTGATATCTTGAATTAGTTAAAAATCCATCCAAAATACTTTAGATCATTATTGGCTATTGAATTGAATTAGTATGTAAAAGGATGAAAGTCAGAATAAACTTATTTTTATAATTCATATGTTAGTAATCATTGAAATAGTTATTTTGAATAAAAATTGCATATTATTTACACACATAAGACAATTTTTATGAGCTTTTGAACCTAAAAGAAAATACATTTTTTTGGTTCTTTTATTGGTTATGTGTGTTATCATACATAGTTAGATAATTCTACAACTTACTTTTATTATTCATATTTATACCACATTTGTTGAACTAGAAGCATTGAAATGATGAAAGAATTTAGATTTAACATTTGCTTAGCCTATTTTTTTGATAAGTACCCTATCATATTTTATCCCTTAGGAATAACCAATTTTTAGACTTAGCTTTTTTCATTAATTATAACTACATTCACAACACCAAAATAAGGAGATTTTAGACGTTTATGCCTAGACGCATCTAATAATTGTCTTAAATAATATAAGAATTGGTGGAGTTTTTAGATTTTATTTAAGATAGTAAAATTTGTCGAAAAAATATACTAAAAAAGTGTCTAAAACTTTTAAAATTTCCAGTTAGCAGGATAAGAATTGGCACCTTTTATAATATGTATACATCCAAAATAACAATTAATTAATGTCAAAAGCAAGTAATTATAAACAAACGTTTAGTTTATATGAGATAAATAAAGAACCTAAATTTGGAAATATAATTTATTAGTGAGACTAAATAAATTTTGTATTTTTAAGGATAAAAATAGTAATTTATTTTTTAAAAATAATTTAAATTAAAATTTTAAATTAAAATATAAAGATATTTATATAATTACTATATATAAATATAGTAATTATTTATAGTTTACTATATATAAAGAATATAAAAATTGAAAAATATAAAAAAAATTAATTGAAAATTCAAAATAATTATAATTCCTATGACAATACATTATACCAAAACTCAAAAGCCGGGGAAGAGATTCGTGGTGAGCTTATATGTTGACAAAAATTATAAAACATTAACAAGTTATAAAATGTTTTAATCAAAAAGTTGTGAAAGTCTTTTTAAAAATTGATCACGTTTAGTTATTATGTTGTGAAAGTCTTTTACTCAAAAAGTTACTATGTTGCATTAGTTAACCAAACGTGTTACTCTCTTCTCTGCTCTGATCCACTCCTCTGTCTCACTCTCTTCTCTACTCTGCTCCGCTCTACTCCGCTCCTCCATCTCACTCTCTTCTCGTCAAACTCTAAAAAAACTCTCTCTCTCTCTCTCTCGCTAACCATGAACAACAAACTCTCTACTAATCTTCTCTTAGGATTAGTATAGAGAATTCTTTGGCTTGGACCCATTTAAAACCCTAGATTCCTCTTCCCTTATCTACAGGTATCTCTATCTCTCTCTCTGTTGTATTTGATTGCTAGATGGCTGATTCTTTAATGTATGTGACAGGTACGTGTAACAATCAATTTGGTTTGGAACAAAATTATGATTCTATGCTTCTGGCTGTGTTCTTTTGACACTGTTGTATAACATATATTTCTTTATAAAAGTAAGTAGGATTGATACAAATATGCCGAATTTTTCCATTTTCTTAAACCTTTTTGTGATAACTTGAAGCTCTATTGTGTGATGGAAACTACCTCCATCTATTGATCAAGCAACAACGGCTTATGATATATTTTGCTTAATTGTCGTATTCTGATCTCATTATTCTTCGAGTTGTTTTTGTTATTTATGCCTTTGATTTTCCATTCATTTATTTATGAGAATAGAAATGTCGACGAGCATGAAATCGTAATCTATTTGTTTGTTTGTATTTTTTAAAAATATGTTTGAAGGTTGATACTTGCGAATCCATAGGATCAATGTCCATAAGTATGGATAATAGTTGGATAATTCAACTAAGAAATAACGAGTCTTATATTCAAGGGATTTATGATTTCATGAAATTTGCAAAACAAGGTACACAAAATGTACTTGTTGAAGCCATTTTATGAGTAAGTGTTAATCTTATATGCTAAATCATATGGTTGACTACTTTTATTTAATTTGGATATCATTAAAAGTACTAGATATCCTTCACTACATACAGTGCGTTCATATTTCAAAAGTGGAGAGAGAATTGGAGAATTAGAGTTTATGAATCTTTTGTAAACAAATGGAAAGCTGAAGAATTTTCAAATTGGTTTAAATCACAGGTTATCCATTTATACATATAGTTTTTAGTATTTTTGTTTAAATCTTGTGCTTGAATGATATTTGATTACGCGTTAATGAGTTCACAAAAACATTTTCGATAGGTATGTAAGATTTACGAGGACACTCAAGAAGGAAGGTTGATAAGAGCCTTAGCTTATGGTCCGACTCCTTTTGCAACAAAAGTAAAGGGTTGTGTGGTCAATGGCATCAAGTTCAATATAACTACTCTCGAAAGAACCAGGAAGACACAAAACAGTGGAGTAATGGTGGTTGTAGATGGAGAAAATATTATGAAAAATTGAATGATATTTTTGAAGTAGGTTGTAATGGAACATATAAGGTAGTTATGTTTCATTGTGACTGGGTGGACTTAGCTAAAGGGGTAAAGCTAGATAGAAATAATGAACCTTGTGTTAACTTTTATAAGTTAATCCACATGGGTCGGTTCTTAAAAGATTAGCCATTTATTATTTCCAGTCAGGCAAGACAAGTTTTCTATGTCGCCGACGAAAAAGAGAAGTGTAACATCCCACTACCATAGGGCACGTACCTAAGCTTTTAGGCACATAACCTACGATAATGGTATGTTGGAGCAATAACAAAACTAACTTACACATGACATTATCCAACACACTCGAAATTGTTATCATTTTCTCTTAAACATTCA
>JAOQMS010000006.1:28111927-28136146 GCA_027563885.1 Erythroxylum longipes
TTTAGTGTATATGTGACTATTAATAATTTCTTAATTACTGCATAATTTCCTTTCTTTTCTCTCTTTTGTAACATTTTAAACTTTTTCTATTCGATTGTAATTATCTATTGAGTCATTTTTTTTCTTTTTTTTGGACAGGTTTTACTTAGTGGAAGATCATGAATTTCTGAAGTAAGAGGACACGAGTTTTACTTGGTCTAACAAATCCTATACCTTTAGGTTATGGACCTTCTCAAGAAACAAAATTAGCAGCACCAAGCTCTTCTATTCCTTATCAACTGCTAAAAACACGACCAATGGGTATGTCATCATCTTTTCAACCATCAAAGAAACTAACATTACAATCACAACCATCAAAAACATAAGTAGCATATCCATTCCCCTCTCAACCATCAAAACATGTTGCTCCATCATTTGGACCATTTCCACCAATGAAAATAACAACAAAAGATCACCCATCCATAAGAAGTCACAAGTTATTAAAGGTGCAACAATTGGTCGATTAGGATCTCCTAAAACCTAGTCTATAGTAGCCCCAGTGAGACCTCCTCAACCTACTAAAATTGCAAAACCAGTTGGCTCTTCAAGACTATCATAACAACTTCCTAGGTATTCTTCTGAAGGGATAGAAAAAATGGGCAAAGAAAACATGTATGAAAATAGTCAACATTCATCTCATCCCAAAATAGAGAAAAAGGTATATCATCCGATGATTAAAGTTGCATGGACTGACAAAATACCAATCGATCCAAATGGGGTAGTCTATATTGAAGGTAAACTTTTTTTTTTGACATAACTATGTACTTTCACCAAATATTTATAGAAATTTGATAATTTCCTCGTTTGATTGAATAGAAGTAAGAGAAGGAAAACCTCCTAAGTGTGGTACAATGAGTGAGGTGATACCCTCGATGCATGTTTGGCTTTTTCCACTTGGTCGGAGAATTATAGTTGAGTTTAATTAGTTTAACCAGCTAGTGAGGAAGGGAGGTCTTGTTTTTGTGCATTTTTTTCTGATATTGCTAAAAATAGGTCTTATTGTCCTATTGGAGAAAGTAGTTGGAGGCAGGTTGACAAGCATTACAAAGAATAGAATGTGAAAGCTGTTCAGGTATACTTTGACACTTTATCTTTGTGATCTTTGTAAACTATTCAATTATATAGTTAGTTTTGTTCATGATTTCTTGCAATTTATAAATGTAGGAGAAATTTGTGCTACCAAAATGTGTTGAGATCGATAAAGGATTTCTAGCATATGTTAATAAACATCGGAAACAGTATAAGTGGGGGCTTTAAAGCAAGTATTATTTACCTAATCTCACGAAAGAACAAATAATAGAAAATACGCCTGACGATGTAGTAAAAGAGTGATGGGTGAGATTGGTTTCTTATTAGTGTTCATCTAAGTTTGAGGTATAATTATTATTGGATTCTTACTGGTGAAAATTTTTTATTTCCTAGGCACTTTCTAAAATTGGAAAGAAGACACGAGCATCTCAAGATCATGTTCATACTACAAGTTCTAAAAGTTATGCTCAGAAGAGAGCTGAATTTGTAAGTTCCTTTTGTTATTTGGTTAAGACATTGGGATCAACTGACTTTTGAAATTTGATTGTCTTCATCTTATTGGTACTAAAGTTTGGTTTTCTAAATTTCTTGTATTAGGTGGATGAAAATGGAAGAGAACTAAGTGCTTACGAATTTTCGACAAGCACACATGTCAAAAAAGATGGAGGGTATGTGGAAGAAGGCACAGAGTTACTACTGGTATGCATAGTTAGACCATAAGACATATTAATTTATGAACTTTTCTGGTTTTTACAATATAAAGTTTATTTATGTTTGTGATATGTATAGGAGGCTATTAACACTAAGGTTACAAAACTTACTCCCCAGTCATAAGAGGATCATGTGGAGATTGAGAGTCAAGTCTTTGATGAGTATATGTACTCTGCTAATAATTCAAGTTTGCATGTAGTTGGTTATGATTTTGGGGTTACTAGAAGCAAGGTGTTTGGTCTTAAAGGTCAATTGAAGGCAAGTTATTGTGTGGTAGTAGCTCCAATGAAGTGGGATATTTTAAAGCGCAATTAGATGCTGTTGTAAAACAAAATGATGAGATTATTTCCCAACTCTAGTGTAGGAATGAAGCACTTGAGAAAAAAAACTGAGGCGCTCGAGAAAAATGGAGAAGAACTTCAAAAAATGAATGAAAAGCTTAAAAATGAAATGATATGCTTGAGAAACAAAAAGAGGATGTAAATACAAAGAATGACCAAATTCTAGCTAAACTTGATCATTTTTGCTCGTTTATAGATAAGTTCGAGGACCAGTAAAGCACAGGTCATGTTTTATTCTAATTTCTTACTTTTTTGGTTCTTTTAATTGGGGAAGGGGGTTCACGGTGAGAATTTCTTTTAATTGGGTTTGGCTTGTGTTGGTTTTGTAGGTTCTAACTTTCCTTTATATTTTCTACTTCTTACTGATGATGTTGCATATGGTAGTTTCTGATTGTTGTTTCTCGGGTTTCATTGTTGGGTGCAGGACAAGTGGCTAACGATGATAGTGGAGGACTTATCAAAGGCACTTGGGGAGCTAAGCTCAAGACTGTGTGCACCAGACTTGATTTTGGGATATCAAGGATTTTCTTTTCTTTTGGCCCTCACTATCTCGACGTGCTTCTTACAAACCTGGGATATGTGTTCCGAGTCTCTTTGTTCTTGAGTGGATCAAAAGTTTTCTCTATTTCGACCTGATAATAAAGGAAACTATTGTTGAAATGTGTATAAATTTGTGAATGAAAAAGCGGGGAAGGGTACTCTTTTTTGGAATACTCAGTTTGCTAGTTATACTGTAACAGTAGCAAACGGGATAAGTGTCTAATTGAGGGCTTTACTTTTTGTTGGTTATTTTGCTGCATGTCCTTATCGAGAGCATAATACTATAAGTGTTGTCATTTTGTCACCCATTACATGTTTTGTATAGGTTCAATGCTGATATTCATTGACACAGCTAGTTTTCAGGCATATTAAGTTTATGAGGGGTAGCTTGTAGAACATGTATTTCTAGCTGTTTAATATTCTTTTTTATTTATATGTTTTCATGGCTAGAAGTTATTGTGCAGCAAATTATGGTCTATGTAACTATTCAAAAATAATCAGAAACAGGATTTCCCAAATTTACGTTTTGCTTTCTTAGCTAATCTAGAAGTTTGACATTGTAATTTTCCATCAAATCATATAATTAACTTACATTTGCAGTGTTATAAGCTCTTTTTCTTCTCTCTATCTTTCAGGTGCCTTATTTTCATATTAAAGAAAATAATTAGACTCTGAATGCAAAGATGAACGGTCGATGGAATGTGAGGTTTGACTTGTAAAGAAATATACTAGAGATGTTCTTTTGAAGTTGAGATTTGTAGCTCCAAAGTTCATGTTCTTTTTGTTTGACTTAGTCATGAATACTATAAGATGTTTAATATGTACTGGGTTGCACTTCTTGTGTATACAAAATAACTCCTTGAATTCATTTTTCTCTTTTTATATGATTAATGAGCACCCATGCTTAATAATGTTGCATCTGTCGCAATTTTTCTCTTTGCAAAGGAAGACCTTCTAAGTAATGTAATCAAACAGGCAATAATGGAATAAATATATTGATACTTCAATTCAAAGTGGCAATAAGTGATTAAAAAAAGTGTTAATTTATTATAATAATATGCAGATACATATTTTAGATTAATTTGTAAAATTTATTATAATAATAAATATGTGGTTACTTTATTATAATTTATTAAAATTTATTATAATAATATGTGCGTGATCTTAAAAACGATGCACAAAACAAATTGTAAGCTTATTCTTTTACTCAAAAACGGTGGAATTTTTCAATGTAAAAAATTGTCTCAAAGAGAAAACTATCGACAGAGAAAAACATCTAAAAGCTTAAACAAAACGTCTAAAATAGCATTTATGTGTCTAAGAAAACTGTCAAAAATGTATGTTTTTGACGCATCTATGTGTAAATAGATTTTCAACGCTTAAATGGTAAAAAATGTATGTTTTTTCGATGCATCCATGTGTCTAAGAAAACCGTCAAAAATAGTTTTTGTAACACTTTTTAACACTTTATAAAGCGTCTAAAATTATTTTTAAGACCCAAAAAAGTGTTAAAAAACCCCACATTTTGTGTCATTAAACTCCATATTTTATTGTAGTGATTATTAACCTTTACCTTATTTTTCTTGGAAGCCTTTTTATTATTTTGAATCATAAAGGTTATTTAGCATGAATCTTAAGATTTGTAAAGGTCCAGTATTTTTGTAATTGTTATTACATGACGAACACTAAAAAAAATAAAATAAAATTAATAATATATGTTGTAAGCATTAAAAAAAGAGTGTTAAAGTTATCGTACAAATGGATTTATATTATGAGGGACCTATATT
The DNA here is from genome assembly GCA_027563885.1 of Erythroxylum longipes. Lineage (NCBI taxonomy): Eukaryota > Viridiplantae > Streptophyta > Magnoliopsida > Malpighiales > Erythroxylaceae > Erythroxylum > Erythroxylum longipes. The sequence continues at coordinate 28,116,375 of JAOQMS010000006.1, forward strand.
TTGAAGAAATAAGTTTCTTGTAATTTTGTTTCTTGTAAATTTCCTTCAATTTTGTCCCTTTTTTTATTATCCTTATCATACCTTACCTTAGCCCAACTAAAACCTTGTAACAAGGCCTTTTGATTTTTATTTCTATTTAAATTATAAATGGCTAAGATATGATTTTATTTTGAACTTATGGTTAAAAATCCTTCTATGCATTGATTTGAGAGTTCTTACACTTTTCACCTTAAACATTTGAGTACATTTGAGTGAAACCTAAGTGATGGTATAAAAATTTGTGCTTTTGATTTAAAAAAGATTATCAATGTGATTATTATTGATATTGACTTATTAAGGTTAGTTATAGGATGACTTGAATCCTATTGTATGTTAATTGATCAATATGATATGATGATCTAAAGTGTGGGGGGGACAAGTTGAGATTAATAAGGGATGGATGCCTGTAAGATTGATAATTTAGATTATGATTTGCTTGAAGATAAGTAAAAGCTTAAGTATAGGGATATTCGATAAATGATTATTTGACTATATTTATATACCCATAAATGATTATTTGACTATATTTATATACCCATATTTAATGTGTTTTGCTTGTTATTTAATAGTTTTATAGTATTTTTGGTACTTAATTTGCTTTAAGTATATTTGTAGGTGATAATTACCTTCTTAGACAAAAAAGAGAAGAATTTGGATGAAATCGTGGCATGGAATGGAGATTTAAAGCAAGTGAGGACCTACATGACTGTGTACAGTGACTGTGTAAGTTGAAGAATATTGTTTCTGGTCGTGTGAAGTTACATGCCCATGTATGTTGATGTACATGGTTACGTATGTTGCCTGTGTAAGTTTCTGTGCCTTTATAAAATCATGAATTCAGGTATTTTTGGAGGTACATGATCTCCTACACGACCATGTAAGACAACAAAGGCAAATAGAGAGGAGGCAAGTTTTATAGCACCTTTTAGTCATAAGAAACACAAAGAAGCAATAATTTTAAATATAAGATGAGGAAAACATGAAGATTATGTCACAAGATCTAATATAAGAGCTACATTCAGTCCAAATTGCAAGAAAAGAAAAAAGGAAGATTTAGAATATGATTTCTTTGATTTCTATTTTTCTTCTGAATATTTGTTATTGGTTTTGTTTTCTATGAATAGAAACTAATTGTTTAATGCCTAGGTGTGATGAACCTTAAGTTATGATGACAATATGATTTGATCTTTTGTTTAATGCAATTTTATTGAAATTATGAGTTATATTCTTGAATTAATATATCTGGAATATTAGTTCATGATTTGATTTTATATGATTGAGACTGATAAATCATTTTGTGTGAATAGATCTATCATAATTTGAAGGAATTGCATGCAATCCTAGAGATAGGTTTACATAAATCCTCTGAATTAGGTTTAAACATAGTAGTGAATTCACGAATCAATAATGCGATCTTAAGGGTTTAATAAGAAAGAGATTTTAGTTAATCGACTGAGGGATTAGCTGTTAATATTCTTGCGAAAGATGTTAACATAAGATAGGAATTTTCACGATTCAATAATTATTAATTCAAGTGGATGATAAAGGGTTAATATTTAATAATTCTTAGGATGATTCATCATCAAGGTACTATTTATTTGATGTCGACTTTTCATAGTATTTTCCTCTGTCTAATTTCATTATTGTTTCAATCTTAGTTTAGTTTGTTTAGTTTAAATTTTAATTAAACCCATAATCTGATTCGACGGTTAGATAATAGGAAAAATTTTAAAACTAATACTTACAATCCTCATGGGTTCAACCTGTACTTGTCAATGCTAGCTACAGCTACGTAATGCACTTGCAGTTGAAAGTTATAAATCTTTATAAGTATAAACACAGTCAATTAGCTACATGTATATAATCCAAATTAAAGGACAAGTATGAATTAGCTCAATTTAAGTTAAGGTTGAAGACTTAGATGTAAACATAACCTTTAATACGATCATGTATCAACCTGTGTAACTTTTTATGAAACTCAATTGTAAGCTATGATTTTATCCACAAACATGTTCGAGATTGTGTCTAATTTCACAAAGTTACAGGGGATCCATGGGTGTACTTGAAACCGTGCTCAACTTCATCAAGTTATAAAAGGATCCACAATCTCAACTATAGATGTGTCCTAAACCATGTCCAACTTCGCAAAGTTATAAGGAGATCCACAGTCTCAGACATGGGCATGGCGTAGATTGTGCCTATTAGCACAAAAAAAGTTAATAAATAAAAAGTTCCAAGTTATGTTCATTTGGAACCCTATTTTTTATTATTTAGTTTTTAAGGCATATTCATTTTAAGTTATTAAAACTTTTTACATAGTTTTTATTTAAGAGCTGAGAGAGCTTCTTTTACTCATTCTCTATTAAACTTCGAACTTGTCAAAGAATTCTTTCTTTGTGGAATTCAAACACTTAACGAAGTTGGTTTTTGATTCTTTATAACCAACCATCAATTCTTTTATACATGTTTTTTGGCTTTAAGCCTATATTCCTAAGTGAGTTCACATCAAACATCCACACAAAAATCACATATAAAAAAACACATATTGACATAGATGTCATAATCTTGTATGGTGTAAAAGCTCACAAGGTTATGAAGTTTACTAAAAAATTTACACTCTTCTCTTTTAGATTATTTTTAGTTTTTAATTAAAATTTATACCTCAAACTATTTCAATCATCCAGTACATGCCACTTTCAAACTTAATTGTTTTAACCCTATAGCATGTATAACAATTTAATCCAGTTAGAACAAATTAAAAGAAAACTTTCCAGTTAAGCACATCCTAAAGCAATTCCTCCCTACACTTAAACCTTACGTTGTCCTCAATATATAAACTAAAAGTAAAATAATACACAAACTCAAATAAAATGTATAACTGAAATGAAACAGAATAAATAAATTAGTTAAGCTACTTCCATTATAAGTACGGTTCAGGTAGCTCAAATCTTGGGTTTCCTCCTAGGTAATATCGTTGTTTACTATCAGTGACTCAACTGAGTGCTTTCTTCTTCAATTAGTATCCAACAAGGGTAATTTCAATCTTCTATGTAGTTTATAGATAAGGATGAGATGGGAGCCTACAAAATAACGGGTAAGAACTTCCTATTAAAAATTGGTACCGAAATATAAGAAACGCTACCTAGATATTGTAACTTCTAATAATCTTTTAGTGTTGTAATAGGCTCCCACAATTTTGTACTCAATGCACTTCCTCCTTCTCATCCCTAAGATGCTCATAAATAGCAACTTCCAATTCATCTTCTCCCTTATTACCATTGGGAAGATTCTCATTTATAGCAATTTTTTTCTCCTCTTTTCTCCTTAAGGCATCTCTATTAGCATCTCAACCTCTTTAACACTTCTCAAAATGATTGCACCTACATTTTTTGTATTTTTATTTTTTTCAAGATTTATAATCATTTAGGGGAGAAAACTCCTTGAACTTTGTGCCTTGAACTAACTCATTATGTTTACTATTTAGCATAGTTAACACTCTTAGACTTTAAATACTAGCTCTTATATATTGTTGAAAGTGCAAAGCATCAAAGTAAAAAGACTTGAAAATATCTTTTAGTGGCATACCAGAATTAAAAATTTGGTCCATATATTGTCCATGATGGTATGGTTGCTCATACTACTAAAAATTTAAGCATTTGTGAGTCATGGGCTAACTGAGTTGCGTATTCGTATAGTTGAAATTAGGATAATCCATCTATCCTAAATTATGCAGGTCTAAATAAGGATTTAAATTTCTTTGTAGTTGTACAAAAATCCACCTACTACATTTACTTGCTTGATGGGCCCCTCTTAGAGAATTGAGCATATATCAGCCGGATCCTTTATTACTGAGCAAATTTTATAAGTTCTCGTTGTTTAAATATAACCTACAACTATCTAATGAAAAAAAAGAGATTAAATTAGCATTGTGTTATTCAAAGGACTATACATTTACCTCATTAACTCATAAAGGTGGTAAACCTAAAGGCAAACTATTGCGAGTTAGCTACCATGTTTATTGTCAACTACAAATCATCTTGATTAAGATCGAAAGATAGACATACACAATTACTAAATAAAAATAAATAAATAATGAGAAAAACAATTTAAAAAACTAAAGAATACAAAAACACAAAATCAGCTAAAATCACTTTATCAATTCCATAGATAATATATAACTTTATTTTGTAAATGTGAACAATAATAAGAAAGGTGGTCTTGATTATGAATAAACAATTGTAGCAATATTTGAAGAAGAACTCAATCTAATAATGAAGAAAATAATAAAAAGATTGGTCTAGTCCAGATCCACCTTTAGAATTATATGTCAATCATTAATACAAGCATAAATTAATTCATAACTTGAATATTCACTATTTAAAGTAATTCTTATCTCTCTTTAATCATAGTAAATTCAAAATACAATAATTTAGTTGCCCTAGTTATTAAACAACCTCAAAAGCACTATAAAGACTCAATTGAGTAACCATTTACATTCAATTTAGTCATTTTTACCCCTACGATTCAAGAACTCTAGCACAAAAATTCACTAAACAATAGTTGCTTCATATATTATAGAAATTAAATTGTTACAAATTTAATATCCAAATCTAGTTATAGAATAAATCAAATAATAAACTAGTATACATCCTGACAATCGAGTGATATAATTATAAAGATAAATATATAAGAATATTTAATACTTGATGTATAAATCAAGCAATAAGAACAAATTAGTCTAATCAAGTGAAGAAGTTTAACCATGCATAGCCATTGATAAGAGAAAAGAATACAAGAAAGAGAGAGGAAGAGAAGCAAGCGCCTCTCTCAAAACCTAGCAAAATCCGATTCAAAAACTAATCCAAAATTATGATTTTTGGACTTTTAAAATAAAGGGCGCGTCTATTTTCTAAAGTGAACATAAGCTTGGACACAACCTCTTCCAAGCTATGTAATTCACAGTTTTTATGTAAACCTTTCTTGACAGTAAGCTATAACATTCTCATAGCCATTCAAGCTAATTTTTGATATTGATATAGTTAGTATCTCTCAAAATTTAAGGCATGAAAGTTTTAGATCTCTTGCTAAATTTTTCATAGCTTCTTGAATCATCTTAATTATGATTCAAATAAGAAAGTTATGCTCAATTTAAGAAACAATGTCTAAACTATCTAGAATTGTCTAATTATCTTAATTTTATTCTTAATGCCTCCATTAACCTCTTAAATTCAAATACGTGCATAATGATTATATTTAATCACAAGATTAAATGTGAAAGACTAATTAAAAAACAGCATAACATTTTATACTCTTATTAGCAACACATGAATGCTTCCTCAAAATCTTTAGAAATTGAATTCAACAACCAAAAAATCACCATATAATCTATTATTTACCATTGCTCAAACTCTTTTGAGTGAATATAAACCCTAGCTTGTTTTTATCTCCTAATACAATCTTAAGGCCCTACAAGATCTATAGAGTTGTTATAAGAAACATAGACAATCTGAAGTATATAATGCATGTAAATCTTCTTTAATGATGACAATAAATCTTTCCTCTCCCAAATAATATTATTTATTCTTAAATTTCTTAAATTTACAAATTAAAATAACAACTTTTGAAAATCTGGACCTTTTAACTTCAAATCAGGCTAAACTTAATTTGTCAACCCTAATCCTCTTCATCAATGTTTTAAAGCCTTGATCAGAACTAGCTTGTTGACTAGATTAAGTACGAACTGGACTAGTTTTTGATCCATTTTTTATTTCTAACCTTTGTGAATAAAAATCGATTGGTTAAAATAATAAGCCTACCTCGAACTGTGAAGAACTGTATTCTTCGTCTTCTTTTTTAATGCCCCAAACTAGCCAAATCACAAAGATTCATAAACTAGAAAGAAAAAACATAAATTTTGGCGTAAGAACTGAGAAACAAAAAGGGGCCAGAGAATAAACATACACGCACTTGCCCAAAACTCCATCCAAAGTCTTGAATGATCTCACAGTTTAAATTGGCTATAAGAATTATCCAGGTAAAGTTGTGGAATTTAATGGAAGAGAAAGATGAAAAGGTTGAAAGTGAAGAACCAAATATTAAATTAATTGCCTGTATTCTTGTAGACGGAGATAAAGATACAGAAGAAAGGTACAAAAAATGAGAAGAAAATGGAGAAGTGAAAGGTTCAAACTTCAAAGAGAAACGATTTATAGATGGAGATAAAATACAGAAGAAAAGCATTAAAATTGAGAAGGCATTAAAATGGATAAGTGAAAGACTCAAACTTCAAAAAGAGATGGCTTGTAAACGGAGAAGAGAGTCTTTCCATGTACCAACTTGTTATATGTCTGACACACTGGCGGTAACATTATATATCTAGACAGAAAGTGAGTAGGGAGAGAGCCCCCATGATAATGGAAACACTACCAAACGACCCTATTAATTTATCTTCTAGTTTGTCTTTGTCTAGTTTACCTTCTAGTGTTAAGCGTGTGTTGTCAAATAAAATAGAAAATCTTGTAGAAATCACTCATGTACCTGTAGAAAATTGTGTTTGTAAGTCTTCTTTACCTTTGTTAAGTCCGTACAGTATTTACAGTCGAGATCGTTTGTAGACAAGAAGTATTCGTACCATCTTGTCTACCTCACGTCCTAGAGTGAAAGAATTCATCCAAAGTTCCATATTAGAACAGTGTGGTCTCAGATTTACAATAGCAGAACAGTACGTAAATCTTGAAATCCCTAAGGAGCTGATCTCTCTATGGAGGGAACATAACCATACGCACTTATATGTTGGAGTTATTCACCTTGTTCTTACACTTCATGGAAGAAAGGGAATACCTGCGATAGCCAGGATATCTCTTCTGGACACTGCCTACAGAACGTACCAAAATGCTTTGATTGGTACCTTGCTGACTACTCTCAACAACAGAATTGTCATTTTGACCATAGCACCTGATTTCAACATCAGGTTGGATGATCCCACTTTGTCTGAACGTTTGCAAGTTCAGATCCAGATCACTGGAGCAGATTAAGATCCCACAGCCATCATGGCTACCTTACACCACCAGATGATCTATCGTCTACAGAATCGTGCTATGGATCTTAACTTTCCCAATTCCACTTCGGATGTTCTTTACATGGTTGCTGATCGTTCAAATGATCAAACTACTATCATCCAAATCTCGAAGCAACTACCAGCAGTGGAGCTTGAAAAGTTAATGCCTATTGAATGGATCGCCAACTACTAAAAGGTATTCCATGCTCCTCACCGACACTCTTTTCATACGACGAATCCTTCGATTCTGAAGACACTTAAAGATGGAACTGTGAAATCCATCTATTCAAGGCCCAATGAAGATACAGCAAGCACTTCTGCCCCAGGAGGGGGTATATTCATGATTCAGCCTGTATTTGCACATAAGGAAGGTAAATCTGGTCCTCTGATCCATTATGTTAAATATAATGGAGATTTAGTTTACGTTAGCCATCATCGTGGACATTTCGTATGGGACGTCGACCCATCCATGTGCAAACCTGATTGTGAAGTCTATCTCAACCTTGAGTTAGATAGTGACGATGATGATGATCACTACAGAAGACGAAGGAAGAAGAAAATGCCCAAACCTAGATGCAAGCGTTCGTAACAGTATCATCTACTAAGGGATGATCCAGATCCTCCATCTGGAGGACTTCAACATCACCTACTGAAGGGTGATGCAGATGCAGATCCAAAATCTCTATCTGGATCCCACAACTCCCATCATTTACTGAAGGATGATGAAATGGAAAAGCTTTTATCTGGAGTACACAGATCTTCTTTACTGAAGGAGAAGACATACAAATCTTATGAAAATAAAAAACTTAAAGGTCGACTTGAAAAGATAGAAAGATCCCGACCTAGATCTCTTCATAAGATGTTAAAATCTTCTACATGTCTGTCTACGCCAATGATTCCTGTTATGACTCCTACTCCTATACCCTGTATGATGGCAAAGTCATATAAGGAAAATTTTCCTCTATTACAAAAGAGTACTGATGAATCAACGAGGGTTGTCTATAACCTATACATCCGAGCCACAAGAATAACTTCACAACGTACAATTGTCTCTAATCCATTTGATGAAGTTCTTAACTAGCAGACATCTAATGTAATAGCATAGAACAAAGTCCTAAGAAGGATTAATTCTAAGCTGGATGAAATTAGTCAACAAAATATTGCTACGCATCATAAAGTCGATTTAGTTTCTACACAGATCCAACAGATATATCATTCTTACAAGGCTCAGATTCAGCGTCTTAATGCTGAACTTCAACAATACATCTCTGCCCATTATATGGGTCCTGACTTCGACTTTAAAGTGAATGAGGTACAAAGGATATAATGAATTGTGCAACAAATGGAAGCTGATATGCAATCTGCACAGTCAAGGACAGTATATGGCTTATCCTTTTCAAGTTTTACCAGTACACAGCCCATGTACCCTTCTCCTATGTATCAGAAATATCCAGAAGAAGCTGACTATTCAAAGATATTCAAGTTTAATTATCCTTTGATTAGACAGTACATAAATCCTTAGGTAAAACCAAAAAGGTCAAAACCAAAGACCAAGCCTGAGAAAGTTCCTGAATATCATATTCCGGAAACATCAGAGGTTCCTGAGCCATCACTTTCATATACGAAACCAGAACCAATTAATCAATGGAGTAGACCATTACAGATCCATACTCCTTCAATGTCTCCATGACAGTCCCAGTCCCCCTTCCCAGTAGAACAACTGAAAACTCAAATGAAGGACAAAGCGCCCATGACAGAGTTCATAGCAACTCTTGAGACTAAACCTGCAGTAGAACAATCTTCTACATCATATCAATCAGATCATACATCAGAAGGTTACTCTGGAGCATCTGAATTCTTTGTTACATCGTCTGAGTAGATCTTTGAACCGTCAATTGATTCTTCAGCTCAACTAGCTGATCTATCACATGTCTTGATGATGATGCCTGATTCTACTGAAGTACAACCTGAGATAAGTGAAGCAGAATCCATAGGTACTGAACCTTTCAGACCTGAACCGGCACCTCAAGCATTCCCAACTCAGCCAGCTGCACAGGCTACAACCAAGCCTACTTTAGGACCTTGGTTTACTTTTGATGATCTTCCACCTAAAAAATGGAGACATCGACTACATGAATTTGGTGCATGGATTGACTTACAAATGACTTAACCTAATAATCCTTTACCGAATATTTTGTCTGAGTTTACTTCTCGTTTCACTGGTACTTTGCGAGAATGGTGGCAAATTATTAACGATTATCAACGACTTCAGTATATCCAAGTCACTACAGCCGGAGCTCTTCTTGGAATAATTCATAAGGAGTTTATTGGTGACTTTCAGCTGATTAACAAACAGATCTATCAAGAATATTTTGAAATGAAATGTTGTTCAGTTGACAAGCTTGATATTCAGAAACATTACAAAAGGATGACGGACAGTATTATCTTTTAAATGGATGGAATGATGTTAATCTTCGTTATACTTTTATTTCATCCCTTCCAGATGAATTACAATTAGAGTTACAACAGACCATAGTTTCTTTGCAAAGAGATATGGCAAATATATCTCTTGGAGAAATTTACCAGCTTGCTTTAGCTTCTCTTGATAAGCTATGTGATCAACATGCCTTATTCAAGAATATCATGAAAGGCGGTCCAGTACTGAAACAGGCTTGCAAGAAGCCTTATCTCAAGATCAAGTGCAAAGATAAAAAGACTTGTCAGTGTCATAGCAAGAAGAAAGCTCATCTTCACCAAGTCTACCATCGAAGGCGGTATAGCAAATAGATGGAAGGTTACAAACCTTTAAGAAGGACCTGTCGAGGAAAGGATGGAAAGAAGAAAAAATTTGTGAGGTTCTTCAAGAAATCATCTCATCGACATAAACCTAATCGATGTTTTCTCTGTGAGCAACATGGACACTTTGCACGTATATGTCTTCACAAAACCAAGAAAGATGTAAAGTTGTTAGAACAGATACAATCTATTCTGCCTATTCATTCTTCGAACAACTTTGAAGAACTCGTTGAGGAGCAATCTCAAGAAGATGAGGACACTAAGTTTGTTGTTTCTGTTTCTACAGATGATGAATCTTCTGACTCTTTTGTTTCTTCAGATGATTTACATTACATGTTACAGCAGACATGTATGAAGCTAGATTGTACACCAGTTCTACGACCTTATGTCTAGATCCAAATCTTCCAACAGGATAAATATGATAAACCCATTAGAGCTATTAAGTTTATGGATACTGGATCCAGTCGTACGATCATAAAGCCTAACATCTTACCACTTGACGCATAGACTTCACATGAAGAATATTTTACAGCTGCTAATGGTAACTCGTTCAAAATCAGGCTTATTACAAAAAGAAGAATCGGACTTCGATTCTTTCCACAGTGTACAGTTTAGACTAAAGTACTTATAAACAATCTACTTGGCCCAGACATTCTGATTGGTATGGACACATACAGTAAAGCTTCACCTTTGCAGATCCTACCCACAGGCCTCATGTATCGATCACTATTCAATCCGTACACTGAGATAAAAAATGTTTTGAACTAACCACGGTTCCTACACAATATACTGCACTACGAGATAAACTGTTGTAATATTGTCCTGAATCTCATGCACAGTTTTCTCACTCATATCCTCTGTGAAAAAATGCTGACTTTTTTCATAAGTCTCCCATTTAAGAAAAATGAGGATATCAATCATACCAAAGCAACTCATCCAGGGATGAGCCTTGATGATTTGAAGCCCGCACAAGATAAGTGTGCTATTCTCCTGAAGCAAGGACTAATCGAGCCCACAAAGTCTAATTGGGCTTGCCAAGCGTTCTATGTCAATAAATGTTCAGAGAAGAAATGTGGAAAAAAGATAATAGTCATTAACTACAACCCTCTGAATGCTTTCCTGCAAGATGACAAATTTCCTCTTCCAAAGATAAGTACTCAAGTACTATTTCTTAAAGAAGTTGTTATCTTTTCCAAGTTTGATTTTAAAGCGAGATTTTGGCAATTGGGTATTCACCTAAAAGAACGGTATAAAACTGCTTTTTGCATTCCTAATGCACAATACCAATGGACTGTTATGTCATTTGGGCTTAAAGTCACCCCATCACTGTTTTAACAATCCATGACGAAAATCTATAAGCCTATCCTCAACAGTGCACTGATTTACATCGACGACATTTTATTGTTCTCAAAGACCCATAAGGAACATCAGGCCCTTCTGTATCAATGCTTGGATCTTACTCAGTAATATGGCATTATGCTTTCAATCTCGAAAAGCATCATTGGTACAAAAGAAATTGAATTCCTTGGGATGCATTTTAAAGATGGATTCTACCAGCCTGGTCCACATATTGCAAAAGAATTGCTACAATTTCCTGATGAAAATCTCACGATAAAACAGATACAACAATTCCTCAGGATTGTTAATTACAGTCAAGATTTCATTCCATATGTGGCATCCTATACTTTAAGCTTATCTAACCTTTTGAAAAAGAATCCACCTTCTTGGACAATGGAACAAACAAAAGTTGTCCAACATCTAAAGCAGTCAGAATCTTGCACCATTAAAGATTCTTGACATGGGAAAAAGCCTCTTATAATCAGATGCTACCTTGCTTAAACAACATCTACCATGGCCTCCAGATACACATATCCTATGGCCTCCAGTTGATACCTCTCATTATAAATATCCTTTCTTTCTTCAGCTTCCTATCCCTTCAACTCGTAAGCATTTTCTTAAGTCAGGTATTAGGTATTATGGCTAGTCTTTCTCTCTTCGCTTTTACCAAGAAATCTTTTCCTCCTCTTACCAAAATGCCTACTACTAGTGTTTCAAGTAGCTTAAAGTAGCTTATCTTTGTCGCATGAGTTTGTTTTATTATTTACAGTGTTCTCTTCTTGAGCAGAATCTTTTAGGTAGTCCTACTATGTTCAATCTTAAAGCATCATACCTAAATGTGATGACTCTTTTAATTCTCTTTCAGAAAACACATTATGGTATTTATGGGCATTATCTTCCCTTTATGCCTGTGCTATTTCTTTTTCTCCTCTAGAGCTATATCAGCATCTCTGTGACATAAACAATGGAAGTTCGTTATTATGGACTTTTCTTGAATGGTTTCAACCTTCGAACCATTGGAATCAACAATGTTCTAATATCATTTAACAACATCATCTGCAAACATCTTCTGTAAGATGACAATCTACCCATTGCTTCTATGTCATTCATCTTCCATGTCGTGAACATTGCACTGGTGTTCTTTATACTGAGCCATGTTGTCAACATTATCACACATCTTCGTACTGGCCATGACGTCAGAATAATGTTTTGCTAGCTCTTCGAGATTTTCTCAAAGAGATCAATCATTTTCCTAAGATGCCAGTTCTATCTACGTCTATTGGACCATACCCTGGAGAATTCATTCCTGGTGAACCAAAAGCACCAGAAGTAGATATGTCTGGTCCTAATAGTCCTTAAAATGACACAGAAGAAATAGGCTCTGATGTTGCAGGACCATCACAACCATACAACTCTACTTTTCAATATGCTTAAAATCCTAATGATGATTCCTGTAGCTCTAATGAAGCTAAGTTAGACCAATTCCTGCATCAATTACATCAATGTGAGCTCAGTCCTAACAAAAGACAAAAGACCTATCAAGACAGCTCAAGTGTTCCAGACTCTCCATATAATCTTCAATCTTGGCACGAATCCATTCGTGACAAATAATGTCCTGGAAGCTTTGGATCCCCTTCACATCAGGAGACACATCTTTTGAGGAATTTGTCCTTAAAGCAACTTTGATAGTAAAGGTTTCTTTGTGGTCCCTATAACCACTATTCCAAGATTCCTTTTTTGTCGTAATACTATTTGCTTTAAGACTTTGTAAAAAGTAGTTTGCTTTTGCACTATTTACTTTTGGAAAGTAGTATCTTTATTAAAGTAGCTTTGATAAAGTATCATCATTGTACTTTACTTTTCTAAAGTTGTCATGATTATGTCTTTAGGAAGAATTTCCGTTGTAACCCTTGCTTCGCCTATAAAAGCAAGGTGTCTCTTCATTTGGTAGTATGCTTGGAAAATGCTTAAATTATACAAACTATTATGAATATGAGTTTGAGTTTGAGTGCTTAAGTCTTCTCTCTTCCCTGAAAGCTTCAGTCTTATATGATGTTACTATTATGTCTTAATGTAAAGACAAGTATGCTTTACACTCGCCTCTTTTAAGGATCTTGTGTATCAGAAAGTCTAACCCAATCTATGACTTCCCCAAACAATTCTGCTGTGAAACTATGATGTTAACGGGGAAGGTTTTCCTTGTTGTAAGACTATGTTGATGCGAAAGGGGTAGGTGTGTGGTATCAGTGTAAGGTTCCTAAGAGGAAATATGATAGTTGAGCTTGTAAAGCCAAAGAGGGCGTAAAAGGGCATTGTGTCTCGTCCATCATACCTGGAACTTACAGGAACTCACATAGTTCCCTTTATTAGTCCACAGTAGTCATCCAACTTATCCTGAGTCGAGGTTTTCCCAATGGTGTTGGTGGAGTCTTTGATGTCGTACTTCCCTGTGTGCCCTTAGGAGTCCCTGAGCTACTCAAAACTCGAGTTGAAGGTAGGGTATTACCAAATCCTATATACTTTTATCTTTTAGGTATATATATACCCTCCTCTCCAAACCTGCGTCAGCAGGTGGGGCCCCAAGGGCTTTCCTACAAGTCCCATTCCCAAATTACATTACTAGGATTCGAACTTGCGACAGAGGGCATACCCAAGCCGCAACCTGGTAGCTCTGATACCACTGAGCTACCCAAAATTCGAGTTGAAGGTAAGGCGTTACCAAATCTTATATACCCTTATCTTTTAAGCATGGAATGCACCGTTATTTCATTTTCCATTACCATCAATTAATGTTAGTATTTATAATTTTGTTAAATCAACAACTTGATTGTAGATTCCTTTTTCTATACTAAATATTTACTGAATAAGCATTTGAGATTACGTAATAACGTTAGAGCACATCTATAGTTTAATTTTGAGATTTTCGAATAATCAAATTAGAGTTATTATTAATTTATTATATAATAATATATATTCGTGTATTTATTTTTATAATTTTTATTTCTTATTTATTATATACTGATTTTATAACAGTTTAGTATCGATTAAACCTTTAAAGCTTAAAGCTTTTCTTTAACTGGTTATTCGAATTTTAAAACATTGCTCTTCATCTCCCTTGCTATTGCTTTTGGATCTTCCATTGCTCACAAACAGATATACTGAGCCTCCTGCTGAAGTTTCCAGGTCCTCTATCTCATAATCACTCCTATTGCAGCACTGATAAGGAAAAAATAGGACTGATACCATGACCAAAAATACTTGCTCACCAACACCAGTCTTTTAAATAACTTATCCATTGATTCTAAGGGAGAACTTTCGTTTTTCAGTGAAACTATTTAGAGTATCTGTACATTGAAACCCAGCTTATATACTGGTAACGGATAAAACTAGTGCATTATAATTACAAAAATGTCACTAACTAATTAACTTGCTTCTAGTTCCCCCTAATGTCGATAGCTTAGAAGAATACAAAAAATACAAGTAACAGAACGAATGTTAATGGACAGCATTTGCGAGTCATAGAATTTGCAGTTAGCCGTACAACGAGAGAACGCTGGCGACATAGATTCAACAGAAAACTGCACGGTAACTTATGGATATTATTGCGGATGCTAAAAAAGAAAAGTTTCTTTCCCTTTTCTTTTCCCATGTCTCAGTCCATAATTTCCTGTCCTCCCCCTCCAAGAAGATCAGAACTTTCACCAAGAAAATTGTCAAGCTTCTCCACATTTTTATGGCTGTTGGCCCCTGCAACAGAATTCTCAAATACTTAGTATAAATAACAGAGAATTCAATATTACATCCCCCTATTCTCCTCAATACAGAAAAAAAAAAAAAAGCAATGTATAAGAGCAAATATGTCTAGTGTCGAAGTTCATCACTAACAAACAAAAGATTAATGATGGGAATAAGGCACCAGGACATTTGGTTGGGCTAATAAACAAAGATGTAACAATTGAGAACAAGGACTGGAAATGGCTGACAAGAAACCATCAACAAAGAATTAAGACCACACATTCTCATAGACACCTAAGCATCTAATTCTGATCGGGACCAATTTCACTACCAATATGCACAAATTACCTATAGCCAAATGTTTCTGTTGACTTTCCATCGATGAAACTCCTCAATGCTTATGATGAAGGAACTGGCATTTTGATGTCCACCGCCTCCAAATTCCTAATAGCAAACCATAAAAACATATAAATGTTATGCACGATAACAAATTAGAAATGTCAAGTTCAAAAATCAAACCTGTGAAATCGGTATCGTGTCTTCATCATCCAAACTCCTTAGACTAATTTTCAGTAATTGATCATTTTCAAGCTCTGGAACACTATATACAACAGCTCCAATTCCCCTAAGATAATAAAACAAGGAAAACATATGGTGAATAATGCCTAGATGGAAAATTTTCCTTTTTGGTACTTCAGGAAACAAAGTTGAAGTAGAACTAAGAACATAAAACATGACTGCGTCACCATAGGGAAAACTGCAGGCAACAAATAGAATCCGTCCTACAACTAACTTCGATTTTGTATTACACGGACCTCTTAATCAGAACAGAAACATCTTATTGGAACAAGAGTAGCTTAATTTAAGACCAAAAATCCAGGCTTCAAGCCATTCCCATATTCAGCCAAAAATTTCTCCTAAAATATTCAAGCTACATGCCAAAACCACTTCGAAATCAAATTCAAGTTCTACAAACAGCTTTATCCTACATCTTCATCTTATCGAGGAGCAATTGTGCATGAAATTCAAGGATTTTATTGCATCTTTTGTGTTCCGTTTGGAGGTCAGAATCGCAACACAAGGCCTACCTTGAATTTTCAAAATTTTCTATCCTGTTTGTCGTAGCTTCATACCAGAGATATCCTCAATGATGAAAGCATGATGATTGAAGTACAGTAACTCTAATACTTTATAAAAATCATTCATCTTTGTTCCATTTTAGAATAAGATTTCAATAATAACTTATTATATGTAGCACGTTCACGCGTGCTATCAAGAATGCTAGAACCAAACCATGGAAAGAACAAATAGTTGGAAATATAAGAGTTACAGATACATTTAACAACAAAGTGAAAATGAAATAAGCAAAATAAATCAAGAAATAAAAGGGGATCTAATTAGAGATGTGAAGATGACAAACCTCAAGTTCAGATTACAGCTTTTTGCAGCTAATTGGTGTCCTAGTTCACTCCTCAACTCCGAGATTGAATCTGCATTGGCAGCCTACAATTAACAGGATCAAGTATAAGCTTTGAAAGCTTCTCCATACTGGCTTTACAGTCAAAAATCACCTGACTAAAAACACAGCCTTCTTGAAGGAAGAATAATTACACAACAATTTACAGCAGAAGCTCAAAACACCACCACAAGGACATTATGTCATCAACATCATTTTAACTACAAGGTTCCACATCTCAAGAACCTGAAAGTATCTAACGAGACCAAACACAGTTTACTGCACCCATAAGCTTGTTGGTGCTTGTTTATGTTTAGTTATCTACAATAAGAGCTTAGTGGAGAAAAACAAAATGAACTTATTCCTGAATGACATGAGAGAAAATAGGAATATTTGGAGACATATTGCAAAAGGCACATCAACATATGAAAACTATAAGTGCTAAGATCATTTTCTTTCATCATTGGATACTTATTTAGAATAAACGATGAGTATTGATCCAACTACAAAATAAGAAACCCTTTGCAGCTTTCATTTGGCAGATTTGATTAGGGTGGAAATACACAAGCAAGAAATTATTTGACAGACACATAGTTGACCAAATTTCCAAATCCAGTCCAACATTGTCTAAGAGTAAAATCGAACTATGAGATGTTATTAATTGACAGACTGATGAATATTGAGTCAAATAACCAATTCCTAGCTGATTTTCGCCTAAATTTCTACATTCTTCCATCCATTAATGCTAGAGAGCAACTGCAAAATGTTATATATTTATGACATTGACTAGCAATTAGCATGTTCACCATATTGAGATAAGGATGATTTGAACCATTGATTTTCAGCAGAATAAGTTGCTTTTACAAGTGTTATTTTGAGGTTATAAACACATGATTCAACTTTACCCCTTCCTTATATTTGTCAATTCTGGTGTTGACACAGCTGCTTTTCTTTACTACAGAAGCAGAATTAGTTCTCATTCCTTAAAATTTTAGGTAGATGGTAATCATCGTCAAGGATAAAGATCCCTTTGACACTTGATTTCATGTGCATGGTGAGTAAACGAAATTCTCAAACAGTATCTAACAGATCAATTCCAATAACTTCTCTTTGATTCTTATTTACCAAAATAAGACCAAGGGCTTTTGTCAATTGGATTGTTCCTCACCTAATTCTAGAATTGAACCAAAAATCTATCTTCATTGGAAGAGAACCTGGGCTCCGGTTAGGAGACAAACCTCTATAGACTACATATATTTTCAATTTATGCTTCTATATCTCCTCCCTCTTTAATGTAATTATGCATGTTGGTCTGTTCCATTTTAAGTTAAAAAACATAAAGAAAGAGCATGCAAAACACCAGACAGTTTCCAAAAGCTCCCCCAGCAAGTGCAATTTCAAATGACCGATCAAGGGCTTCATCTATCAGCTTCTGTTTGGTTGATAAGCTCAACATTCCTTGATCAATAATAGACTTCAAGTCCAAAGATAGTAACTGAAAGAAAAGTCAAACTTAGATTACTAGCAGTTTACATAACAAGAACCCTCAAAATTGAAAATAATAACTTGTTCACAAGCAGAAACATAAACATTAGAGTTTTTTAGAAAAATACGAAGAACTTATCATACAGGAGCAAGCTGTCTGCACGTTGTGTATGTGACAGAGATACCTACCACATGCCCGTTAATAGAGACCATGGATAGTAGAAGACAGAAAAAGAATCAAATAGAGCTAATAATGCTTATTTGTAAAGCAAAAGTATACTCCTTCAAAATTACAAAGATCAAGCGAAATAGACAGTTCTCAAGTGAAATAGACAGTTCTGCATTATGCTCTTTCGACAGCTTTTCCGTGATCTAAATAACTGTTAATATCCCCCAGGGCCAATGTAATTATTTTTTAGTCATTTGGATGAAGTTAGACCTTGACGTTGATGTTCTATAAAATTCATGAATGGCAAACTAAAATCACTTGATAATTCTAACAGAGTTCCTTATATTTGCTTGCATACTGTCAAAAGCATGAGGGGTTATTAAACTATAAAGGTAAAAACATATTCAGATTGAAACATCTAATTTTACTTATTTTCTGCTGTAGTGGAAACAAAATTCATATTTCTAAATGCTAAAACAGTATAGACCACAACCAAAAGATTGTGAGAAAACACTGAAGAAGGTAAATAAAGGCATTACCTGGTCAAACAAGGAAGGGTTTGAGTGAACGCTAAATTCAATATTCAAATCTTTCAATCCACTACTAAAAGCTTTGCTGTCTTCAAGTCTCCACCTCCAAAGATCCCCATCTTCAATGTAATCAAAAAGAGGCCTAACACGCACGAATTCGCTGATAACACGACGACTATGATCAACATCAGCAAACCTGGAGAGCTTTTGCTTGAAATAATCATAAGCAATAGTAGCCCCACTTCGATCCATGTCTATGATTCTACTAACGTTATCACCAAACGAAGTTTGGAACATCTCCAGCGCCGTTTTGTGGTGATCCAGTACAACCACCCTACACATACACCCAAAAAGAAACCAAATTTATACAACAAAATCACAGAAACGGGCAATATCAATAACAGTAAAGAAAAAAAGATGGAAAAAAACAAGAGTGGGAAAGAAAGGAACGTTAGAAACCTGTGTAGTTTGGAGGAGAGTTGGTGCAAAAAACCAGTGGGACCAACGAAATCAAGAAGATAAACATGAGAGAGTTCGTGAAGTGGAAGTTGGTCAAGAGTGATGGGACAGTAGACGGGATTGGGAAAAAAGAGTGCAGGAATGGAAGCGGCGGAGAAGTACAGATGGGCGGCCAATGCAGCGAATGCACCGTCTGGACATGGATAATGGTACAGCACCGCTGTTTTTTTCACTGTTTTATCATTCAATATTCGTAACCGAACACTGCTCAATCTCATTGATGCCGCCATCGTTTTAGTCTTCCACTCCACTGCCTAGCAAAGCCGGTCTCTGCTTCGAGGATGAGAGAAGAGGAACCAAGTCGATGTGCTTTTCCCCAAAGAACAAAGCCGTGTTCCAACTTCATACGTTTCGAGTCCCCTCAACTTGCGTCGCGTCGTCGGCACTATTCTTTTTAACGTGTTTCTTTCTTTAAAAAAGTAGGGTGTAAAAATTAGAAGTGATTTTTAAATTTTATTTTCTCCTTTTAATTTATATTTTTTCAAATAAAAAATATTAATATTAATATAATTATATTCTTATTACTAATAAAATTATATATTAAATAAAACTTAAAGATAATATTTTAATTAATTAAATTTATTTCATCACTAAAATTATTTTATTTTATTAAAATAAAAATAAAAATTTTATTTATAAATTAATACT